>JBANSL010000006.1:81117849-81560349 GCA_037127255.1 Persicaria tinctoria
TCGATCGTACCTGCCACTTGTACCTCTCCCCCCGAGAACGTGATCAATGTTCCTGAATACGGTTTCAATGATGCCGCGGATATCCCCATTTGAGAGAAAGCCTCCCATGACAAGATATCCATGTTGCTCTTCTTGTCGATAATTTCCCTGTTGCTCTTCCTGTCGATAATTTCCCTGTTGATGCGGATTCTGTCCCCAATGATCATAGTAAAAGTATTGAGATTGTTCTTGCTGAAAGGGGTTAGGCTGTTCACGACGTGCTTCATAGTACCAGAAGTTCTGTGGTATGTACTCTCCTCCTAGTCCATGTTGATCGCAATGGTGATGCGGAGGGGTACTGAGGTGTTGGTCTCCCATTTCGCCATCTGGATTTGGTTGCGGCGTTAATGGGATATACATACTTGAGGCCTCCTGATCCTGGTGGATCCCTTGGCTCATATTCCGCGTCGAATTGTTTTGGCTATCACTCATCTTCTCAGTGTCGCGAATCTGTCAATAGTGAAACACTTCATTTCATACGCATAAATTCATACTTCTAGATCCAGACGCGGACCCTAGCTTTCTTCAATGTTTTGAGGGTATTTGCGTGATTTCATCGAACATAAAGAACATTTTAAAGGAACCCCTTAGTGTGAGGGGGTTCCCACAGAAGTTGCCAGTGAAAACGCTCGATCTCTCAAGGCCTCCATTTTTAGTGGGACCCAGGAATTTACCCAGTGGGACCTTTAATATTCCCAACGGGCTTACCTGATCCGCATCGAAATAATCGACGCGGCCCAACCTGTGCCGCGGGAACAGTCTACCTATGAATACTGATGTGTTATTCCTTTATCGAGTTTTCCCTGGACAATTCAGGAATCATATTGTTTACCTGTCGTTGTTGATTATCTTGAGGACCAACAACAACAGACTCTCAATTTAGGTGGAAAGTTTTACAAAGGGTGAAAAGGTCTATATCCGCGGAGCAATCTAGTGAAAAAAGGCTTCGATCTTCCTGAAAAGAAGTTTATGGTGGCGCGTTCGACTTCTTCTCTCTATTCTCTCTATTCCACTCTTCTTTCTCAGGCTCACTTGCTTTTGATTCGCTCCATTCCTCTCCTTTCCTCTCCTTCTTTTACCCCCAAAAAGTCCTCTTCTTTAATGTCATTTCTTCCTTTTATAGGTTTAAGGCGGTCTCCAAATGACATGCCACGTGGGGTTTGCTACTCAACACGTGTTCTACTCGTGGGGGGTGGGCATGATCGCCACGTGCCCCTCTTTTCTATCCGCAGATGATTCAGTTTAAGTGAGCTTGCCATTTTTTCCTGTTGGATGTCTATCCGCGGACGGCCATGCTTTTGTCACTTTTTACCAATTGGTTGTGTTTTATTTTACCTTTATGTTTTTACATATGTTTTTATTGTTGGTTTAGTTAATGCACACTGATGGTACGATATATTTATACTATTGGAAAAATATAAATGCATAATTGACTTTACGAAAAAAATTTACTTCCACATGAATCTCAGAAAAGCAAAAGGAGAAGGCAGGCTCCACAAGCATAGACTGAAGTTATTTCCTGTCAAGTTCATAATCATATAAGTTCAGAGAAATTTATGAATTTGTCCTAACATGTTCGTAAATTTGTCCTACCATTATTATATATATTTTCTGCTAGGTTCATAATTGTATAAGTTTAGAGAGATTCATGAACACATACTCCGTATTAGCCTATGTGAGAGTCGAACTCACATCTTTGTGTGCAAACACAACGCTCTACCAATTGAGCTAATAGACTATTTTCAATGGGTCCTTATGATCGTCTAGGCATCAAGAAGTGATAATTTCGCAGGAAGCAAAAATAGTGCTTGAATTTGTAATCTTAATTTACAAGTTTTGCAATTGATCAAAAAGAGAGAGTATAAATTACGAACTCTCTGCAACTGGTCTCGTGAAACCGTCACCTTGGAGTAGTTCTGTTATAAGAAAAAGGAACAACTACAAAGGATAGGTACAAGATCACTTACCCATCGCTGCCACTGTCATCGGACAAACTTTTTGCACTTTTTCAGGTATGAAAGGACAGTTGTACACTATTGGTAGGACGGAAATATTATATTGGTAGGATGGAGAATGTAGCGTTTCGTGGGATGAACGGGTAACTTTTTTCCCGTCCTTTCCGCTTCTCTCCTATTCTGCCTCACTTTTTGAAGAGAATGTTATGGTATTTCAGATCCTCCTCTCAAGCTTATATATGTTCTTGGGGACACCCATCAATGCAATCATTGCATTTTTCCCTCATAAATGCTCCCCCCTTTTCCCCAAAGTAGGAGCCCTGTTTTGGCGCCAAAACTGCATTGACAGCCCACCAAATTAGTTACAGTGAATCCCCTTCAGATTCTCTCCAAAATATCTCCAGGTATGGAAAGACAGGTTTAGCCTATTGGTAGGATCAATTCATTCTATTGGTAAGATGGACAGTGTACAGTTTTCTGAAATGAACGGAGGATGCCTTTTGGTGCCACATGTCACTGACAGCTACAGTGTGGCTACAGTGTCCCACCCCTTCACCTGCTACTTCCTCTCCCGGTTGCAATTTTTATTTGCAAAAATTAGCCACTTTCTACCCCTAGCAAATAAACAAGGCACATGGCTATTTGTACAAAGTTTTTTTTTTGGGTCTAGTTATGCAAAATGGCCTTAAATAATTAACTTATTGAAGGGATAATTGAAATTTGTATCTTCAGGAGTTGTTCACTTAAAAGTTATTATTATTAGAGCTTCTACTCTTGGATTACCATCCTAGCTTATTTAAAGATGCACTCAAAGTGTTTGTTTGACAAGATGTTGATAATTTAGAAAGATTACTTGCATCCACTTAAGTATGAGTGTGAGTTGGTCTTGTTTATTTTAGTGCTTTGTCACCCTTGGTCCTTGATTTAAAAAAAAAAGGAAAATCATAACGTTTCAACTTTATCCTTAAATTTGAGATTAATTTTGTTCTTTTGAACCTACATATATAATAATGATTTTGTTATTCAAACAGATTAAAACTATAAAGGATACCTTTTTTTTTAGTTTTAGAAGCTATAGAGAAACAATAAGTCATTGAACCATTCCGAAATGGCTCACCAGAAAGGACCGTGGGTAGTATCCATAGGTCCCCGGTTCAAACCCCGGAATGACCGCTCTTTATTTACCTATTCAAGAAACATTAAGTCATTGAATTAGAGGTTCAAGAAAATCGAGCATATAAAAGTAACAATTTGAGCAATGCATTCACTTGTTCCTTGAGTTCTAATCTGAACTACTCAAAGTATAACTCTCAACTGAGTCAAACAGGACAAACTCATGTCATGTCACATTTGGGATTGTAGTTTCAAGCTATGGGTTGAAAAGCACATATTCCTAAGTCCTAACTCAAAACCTGAATTTATTTCAGACTAAATCAAAATCACATTTTTAATTTCTTTTTTCTACTCTAATATCAACGTAGATATAAATTTTAAACAGAGGGCATAGCAGATCAATCTAGCACAAGAAAGCATACTCAGAACAAGCTAGCAGAACACACTTGAACCTTATTTCTGCACGGATAACACCGAAATATCTGAAATTCAAGTAAAGGAATCCAATAGTTCAATTATGTTGCTGCTTAAGCTCTAGAAACTCTTTTCATTCAAATTGAAGTTACACTAACGCCATGCTTTTCACCACAAATACCTACAAAAAAAAATCAGTACCTCTTATGAATTTTTGATTGAAACAAAGCACTTTTTTTCTCCTTGGTATGACAGCAACAACAACAAAAATTCAGGGTTTATTTTAGGCCAAATCTTATAAAGCTAGGAAAAAGTAGATAAACAATTGAGAAAGTCGTGGGATTTGAAATCACTCAAAGTAAGATTGGAATATTTTTCTGAAGATTAAAAAATAATTCATTGACGGGCAATTAAATAATGCAATGTAAAGACTTTGATGATCATCAGAACTAATAATCTAATCAGAAGCTTCCTTTTTTTTTTTTTTTACCCTTTTTCAGTTTTGACCAGATTTGTTTTGCAAATTACGGAGTACAATATATATAGGTTCCTACTTTTTGTTGTATGTAATATGTATATATATGTGCACAAAAGAAATGTTTAGATGCCCATCATCCCTTTTTTAATTGTAATTATTTAAATTAGCAACATTGCTGAATCTTCACTACTGATCAGTAACATGAAATTATATATACTCTATGAACATGATATTTAAAATATTCATTATAGTGTACGTGGAAATTTGACTGAGAACCAGTTGAAGGTAGAACACAAACACATAGTAGTAGATAGCTAGATAATACACACCTGTGTCACCATGTGCAGTGTGTACTGCCAGTCCGCCAATGCAGTAACGAACTTCGAGATCAATAGATATGATGTCAAGGCGATACTGGAAAGCAGCTCCTTATTGATAGGTGGGGCCGAGAAGCGGATGAAAGACGTAGATGAGCTCACATGATCAGATAGACAAAGGTCAGTAGCAGAAAACTCATCGGCCTACATTTATCTAAAAAAAGAGGATAAGTTTATGAGGTTTGAGGCGCCTGAGATGATAATCTTATTGCTTTAATTTTGATTGGTAACAAATGAATCAGTACTTGAGAGCTTAATATTCAAAGGTACGTAGAAACTAAGCTTATCCTTATTCGGTAAATCACTTCTATTGAATATATTTAGGGAAAAGGTATATTTTTACCTTGCCCACTCAATGACTACAAAACCCAATGATGAACAAACATCAGTTGTTGTCCAAAAAAATTAAGAAAGAATAACATTTCAAAGTGTACAAAGTATAATAAGCAAAATCTCTGAATTGTCAATAGCCGTTGGTGCAATGCCTAACCAACAAATCTTTTAGTCTATAAAACGAAGCTATTAAAGTTGATGTCAAATTTTAGTAGAATATCTACCTAACAAATCTGAATTATATTGAATATACAATTAAAATCAATATACAAGCCAAGCTAATTACTTCCTAATGTAAGAAATTAATAAATTATATTTGTGTAACCTTATTGTAGTTATTCTAACATCAATTGCAGTATTTTTCATTCACTATTTCAGTAAGATTTTGAAGTTCCCACCAGTTATTGCTCTTTTCCTCCCCTTACCCTTCTTTTATCGTTTCCTATGGACACTTTCTAATCTCAATTTATTCTTGTTCAATGAATTCATTTTTAATGTTTCCAAACTTGATATTTGAACCGAGTCATGTATTATTATTACGACAACTCCTAATTAGACTGAACCGAATTCATATATATGCACTTGCACTTGCACTTGCCAAGATTGATCTTGATAGTAGACTGTTTAATTCACAGCTTGTGGGTTTTGGATTGAACAAACAGGTTTAAAAAAATGAAAAGGGAGGGAGGAGCCAAACATACCCGTGTAGAGTGGCTGAGGTGCTAGCAGCCCTCGGAATCGCGGCGACACCGGCCAGGAAATGCCCCCTTCAGTCCCCATTCGGACTTCCCCGAGTCCGGGGTTCTGCTTACCCAAATCAATGGTTTGGTTTACCCGAACCGCAGGCCAAAAAATTACTCAATTGTAAACCTAGAAATTGCAAATTGTAAAAAAAAAAAAATCAGTCAAACAATTGAACGCTCCATTGTAAAAAAAAAAAACTCACGAGGCTTTCGGTGAGCACTGAGCGTTTGTGCGGGCGGCGTTAGGCCTCGATCTGAGCCTCCTCCAACCTTTGGCATTCAAAGCACCCTATTTCTACTTTGGCTTGAGGCAGCTTCTCTTCCCAAGATGTTGATTTGGAGTCGTTGTGATTGTCAGCGTGGTCATGTTGATTGGCATTCAAAACATAATAATATAATATAATATAATACTCCATCCGATCCAAAAAGATTGTCGTTTGACTTTTTAACGCGTATTTTAAGGAGATAAAAACTATATAAAATATCAACTTTTTTAAAATTATTTTTTTACAACTTAATATTTGTTGATAATAAGTATTAGATTATAAAATAATAATAATAAAAAAGTTAATATATTATATAGTTTTTAGCTCCTTAAAATACGTGTTAAAAAGTCAAACGACATCCTTTTTGGATCGGAGGTAGTATATTAAATAATATAAGTATTTATAATAATAATATAAGTATAAATATAACATAATATAATTAATAATAATAATAATAATAATAATAATAATAATAATAATAATATAAGTAGAAATTGGGAATGAACCATTCCCTACCTTTTGAGGAGGAATGAAATGAGCCATGAAAAGGGTAATGGTTGATTACCGGTAATCATTCTGATTACCAATTTTTAACCTACCAAACAAGAAAAGTGGGAATCATCCATTCCCATTACCCTTTTTGATTACCAGTAATGCATACCAAACAAGCCCTAAGAGTTGTAAATGAAGATCTAGTGCAGTTCCTAAAACCATGTTTAGGTTTTAATCATTGAAATAAATTGACGAATATATGGCAAAAAAAAATTTCCTAAAGTCAAAAATAATATGACACCATCTATGGTCATAAAAAAATGAATAAATGTGCAAAATAGACAATTTTTTTGGACAAATTAGTGAATTGTCCACAGTTTTGGACAAATTAGCAAAATGTCTCATATATATACTAATCTTTCTTCCTAATTCAACCAGATCTCTCAAATTGGAAAACTGTCTCCTCCGATCGCTCAAGAACTTGAACTGGAATCAGGGATCTTCCATCTTCCTCCATCTCCGGCACTGCTCACCTCCTCGTTGCTCCGCCATATATATATCGAAGGCGATGGAGGTCTCGATCTCTCCGGCGCCGGATTGGAGGTCTCGATCTCGATCTCCATCTATGGCGGCGAAGACCAGATCTCGATCTATGGAGGCGAAGACCAGATCTCGATCTATGGCGCCAGATTGGAGGTCTCGATCTCGGTCTATGGCGGCGAGATCTCGATCTCGATCGATCTATAGAGGAGAGATCAAGCGAGATTGAGGGAGCGTGGTGCCAGAGCCGCTGTCTGGTGGCGATATCGGGGGAGCGAGCGAGCGAGGGAGGGAGGGAGGGAGGGAGCGAGCAAGCGCTGGAGGCCGAAACGTGGCGCCGGAGCCGCTGTCTGGTGGCGAGATCAAGGGATCGAGCGAGCGATGATGTTTGATCCATAATCTATATTTTTCTGGTGGCGAGTTCGGATTTGTCTGGTTGAGGATGATGATTTTGTTAGATTACAAAATGACCCCGAAAATATGGAAATTCCAAAAAAATCTATATTTTATTACAAAAATCACTCTATAAATATGAGAAATTAAAAAAACTATCTATATTTTATTATTTGATCCATAATCTATATTTTTATTTGTATTTTTGAACAACAAAATGTTATATTTGCACAATAAATGACTATATTTGCACATCGTACTCTTATATTTGCATGAAAAAATGTAATAAAAAAAAACTAGACTTGGGTCATATTTGCACAACTGACGGTTATATTTGCACAACGTATATTTGCACCAAAAAATGTTAAAAGAAAATATAAAAAAAAAAACAAGACTGGAGTCATATTTGCACAACTTACGGTTGTATTTGCACAACGTACTCTTATATTTGCACGACAAAATGATAAAAAAAAAAAACAAACTAGACTTGGGTCATATTTGCACAACTTACGGGTATATTTGCACATCGTACTCTTATATTTGCACGACAAAATATTAAGAAAAATAAATAATGAAAAAATTGAAAAAAAAGCTAGACTTGGGTCATATTTGCACAACTTACGATTATATTTACACAATATACTCTTATATTTGCACGACAAAATGCTAAAAAAAAAAATTGGACTTGGGTCATATTTGCACAACTTACGGTTATATTTGCACATCGTACTCTTATATTTGCACAACAAAACGTAAAAAAACAAAAACTAGATTTGGGCCATATTTGAACAACTTACAGTTATATTTGCACATCGTACTCTTATATTTGCACAACGTACTCTTATATTTTGCACGGCAAAAAAAAAACAACTGGTCTTGGGTTATATTTGCACAACTTACAATTAAATTTGCACAACGTACTCTTATATTTGCACATCATACTCATATTTTTGCCCACCAATAGATTATATTTGCACAACAATTGAGACTTGTGAAATTGTGCTCAAGATGATCTTATTTTTTCTCAATATTATTTTATAGTTGCTCAATAGATTATTGCACAACATGATCTTATTTTTGTTCATAAATAAACTATAATTGCACAACATGGGGGGATTGGTGGAAATTTGCTCAACATGCTCTTATTTTTGTTCAACAATATATTATATTTGCACAACTATTGAGACTTGTGAAATTATGCTCAACATGATCTTATTTTTTCTTAATATTATATTATAGTTGCTTAATAGATTATTGCACAACATTGTCTTATTTTTGCTCATCAATAGACTATAATTGCACAACAATAGAATATATTTGGTTGAGTCAATATATTAAATTCTAAAATTCACACCAAATAAAGGTTGTAAAAAGATTTATATCTCTAAATTCTAAAACACGAAAGTTCCAATCTTTTCAAGAAAGATCTACTGCAAATCATGTAAAGTCATACCTAATTTCTATTATATTGGCAAAGTGGTTACAATAATTGATTACCCCCAAACCTAGCTAAATAGCTAGAGATTCAAAGTCACTTTAGCTTCACCATTTGGAGTTTGGACCCATTTCGTTGAATTTCTCCCCTTCTAGTACCAAGTCAGGTCAAACATCCAACCTTCTAAACTCAAACCCCCAAAAAAGCCATATCAAGTGAAATAAATCCTCTTTGTCTGTAGTGCTTGGTGGATCTGCAAGCAATTTATATTCTTATACACAAATTGTGTGGATGGTACACCGGTTAGTCTCACTTGAGGGCTTGCACTGCTTCCCTTTGAGTTGAAAAAACAGTAGCCATTGAAGCGCGCAATCAATTTGCCAAATTCAATATGAGAACTGAAGGAAGAGGAGAATGCTGCACTTAACTACAGTTGAAATAATATGAGAACCGGATATCAGACTACGAACTGAAAATGAAATCAATGGACTATGATTGCACAACATGGGGGGTTGGTGGAAATTTGCTCAACATGATCTTATTTTTGCCCAACAATAGATTATATTTGCACAACAATTGAGACTTGTGAATTTGTACTCAACATAATCTTATTTTTTCTCAATATTATTTTATAATTTCTCAATAGATTATTGCACAATATGTTCTTATTTTTGCTCATCAATAGACTATAATTGCACAACATGTGGATTGGTAGAATTATGGGTTGTCATGGATTTTGTGCTGACAGAAAGTGTTGTGCTGACTTAATCTCAATATCTCATTGCAAATTTGTAACTATGTTGCTCACTGCAACTTTACTTGACAAAGCTGCTTATGTTGTTGAACTTGATTATGTTTAAGGTGCGGGCGTGCAACTTTAAGGTGCAGTCGTGCAACTTTTAAGGTGGAGTCGTGCAACTTTAAGGTGCACTCGTGCACCTTTAACGTGCAGTCGTGCAACTATAATTAAGGGTTGTGTCAGCATCTTTTCAGAAATTAAGGGTTGTTTCAGTGGTGCTCGCAATTTTAGTGCTGACAGAGTTGTGCAACTCTAAACAACAGTTGTGCAACTCTAAAATACAGTTGTGCAACTCTAAACTACAGTTGTGCAATTGTAAAATTATGAATTCGTTAATGGTATTAAATATGACAAGATGAATAATTACAGTTGTGCAATTGTAAAGTGCAGTTGTGCAAATGTAAAGTGCAGTAAATTTTAGAACTTATATGTGCAATTTAGAACTTAAATATGCAATTTTTTTCGTGTCAACACTTTTTAATCATAGTAGACCGGACTATACCATGCTATATAAAAATATAGAACGGATCCTAATCCTCCAATAATGATTAAAATATTAAAGATTTTGAAAATTCGTAAGTAATATTGATTCTTTAGTTAAAAATAATGCATACAGTCATAGGTGAGCACAGTTAAAAATAATGCATACAAGCCATATTGCACCTCTCATTTGAATAGGTGAGCACAGGTTTCACTAACTTAAGCAACCATCACAAAATAATGCATACAGTCATAGGTGGTGGACATGTTCGCACCACTTGAATTCCTTCTACAGAACAAGAAGCACAAAATAACATATAAAAACAGTGGGGCATTACCCCATCACCTGCTGCTACTCCTAAAACTAAATGACTGTTACAATAGGAGGCCGGGGGAGCATTTTAAGAGGTAGCTAAAACCAGAAAGTACGGAACTTTGATTTCCATCATTTTAAAAGGTCTACCTTCATGCACTAAAAATGCCATTTGGTTAGATTGCGAATATACTCGCATAAACCAAAGTGGTTTGAATGCAATGGAAACTACAGTTCATGAGCAAAACATGGAGCATATGGAAGAACAAAAGTTGTGATGGATGTGTATCTCAAAATAGATTAATCACCAAATCCAGGAGCAATCAACTATCAAAACAATTATCCCAAGTACAAAATTCAAACACAACTGACCATAAATCATACGTTGGGAATCCAGGCAAAAATACATGATTGTGCTAAAACAAAGGAGCAAAGGTAAGTAGAAGACCTTCATAAAGTCACCAGGAAATCCATGACAGAAAACTGATCATTTCCTGTGAAACATGGCAACTGAATGCATTGCAGTAGATATCACATGTAGTTGAGTAGTACGGTTTTGAATCGGTGAACGCGGCTCAGTTAACATTCCCAGTTCGTCAATACTCCGAAGGGCTAATGACGTCGTCAATCTTCAAAATCATCTTCACAACTTGGGTTGCCAGCTGCACCTGCTGCTGCTTCCCAAACAAGTGATAAACATAACAACTCTAAAATTAGTATTAAATTCTACACAAATTCATTATGTAGCATACTATGATGCATCGTCTTTCTAAAAACATGTTTTTTCTTCGGTCTTGCAATTTTTCATTGCAGTTTTAAATGTATGAGATCAGCTTACCTGCAACTGCATGATCTCGCACGCAAGGCTGAGGTCGGCTATGGATGGCTGGTCATTCCCAAGCAAGAACTTGCCGCTTTCTTAAAGCCAGACGGTGTCGATGAAAGTGATACATTGAGTGGCTATTTATGTGAATTCATCAGGCCCCTCCACTGAACTTTATAAAGACATCTCCAATGATGATACATATCTATGCCACAGTTTACACATTACACCTCTTGAATATAAAGATACTCCATTTGCTTAAGTTGAGAAAAGAATAGCAGCACCAGATAAACATGGGAATTCTTAAGAAAGCAACATAACATACCTTCTCATCACTATTCGATATCACAAGCTAACATCTTGAGCTTCCCCATTGCATAAGCGTTGTGGATCGTGTATTGGAGCTGCGCTCCCCCATAAGCAGCCACATATTGCTGCAATATGTATTGTGCAGACGACGTTTCCTGCGGCAGGTTTCCAACAGGCATTGGTTCACATTCAAATGAATTCGATAACTTGTCAAAGGGCATTCACACAACACAACAGACTCGAAATAAATGAGGTTCGTAA
Organism: Persicaria tinctoria; assembly: GCA_037127255.1. Classification (NCBI taxonomy): domain Eukaryota; kingdom Viridiplantae; phylum Streptophyta; class Magnoliopsida; order Caryophyllales; family Polygonaceae; genus Persicaria; species Persicaria tinctoria. The sequence goes on from JBANSL010000006.1 coordinate 81,129,413, forward strand.
CATACAAACACTCAAAGAATGAGATCAACAATTTCAAGTCAAGAACAACAAATTACTATTTGTGATCAGATTTCGTTTCAGTTGAAAAGTAGATTTCAATCCATCGGAGAAATTGGCAGAAGAGCATCAACTGTATCTATAATTCCAAAATCATCATTCAAGAAACAACCTATTGCGCAGCCCTAGGAGAGAGAGAGGGGGAGAGATACTAACAATGGGGGTGTCTTTGATGATGAGGCGAGGCAAAGGCTCGATGGAGCTAACGTGCACCGGGGCAAGAGTGATATGTCCCAACCTCCCTCATTGACCGTACAAGAAGAGGAGGAAGCCATGAGTGTCCGTTCTGACGGACCAATGACTAGAGCGAGAGCCAAGGCGATCACAAGAGCTACCGCGTCCATTATCACTCGAGGCTTCGCTTCTAAACCGGAGCAACCACCATCATTGAGCTTATTAGTATCTGTCGCCGACACTCCGTGTGATGCGTCTTAGCCTCCGTCGGATACCTTTCCGACGTCGTTCACATAAACTATTTATTATTAAGACTCATTTCTATTTTTAGCATTATTTATTAATAATGGTGTGGACTTACTTTACATAGTAAGTCCAGCCCGTTAGTTAATTAAGTTCATTAGTTAATTAATTAGGGTTATTAGTATTTTCCTATAAATACTCTATTAGGGTTAATTTTCATCTTTACGTCAAATTTAGAGGATTGCAGAGCGTTGAGTTGACTCCCCTTTCCTCCTTGACGTCAAACCCTAATTTCTCTTGCTACTTAATTCCTGCTGAATTCTCGATGGAATTGATGGAAGATCGGAGTCTCATCCTCGTTTGGAAGAGATTCACCTTGCTCCGATCACCACCGCCTCTCCGCTACCGTCCCTCTGCCTTCACCACCGAACACCCTGCCGACCGAGACTAACTGCCGAGTGGTCTAAGTGGGAGAACGATCCTATGCTATCGATAATTAATTAGCAATTGCTAATTAATTGATCAAAGTCAATCGTTTTCGCCGCGTTCAACAATTTCCAACTGAAGGTCAACGTCCTTGTTTTCAATATATTTTCAATTTGAAATCGAAGTCAACTCGGGCTCTTGAATTACATACTGCCGGCACTTCAATTGGAATCCAAATTTAATACGAGCTTCCACCGGTTCGAGTCCTATTCCATTACTCAAGGGTCGATCGACTTATACCTTTGACAACCGGACGATTGGGAGTTGTACTCGCTCAACCCGAGTCGGGTACGTATCAACTGGCATCAGAGCCAAGCCGGTTTTGTGAGTCCTTCGATCTTCAATTGTTCATCATCCCCTTAATCCTTATTTGTTTTTCAAAAATTGTCCTTTATCGGTTTCTACAAGTTCATCAACTTGGCCGAATTTTTTTTTACCCTGCGATTTGTGTGGTGTGAAGTGATTAGTTTCGTTGCATTAGCTTGTTGTTTTTTCTGAACGTGCATTGAATTTTTTCTATACACCATTGTTTTTTTTTAGTTCTTTTTCATCATTTGCTTTCCTGCAGTGCTAAGTTTGGTGATTCGAAGAAAACCTCATTGAAAAAAAAAACCCTCTTATTTGGTGATTCGAAGAACACCTTCAAAAAAAAAATTGCATTTTAGTGACGCATAGCCAAAATAAGGTAATCGTTCACCTTTTTGGTTCGGCATAGCAAAAATAAGGTAACCCAGGACCTTTGGTTCGGCATAGCAAAAATAAGGTAACCCAGGACCGTATTCATTTCTGTTGTCTCTCATCTCTACTTCACATTTCATCTTCTCATTGCCACTATTTGTGCTTGATTTGGGATTTGCTCTTGTTAGTGTTTGCGGACTAGTTGCTATAAACACCATCTTCGCCTACAACCTTAAGCCGCCCTCACGACATAGCCTACTAGCCGATTTTTGGTGTTGCATAATTAAGTTCGTTGGCATATCTGTGCTTGTTGCTTTCTTTTGTGCATTTTACTCGCCATGTCCAGTATTGTCATAGGTGATATCAACACCCCAGTGACGGGAGATGGTAATGGAGGTGACAATAGACAGGGGAACACCACTGTTCTCCCTAGAGTCACTGATGACACACCTCAGGAGACTCAGTTGAACCAAGAGCAAAGTGAGATCCAAACCCTGTGGAAGCTTGTCACTGAGTTGCAAGCCAAATTAGATGCCTCTCATGGCACTTCTCAGCAGCCAGGTGGACAGGGTGGCGCTAATCCTGTCATTGACAAGGGTAAGGGTACAGTTCCTCCTTCGACATCCAAGGCTCAGTTTCAGCGCATGCACAGCACCATTGAGAGTCACCAGATTCTGCATTCAGCTACTCCTGGTTACACTCATAGAGATAATCCTGTCTTTGATGATCCATCTGATGACGACGTGTATGACTCAGGACGACGTCAGCAGCGTCCCATCCACTTCTCGGATCGCTATGAGCCACGGACGCCACACACTGGTGGCCGAAACCGTCATTCCTCGCCTAGAGATGCTCACCATCGCCGTACCAGGCGCCCTGCTCACTATGACGACATGCCTTCAGAGTATGATACATGCCGAGATCATCCATTATCTCGTACTCCACGGCCAGGCTAAGCTGGTTACTACTCCCATACACCCCACTATGATGACTTTGAGGAGTATGACGCCGAGGAGCTCCCTCACCGAGGTATGATTAATCCTCATCAATTTCCTCCTTTAGGTGACCCTTATGAGCTGCAGCACAACCTAACTGATTAGATACCGAATGCGGAACCATTTGATGTTGATGATCGATTCCATGGACACGGAGTTGACCATCACCCCAGGGACCATCGTCCTAACCACAGGGACGATCGTCGCCAGCCTATTCATGATGCCACGCCTCCTCACCGCCAACATCGTCGTCCCCCGCGGCATCGCCATCGTGCACCACACAAGCGTTCTCCATCACCCAATTTCAGCGGGCATCGCCATCATGTAGGCGAAGCACCTCACGCTCGCCATGAGGTAAAGGTTAAAATTGATGAATTTTTGGGTGAATATTATCCTGCTGTTTTTCTAGAGTGGTTACAGGCTACTGTTGTAGGAGAAAATCGAGATTGCAATAAAATATAAATAAAATAAGCAAACCGATTCCGTTCCGAGCAAATAATGTTCAAGACTTCAGGGAACAACTCAATATTGACTAGAGGCAGTCAATATCGGAGAAATCTCACTCGGTTTCGACTCCAGGGAACAACTCAATATTGACTAGAGGCAGTCAATATCGACTTAGTTCAGTCGATTTTTGGCAGCTTTCAGCAAGTCAGTCGATTTCAGGTCAGGGTCACTCAATATTGACTTATTGGAGTCAATATCGACTTAATGGAGTCAATATCGACTAGTTCTTCCTCAAAATCGACCTGTTCAGAGACACAAACGAGCAGTGATCTTTCTGGATCGAGAGTCAGAAGTTGATATCGACCTATAGGAGGTCAATATCGAGTAGGGCAACAGTAGGAAAAAAATAAAATAAAATAAAGAACAAAACTTTGGTAGATTTCAGAATAAACTTTATGTAAAAGGAAACTTCCAAGATTGGGTTTGCAACGACAATAACCAAGCATGCATAAGGCAAGATAAATAACGATAATCATGCAAATTGCATCGAAGGATCAAGCTTTCGCCTTTTCCAACAATTAGACAACTCTTTCAAGAAACCCTAATTGTATCTACTGATTTTATGTTTACAATCCAAGTTGTTAGCATGGATCTCCATTGAATGGGTAATAAACACATAAAAGGTAGTAGATGCTCAAAACATGATAAAGGTCGGATCTTTACCTCAAATACGCATGGCTATTGTCGGGCTCACCCCAACCCTAGAAGTAGGTGAACTACTCGCTCTTCATCGGAATTGTAGACATTGTTGATGTAAAAGAAACTTGCATTAAATTAAACAGAGCTTACAACCAAAGGAAGCCAATTCCGCTCTCGCTTCACAAACTCCTCTTGGCCTCCACTCTCTCTCTCTCTCTCTCTCTCTCTCTCTCTCCTACTTCCTCTCTGAAATTTAATTTATGAAAAACTAGCCCCATGGGCTTTATTTATAGGCTTCATTCCAACCTAATCTAGGAAAGAAACTCTATCCATATCTATATCTATCTATCTATTATAGAAGATATAATCCTACTAGAAATAATTAAATCCAAACTAGATAAAACATGATAAATCCTAGGGTAATTTAATTGTTTTAACCCTTAGGATAAATAAAAAGATAAAAAGATAAAATCTCTCAAGTCTTCATGCGCAAGGAATCTCCTCCTGAAAATATCTCCAACGAATTCGGGATAAAACTTTAAGTAAAGCCCGGAATCGACCCGGACCCGTCGCTGTGAGTTGGTCGATATCGACGATATCGAGTCATCTTCCTCGGCTTCACTCAGTCACTCGATCTCGGCTTCCTGTGGCAATATCGAGTGGGACGTTGGTCGATATCGACTAAGTGAAGTCGATATCGAGTAGAATCTTCAGCTTCTTTCCGTCCTGACTCGGTTTTGGAAGATATTGAGTCGATTTTTGGTCGATATTGACTTACTGAGGTCAATATCGACTTCCCCTTTTTTCTTCACTTCTTGTTTCTGGGTCCATATCGGTTTGACTTTTGAATTTTCGACCAGATTGAGTCGATATTGACTAGAATGAATCAATATTGACCTGTGCTCAGTTTCTCGTTCTGTGCTCAGCTTCTCATTCTGTTCTTTAAACGCACTTTCCCGAGTCCCCGTTCGTCAGATTGATGCATATGAGCATGCGTTGGAAAGCTATTTTCGAGGGCTTCAACTCTCATGAAGACATCAGAACTTGACTAAGAATGATGAATGCCGAAAAATGGTCTTTTATTCAGCTGCACCATCCTTAGCTTCTTCATGAGTTTCCTTTAAGCTCCAAAGTGCGTTCGATTTCTGCGAATTTGAACAAAAACTAGTGTAGACTCTATAATTTGGCAATTAAGCATAAACTACATAGATTTTGTATAAATCCAACCCAAATGCATGAAATGCATGCAGAAATTGATATAAAAGTAGATATAAAACATGGCATAAAACATGGACATCAGCTACAGAGTACACTCTTCGCTACTGTCGGATACCTGACAATGAGAAAGTGCAAGCTGCTACTTTGCACTTTAGAGGAGCAGCGAGAGTATGGTGGCATCGCTTTGTTGATGACCGCTTACGGAGGAACAAGCCACCAGTTACTGCATGGAATAAGCTAGCTTATGTAATGACGCAGAAGTATGTTCCTCAGAACTACAGAGACCAGATGAAATTTCAGATAGCTACGGCTTCTCAAGGTAACCTTACTCCTTTAGAGTTCTTTTCTAAGCTTGAGGATATGTATTACAAAGCTAACATTTCAGTGAGTCCTTCTACCTTGAGAACGAGGTTCTTGACTGGGTTAAATGCTAATATTCGTGATCCATTGGAAATCCTTCCAATTCACGACATGAATACCTTAACCCACACAACCATGCAGATTTACAACCAGGTGAAACGAAAAGCAGCAACTGCTGCCAGGTATGCTTCTAGCTCTGGTCAATTTATTAGTTCTAATGTGCGTCAGCCGAGTGCAGGAATAGGTTCCAACACTAGATCAACTCCTCAGAAAGATAGTGTAGCTGTTCCTCGCCAGCCATTAGCCAAGAACACAGCTCCCTCCGCGTCTGATAGGTCTAAAGATGCGGAATGCTTCAGATGTGGAAGCAAGGGACACTGGAAGAGAGATTGCCCTAATGCTAAAAGGGTAATGTTTATAGACCAGGTGGGTTATACTTCTTTGGATGATGACGAGCAACCTGAGCTCGTTGCGGATGATAGCCAAGATCATGTTGAGGAAGAAGAAGCTTGTTATGCTCCAGCTACTCATGAAGGCACCATGTTGTCATTGGTAAATCGAAAGGTGCTTATAGTGAAAGAGGTCAATCCTGAGTCTCAAAGGGAAAACTTATTCCACACGAGATGCTTGGTTGAGTCTCTTGCGCTGTCCGTGATTATTGATAGAGGTAGCTGCAGCAACCTTGTCAGTAGAAAGGTTGTTGATCACCTAAAGATCCCTACAACGCAACATCCTCAACCTTATGGTCTTCAATGGTTATCATCTCACTAAGGTACGCCTATTGCTGAACAGTGTTCTATTTCTTTTACTATTGGTCCTTACAAGGACACTGTTGTTTGTAATGTCGCTGTTATGGACACCACCCACTTGCTGTTAGGACGTCCATGGCAGTTCGACAGACGTGTTTTTCACGATGGTTTTCTGAACACTTATGTGTTCAATTACCATGGGAAGCGCGTCAAGCTGTTACCACTTTCCCCGAGTGAGATTTTACAGGACCAGGTAGAGCGAGATAGAACTGCAGCGGCGTATAGTCATTCCTCTACACCACCGCCGCCTGCAGGACTTCAAGGAAAAGTGGAACCACGTCTGATGCTTGCCAGACCCTCCACTATCACGGCACCTTTACGGGGAAAAGCGCCTTGTTTTTTGCTGATTCCACAACCATTTCAAGAGAGCAATGCCGGGGATACTGCTTTGCCACCGACTATTGCAAAGCTGCTAGAAGACTATGCTGATGTCTTCCCTGATGAGCTCCCTTCTGGACTACCACCTTCGAGGGATAGAGCATCAAATTGATTTGGTGCCTGGAGCTAGCTTGCCTAATCGCCCTATTTACAAGGCTGGTCCAGAGGAAACTAATGAGCTTCAGCGACAGGTTCAGGATTTGCTGGATCGTGGCTATGTGAGGGAATCCCTAAGCCCTTGCGCAGTCCCGGTCATCCTGGTTCTTGACGCATGTGCGTCGACTGCAGAGCCATCAATCAGATTACAGTGAAGTACAGACATCCCATTCCGAGATTAGATGACATGCTGGATGATCTATGTGGTGCATGCGTCTTCACTAAGATAGATCTGCGAAGCGGATACCATCAGATCAGGATGCAGGAAGGTGACGAGTGGAAGACGGCATTCAAGACCGAGTATGGGCTCTATGAGTGGCTTGTCATGCCATTTGGTCTCACCAATGCCCCCTCTACCTTTATGAGACTGATGAATCACGTCTTCAGAGACTATTTGGGTAAGTTTCTTGTGGTTTATTTTGATGATATTCTTGTATACTCACCCAATCTTGCAGATCATACTGAGCATCTCAGGCTGGTGTTAGAGAGACTTCGACAAGAGCAGCTATATGGCAATCTGGCCAAATGTAGCTTCTGTGCTCCGTCCACCATCTTCTTGGGGTTTGTAGTCTTCAAAGAGGGTTTACACATGGACCAGTCGAAGGTTGCTGCTATTCGTGAGTGGCCTCAGCCTACTACAGCCACACAGGTTCGATCTTTCCTTAGGTTAGCTGGTTTTTATAGGCGTTTTGTTAAGGATTTCTCTACTATTGCAGCCCATTTGCATGCTTTAACAAAACGTAATGCTGTTGTTCAATGGAACCCAAAATTAGATGCTGCTTTTAATAGGTTGAAAGATGCTTTGTGTAATACACCTTTGCTGCAATTGCCTGATTTTTCTAGGACTTTTGAGATAGAGGTTGATGCTTCTAATATAGGCATAGGAGGTGTTTTACACCAAGGTCGACAACCTATTACATATTTTTCTGAGAAGTTGACAGGTGCACAACTGAATTACTCCACATATGACAAGGATTTGTATGCCCTGATCCGAGTGCTGAAAATGTGGTAACACTACATCTGGCCACGTGAGTTTGTGATCCACAGCGACCATGCCGCCTTACGTTGTCTGAAGAGTCAGGCGCTGCTGTGTAAGAGACATGCTCGCTGGGTGGAATTTCTAGAGGCCTTTCCTTATGTCGTCCAGCAGAAGAAAGGTAAAGACAACATTGTTGTTGATGCGTTTTCTAGGAGGTATGTTCTCATTACTTCTGTTCAGTCACGTGTGTTAGGATTTGGCTTAATTCGTGATTTATATGTTTCTGATGAATTTTTTAAGCCCATTCTAGACATTTGCTTGAGTAATAGGGAGCATGCTAGTTTCTATTTGCATGATGGTTTTCTGTTTAAGGCTGGTAAGTTATGCATTCCATCATGTTCTATTCGCTTACTCTTGGTCCGGGAAGCACATGATGGTCGAGGTCATTTTGGTGTTTCCAAGACTCTTGGTGTTCTACGTGAGCACTTCTTTTGGCCCCATATGGCATGACAGGTAACACGCTACGTTCGAGCTTGTGTCACCTGTCACCGTGCCAAGGCAAGTTCTCAGCCACATGGCCTTTACCAGCCATTGCCTATTCCATCCGGCCCGTGGGAGGACTTGTCTATGGACTTTGTCGTTGGTTTGCCGATGTCTCGCAAGGGACAAGATGCGATATTTGTCATTGTTGATAGGTTTTCAAAGATGGCCCACTTTGTGGCTTGTAAGACCACAAATAGTGCCTCTGAGATTGCGACTATATTCTTTGACAATGTCGTTCGTTTCCATGGGATACCGCATACCATCGTCTCTAATAGAGACTCTAAATTTGTTGGACAATTTTGGAGGACTCTATGGGGAAAGCTTGGTACAAAACTCTTGTTTTCAACCAGCTATCATCCCCAAACGGATGGCCAAACAGAAGTGACCAATAGGAGATTGGGAGCATTACTTCGGACCATGCTCAACGCCAACTGTTGTGAGTTGAATCTGCCATGTTTTACATCAACTTTTAAATCAATTTCTGTACACATTGTATTCATTTGGGTTTAGATAGTACATAATCTATGTAGTTTATGTTTATTTGCCAAATTTTGGAATCTACACCAGTTTCTGTTTAAATCGCAGAATTCGAGGCTTTTTACAGCAATTCTACAGAAGGTCGGAAAAGCTCGGAAAACCACTACAGAAGTCCAAGGTCAAAGCAGCAACGGAACCAGTCGAATCGAGCCGAGGAACCAGACTACTCGATCTCGAGTAGACCTTACTCGACCTAGACGAGCATGTCCGAGCACAGCCTTGTCGACAGAGCCTGATCGAGCAAGCCATGCCAACCCGGCTCCGGACCCAACTCGATCTCGACAAGCCCTAGTCGAGATCGACGAAGCCCAGACACCACACCCGGAGTCGAGAAGAGTTGATCGAGAAGCCAAGGACGAGAAGCCGAGCAACCTTACTCGATCTCGACAAGAAGTGGTCGAGATCGACAAGCCACCCAGAGCAAGTCCAAGGAGGAGTCCTCGACGAGACCACCGAGAGCCATCTTCGACGAACCTTACTCGATCTCGACTACGCCTTGTCGAGATCGACGAGCGCCTGAGTCCAGATCCGAGCCAGTCGAGTAAACCCACTCGAGAAGACCTAGTCGGCAACACTTGTCTACTCGATCTCGAGGAGGCTTTGTCGAGGTCGACGAGCACCAGGAGCCAAGACTGAGCCACATCGAGCAGAGCTAGCCAGGAAGTCCAGTCGACGATCCACCCTACTCGAGGTCGACGAGCCCTTGTCGAGGTCGAGTAGGCCAGTGTCCAGAAACGCGTCAACGAAGACCTGTCCGAGTAGACTTGGGATTCCTTGGGGCCGAAGGGGGAAGATTCTATCCAAATCCGTCAAGTTCTATCTATGGAAGACGCAATCTATCAAGACATGAAGACTTACCCTATTTAGTTTTATCTTTTCCTTTTAGATTTATTTCCTCAAAGCAATTTATTTATCCTTTCAAGTTTTAGATATAATTTTAGATAGAGATAGATATTTCTTTCCTAGATTAGCTAGGGAAAGAAGACTATAAATAAGGCCCTAGGGGGCTCAGTTTTATTCATACAATTCCAATTTCAAGACACAATTAGTTAGTTACATAAAGAGAAGTTTAGGAGTTCTAAGGTTTTTAAGGTTTTGGCTTTCTGCGAAAGTTGATTGCCGGAATTGTAAAGGCTTTGAATTTAGTTTTAATGCAATTTAGTTCTTTTCATCAATCAATGTCTGTTATTGCGATGAGGCGTGAGTAGTCCACCCACTTCTGGGGCTGGGGTGAACCCGACGGTGGCCATGTGAGGCGATGCGATAAAGGTCAGATCTTTTTGTGCGATTCATCTTCTATCCCTGTGAGCATGATTCTTTTGCGAGAGTTGAAGGTGATCCTTGTTTGTGTTATTGAAGCGAAAGTGATCTTAATGCAACTTGGATTAATTATGTGAAAAGGGTTAGTAACAATTAGGGTTTATGCCAAAGCCTCTATATGCCTATTTGTTAATGACGAAAGTTATTTGATGGAAAGCATGATCTTTTATGCCTTTATGTGTTACTTTGCATGGTTACCGTTGTGGTGTTGATACCCTGGCTTTGGAAGTCTTTTAGCATATTGAGTTTATTTCCGTCAAAATTCTGAGTTTTGTTCAAAATCTGCAATTTATATTTTCTGCGTTCTTGTCGAGATAGAGGAGAAACTCGTCGAGATCGAGTAGGTTGTCGTCGATCTCGAGTAGAACCTGTCTGTGTCGAGTTGAGTTTTCTGCTTCTGTCATCGATTTTCAAGTTTCTGTCTTTGCATGCTCTAGTCGATCTCGAGTAGTGGTAGTCGAGATTGAGTAGCTTGTCTTAGTCGAGTTGCCTGTTTCGTTTTTTGAAAGTTGTTGTCTTTGCTTACTGTTGTCGATCTCGAGTAGGAGCTTGTCAAGATCGACGAGCCCTTTTACTTTGCCTTTCGTTTTTGCTTTGCTTTGCTTTATTTCTTGCTTTATTTTTGCTTTTGTTTTTCTGCTTTTATTGCTGTTTCTTGCGCCTTTTCTGTGTTTCTGCTTTTCTGCTGATTCTGTGAGAATTTACAGCTACCTGAGAACTGCTGACGTGCTTCCTCGTGGATTCGATCCTGATTTTCTCTTACTACAACGGGAGGAAGTCTTGTATTATTTGATGAGACAGGGAAGTCAGCCTGAACTTGATTTTATATTTATTTCATACTTGACCATCCTCCTGCAACAACAAAATTGGCGCCGTTGTCGGGGAAGCAATCATTCGCGCCTTAGGTAGTCAGTTCTCACTGTTTCTTTGAGTCACTTTTCAGGTGTATGCGCCGTTCTGATCAAACACCTGAGTTTGACGCCTTATACGAACCGGAACGCCTGTTTCACATCCGAGCTAAACTACAAAGAGCCATGGCAGCTGCGGAGACACAGGAACAACTGGTCGCTAGGCTTACCAGGGAATTGGCCACAAAGGATGCTGTTATCGCCACTAAAGATGCTGCTATCACCGCTGAGAGAGCAGCAAGGGAACAAGCACAAGCTGAGCTTTCCCAATATCCAACCACGGCAGAGGACTACATGCACCCAACTCTCGTCGTGCCTGAATCGGCGATTCTAATCCCTGATAACTCTTTTGAAATTCGCACTCAATTTCTTATAGAGCTGAAAAATAATGCCTTTTATGGTAGATTTAATGAGTGTCCTCTTGAACATATTACGAACTTTTCTGACATGTGTCGTACTATTGCTGAAGGTACAACCCTGGAATATGTCAAGATGAATTCTTTTCGCTGGTCTCTCGCTGGGCCTGCACTGAAATGGCTGGAAGGGCTGAAAGCAAGATCACTCACAACCTGGGCCCAAGTAGAGCAAGAGTTTCTGAACAAATTCTTCCCACCCGCCAAAACAACACATCTCCGCTAGAGAACCACCGCCTTCAAACAGAATCAAGGGGAACCGCTGGCAAAGGCATGGGAGCGCTACAAGGAACTTCTGCGATCTTGCCCTACTCATGGACAGCCACCCTACGTCATTCAGGAGATCTTCTTCAACTCTCTTGATCAAGTCACTAAGGAAAGAATTAACCATTATACTCGCTATGAGTATCTGACAATGCCGCCAAGTGACGCATGGGGTGTGCTAGAGAAACTCACCAACTACGACAACAAGTATGGGTCTACTGCAACTTATGAAGAGAACCCATACGCCAGGCCAGCACCATCCATGCCCCTATATGAGCCACCTAAGGAGATTGATCCTCATGTTAGGGAGCAGTATTACAGAGACCAAAATAAGAAGCTCATCAAGCAAGTAAAGTATCTCTCTGTCAACCAGCCTTGCATAGAATGCGGATCGCAAAGGCACACCACTCCTGAGTTCCCACACGCAGAACAAGTCAGGATGGCAGAGCATCATGAGGATGTAGCTTACGCAGGGGGTCCGAGTCGCTACATGGGGGACCAAAGGTTTCAACAACCACAATGGAACCAAGGTGTCCCTAGGAATCCCCCGCCCTACAGAGCTCCAGGACATCCGGAAAGGGAGCAGAAAAAGGATGATATACAAACAGTCCTGGAGGAAATACGGAGAAACCACTCAGAAACTAGGCAATCCTTCAACTCTGTCTATACTCAGATGCAAGGTGTCAACTCTAGGCTTGGGGAAATTGATATCTGGCGAAAAACAGTTGATACACAGATTGTTCAGCTAGCAGCAGGAATCCCCAGACAGTCAGGTGCGCTCCCTGGATCTTCAGAACCAAATCCTAAGGAAAAGACTTGACACATCGCTGCTATAAAACTCAGAAGCGGCCATCAACTGCAAGAGCCAGAGGTCGGAGAGCAGCAGAATGACGAGGAACAGCAAGTCGATCTCGACAAAGTCGTGGTCGACCTCGACAAGAGCCTCGTCGACCTCGAGGAGAAACTTCCAGAATCTTCGTCTGCACCACACAGCAACTCGACTGCACCCAACCTGGTCGAGATCGACAAGACCGTGGTCGATGTCGAGGAGCCCCTGGTTGACATAGAGCAACCTGCAGCACCTCCGACGTCTGTTCTGGCTCCGAATCAGAAAAAGAAGCTGCCTTTCCCCACAAAATCTCTAAAGGACCCGGCAGAGAAAAAGTTTCAGCGCTTCATCAAGATGCTTCAGAAACTCAACGTCACCATTCCCTTCACAGAAGATCTCAATGAAATGCCATCCTATGTCAAATTCCTGAAGGAGATTCTGAGCAAAAAGAGGTCAATGGCTGAAATCACAGAGGAATGCAGCCATCTGGACATATTGGAAAAGAGGCCAGATCCAGGTAAGTTTGCTATAACTATTGGATTTGGTCCATACAAAATTAATGCCCTATGTGATCTTGGAGCTAGTGTGAGTATAATGCCTTTAACAATTTGGTCCAAGATTAAGATAGGTGCCTTGGAGCCTGTGGATGCTAGACTTTACATGGCCAACAACACGGTGGTCATCCCAACAGGAATGGTGGAAAATGTCCCAGTACAAGTAGGTAAATTCTTCGTCTCTGCTGATTTCTTAATAATTGATATGCAAGAAGATCCTGCTTGTCCAATTATTCTAGGAAGACCATTCTTGGCGACGGTGGATGCCAACATAAGCGTTAGGAAAAGAGTGCTCACCTTCAACATCAGCGATGAGGTAATTGAGTATTCCTTTAATAAAACTGAAAGGCATTCAGGTCCAATGGAAGAGGTCAAATCTATCTCAGCTGGCTACATCACCTGCGGGGAACCCAAGGTCAGGAATATGACCCCTGAGGAGATGGAAAAGAGGGACATGGAAGCCCAGGTGGAGGAGATCACGACAATCCTCAAGGAGAACACAGAGAATCCAATCGACACAGACCAAGGTAAGTCGTTGTGGATTCATTATTTTTCGGATGCCTTGACAGGGACTAAGTATGGGGTCAAGATCGACCAAGGCTCCTTGACATCGAGTAGAGCCCTAGTCGATCTCGACCAGATCAAGGAGTCTCCACCAGCGCCAGCATCGTGAAGCAGCAAACCAGAGGAGCCACCCTACTCGATCTCGAGTAGGCTACTCGATCTCGAGTAGGCTACTCGAGGTCGACCACTAGTGCCCTACTTCAACTCGGCCTTCCTCGACGCTGACGACACCAGAGCCAGGATCCTCGTCGACATCGACCACCCTTGTCGAGATCGACAAGACCATGGCTAACTCGACTCCATCTTCCTCGACACAGAAGTCACCAGACGAACCAAGCTCGTCGATCTCGACTAGTGTTGTCGAGGTCGACCACCACCCGGCGCCACCAGAGCCTGTTTCATCGACGCTGGAGCCATCAGGAGCGAAGCCCTACTCGATGTCGAGTAGGCTACTCGAGGTCGACAAGACCTATCCTTCGTCAACTTCTGCATCTGCGACCAGGACACCGCCAGAACCTGCAGACTCGTCGAGATCGACTAGCCCTAGTCGAGATCGACCAAACACAGTGGTCCCCGATTCCGTCTCTGCGAAGGTAAGCCGAGGTATGGATCTTTCTTCTCCTATTTCCATTAAAGATTTATCTATACATGGGAGAGGTCTGCCTTGGTATGTGCGATTGTGCAGGATATCCAATGATGAGCCTAAGGAATATGAAGTTGGAGACAAGCTCTATGTCTCTAAATCAAAGGATCATTGGTTTCCCAACAAATTCAACAAGAAGCGGATGGGACCGTTCGTGGTGAACAAGATCCATTCTGGAGGATTACAGCTGATGGACAAGAATTGAGTCTTATTTGAGGCCCAAGCTACATGGGCCCTGCAGATGCCACCTTGAGCATTAATGGAAAGTCGGCCTAGCGAGTATAAAATCTAGAGCATGTACATAGACTTTTTAGGACATTTGAGACTTTGTTTTTGTTTTAGGTTTTGAACATTTCTTTGGTTTTTGTTGTTTCTATTATGGGTATATGTCTTCTACTTTTCAGGTCAATGGATAGAACCAAGTCTTACTCGGCCTAGGAGGTGCTCCATTCGATATTTAGAGAAATCTGCACATCTGTCTTGTGAGTTTCTTTCTTTACCCTTACCTTGTTTTTATACAGTGGGGACACTGTAATATTTAAGTATGGGGTGGGGGAAGGGCTTACTTCATGCATATTGATCATATTTGACATTACTTGTGCATTATTTCTTTGAATTGCTACATGGCTATTTTGGAATGCATTATTGCTTTATGTGCTTATATGCATGTTTTCCAAAATTTGAGAAAAATGACCCCCATTTGAAATTTTTCTGAAATAATGTCATGGAAGTCTTATATTGAACTCGACGATGTAAAATTGGATTCATTAGAGATATAGCATGAAATTGCCTAGTAAAGGGAAGTCACAATGAAGTGCATTATTTCTTGAAAACCATGAAAGGAGGTAAAATTTGAAGTTGCTTTTGACATGTTGCATGATAAGATGATGGAGGACTTTATATTTCCATATAATGCTCATTGTTTATATTCCTAGCCTTACCTATGCTTATGCATCACAAATGCCATATTATGCCTTATTTCAATTATTGCTCCACATGATCTAAACATTTGCCATTCTTTACCTTATCCGGGGATTATGTTGAGAATGATGTTACATTATGGAGATTGTTATATGGTTGTTGTGTTTATTATTATTGGAGTTTGGAAGGAAATTGTTTGAATTATATGGAAAATTTAATGAGTGAAAGAAAATCCAATCACCTCAGGAGATAAAGGTAGATTGACCCTGCTCTCTGAGATAATAGTTTGGAGAGATGGGACACATTGTGAGGAGTCCAAAGCACTAAGTATCCAATCACCTCAGGAGATAAAGGTGATGAATCAAATGGAAGAAGGAATGTGGAAATTCAGTTTGGAAAGTACTCCATTTCCCCGGATCAAAAGCATCACATTGCCAAAAATTGCCCACCTTTTAGCCTTTTACCAATCTACTCCTTCATGAGCTTAAATTAAAGTCTTCTTGATTATTAATGCTTTGTCACTTATTAATGTTTTTGCATAACCCTCATTTTGTGAGTAGATGTTGCTTTGACATATTTGCACATGCATGAATCTGTGACACTAGTACCTTTTCGATGATGGAAATTGATTGCTGGGTTATATGAGAATGATTCTAATATGTTGAGAGTTTTTGAATTCTTCCCCTGAATGACAATTAAAAGTATTGCTTGAGGACAAGAAAGCTTAAGTATGGGGTGTTTGTTGTGAGCTGAATCTGCCATGTTTTACAGCAACTTTTAAATCAATTTCTGTACACATTGCATTCATTTGGGTTTAGATAGTACAGAATCTATGTAGTTTATGTTTATTTGTCAAATTATGGAATCTACACCAGTTTTTGTTTAAATCGCAGAATTCGAGGCTTTTTACAGCAATTCTACAGAAGGTCGGAAAAGCTCGGAAAACCACTACAGAAGTCCAAGGTCAAAGCAGCAACGGAACCAGTAGAATCGAGCCGAGGAACCAGACTACTCGATCTCGAGTAGACCTTACTCGACCTAGACGAGCATGTCCGAGCACATCCTTGTCGACAGAGCCTGATCGAGCAAGCCAGACCAACCCGGCTCCGGACCCAACTCGATCTCGACAAGCCCTAGTCGAGATCGACGAAGCCCAGACACCACACCCGGAGTCGAGAAGAGTTGATCGAGAAACCAAGGACGAGAAGCCGAGCAACCTTACTCGATCTCGACAAGCAGTGGTCGAGATCGACAAGCCACCCAGAGCAAGTCCAAGGAGGAGTCCTCGACGAGACCACCGAGAGCCATCTTCGACGAACCTTACTCGATCTCGACTACGCCTTGTCGAGATCGACGAGCGCCTGAGTCCAGATCCGAGCCAGTCGAGTAAACCCACTCGAGAAGACCTAGTCGGCAACACTTCTCTACTCGATCTCGAGGAGGCTTTGTCGAGGTCGACGAGCACCAGGAGCCAAGACTGAGCCACATTGAGCAGAGCTAGCCAAGAAGTCCAGTCGACGATCCACCCTACTCGAGGTCGACGAGCCCTTGTCGAGGTCGAGTAGGCCAGTGTCCAGAAACGCGTCGACGAAGACCTGTCCGAGTAGACTTGGGATTCCTTGGGGCCGAAGGGGGAAGATTCTATCCAAATCCGTCAAGTTCTATCTACGGAAGACGCAATCTATCAAGACATGAAGACTTACCCTATTTAGTTTTATCTTTTCCTTTTAGATTTATTTCCTTAAAGCAATTTATTTATCCTTTCAAGTTTTAGATATAATTTTAGATAGAGATAGATATTTCTTTCCTAGATTAGCTAGGGAAAGAAGACTATAAATAAGGCTCTAGGGGGCTCAGTTTTATTCATACAATTCCAATTTCAAGACACAATTAGTTAGTTACATAAAGAGAAATTTAGGAGTTCTAAGGTTTTTAAGGTTTTGGCTTTCTGCGAAAGTTGATTGCCGGAATTGTAAAGGCTTTGAATTTAGTTTTAATGCAATTTAGTTCTTTTCATCAATCAATGTCTGTTATTGCGATGAGGCGTGAGTAGTCCACCCACTTCTGGGGCTGGGGTGAGCCCGACGGTGGCCATGTGAGGCGATGCGATAAAGGTCAGATCTTTTTGTGCGATTTATCTTCTATCCCTATGAGCATGATTCTTTTGCGAGAGTTGAAGGTGATCCTTGTTTGTGTTATTGAAGCGAAAGTGATCTTAATGCAACTTGGATTAATTATGTGAAAAGGGTTAGTAACAATTAGGGTTTATGCGAAAGCATCTATATGCCTATTTGTTAATGACGAAAGTTATTTGATGGAAAACATGATCTTTTATGCCTTTATGTGTTACTTTGCATGGTTATCGTTGTGGTGTTGATACCCTGGCTTTGGAAGTCTTTTAGCATATTGAGTTTATTTCCGTCAAAATTCTGAGTTTTGTTCAAAATCTGCAATTTATGTTTTCTGCATTCTTGTCGATATAGAGGAGAAACTCGTCGAGATCGAGTAGGTTGTCGTCGATCTCGAGTAGAACCTGTCCGTGTCGAGTTGAGTTTTCTGCTTCTGTCATCGATTTTCAAGTTTCTGTCTTTGCATGCTCTAGTCGATCTCGAGTAGTGGTAGTCGAGATCAAGTAGCTTGTCTTAGTCGAGTTGCCTGTTTCGTTTTCTGAAAGTTGCTGTCTTTGCTTACTGTTGTCGATCTCGAGTAGGAGCTTGTCGAGATCGACGAGCCCTTTTACTTTGCCTTTCGTTTTTGCTTTGCTTTGCTTTATTTCTTGCTTTATTCTTTGCTTTTGTTTTTCTGCTTTTATTGCTGTTTCTTGCGTCTTTTCTGTGTTTCTGCTTTTCTACTGCTTCTGTGAGAATTTACAGCTACCTGAGAACTGCTGACGTGCTTCCTCGTGGATTCGATCCTGATTTTCTCTTACTTCAACGAGAGGAAGTCTTGTATTATTTGCTGAGACAGGGAAGTCAGTCTGAACTTGATTTTATATTTATTTCATACTTGACCATCCTCCTGCAACAACACCAACCCCAGGCGTTGGGAGGACTTACTTTCTACCGTGGAATTTTGTTATAACATGTGTAGGCATTCAACGACCAATTTGTCTCCTTTTGAGGTCGTCTACGGTAGGAATCCTTTGACACCATTGGACTTGACGCCTAAGCCATTGAAGGATGACCACTTGCAAGCTAGAAATCGCGCTCAGATGATCAAGGAACTCCATGAGAGGACACGGCTGCAGCTGGAACGCCGTGCTACACAGATTGAGACTCAGCGGAGTAAAGGCCTTAGGAAGATGTTGTTCAAGCCCGGTGATCTTGTGTGGTTACACTTGAGGAATGATTGTTTCCCATTGAAGAGGAAGTCGAAGCTGTCCAACAGAGGCGACGGCCCCTTTAGAGTTATTCAGGCCATTGGTGACAATGCCTACAAGCTGGAGTTGCCAGATTCTTACGGAGTCCATGCTACCTTCAACGTCTCCGACTTGTCGCCATATGAGGATCCTGAGTACTTGGATGAGGCAGCGGGGACGCTTCCCTCTCAAGGGGGGGAGGATGATATGTCCCAACCTCCCTCATTGACCGTACAAGAAGAGGAGAAAGCCATGAGTGTCCGTTCTGACGGACCAATGACTAGAGCGAGAGCCAAGGCGATCGCAAGAGCTACCACGTCCATTATCACTCGAGGCTTCGCTTCTAAACCGTAGCAACCACCATCATTGAGATTATTAGTATCTGTCGCCGACACTCCGTGTGATGCGTCTTAGCCTCCGTCGGATACCTTTCCGACGTCGTTCACATAAACTATTTATTATTAAGACTCATTTCTATTTTTAGCATTATTTATTAATAATGGTGTGGACTTACTTTACATAGTAAGTCAAGCCCGTTAGTTAATTAAGTTCATTAGTTAATTACTTAGGGTTATTAGTATTTTCCTATAAATACTCTATTATGTAGATGATTGCAGAGCGTTGAGTTGATACTCCCCCTTTCCTCCCTGACGTCAAACCCTAATTTCTCTTTCTACTTAATTCCTGCTGAATTCAATTGGATCTTCAATCAAAGGTTCTCGCTGGAATTGATTGAAGATCGGAGTCTCATCCTTGTTTGGAAGAGATTCACCTTGCTTCGATCACCACCGCCTCTCCGCTACCGTCCCTCTGCCTTCACCACCGAACACCCTGCCGACCGAGACTAACTGCTGAGTGGTCTAAGTGGGAGAACGCTCCTATGCTATCGATAATTAATTAGCAATTGCTAATTAATTGATCAAAGTCAATCGTTTCCGCCGCGTTCAACAATTTCCAACTCAAGGTCAAGTCCTTGTTTTCAATATATTTTCAATTTGAAATCGAAGTCAACTCGGGCTCTTGAATTACATACTGCCGCCACTTCAATTGGAATCCAAATTCAATACGAGATTCCACCGGTTCGAGTCCTATTCCATTACTCAAGGGTCGATAGCTTATACCTTTGACAACCGGACGATTGGGAGTTGTACTCGCTCAATCCGAGTCGGGTACGTATCAAAGAGGCGCACCGAGGACACCAAGCAACAGCCTCAGATCCGAGCGATTGCACACGGACGACGAGCCAGAGGCAACGGAGGGGCTCCGCTTCTTCCAATTGGACCAACCGCCGCCACTAGCAGCCCTGGAATAGTCATCGCCGTCTTGATCGGGGCCCTCCCAGAGCGGATATGAGCACAACACGGATCTCCACTAGCCGCTCCCTCGCTCGCTCCGGCCCGGTTGCTCCCTCGCTCACTCCGGTCCGGTTGCTCCCTCCTTCGCTCCGGCCTCGCTCGCGAGGCCTCGCACCAGGCCGGATCTGAGCAATCGCTCGCTCGCCATGAGAGAGAGATTTAAAGAGAGCATGCGTAGACGAAGACCGCGTAGGAGAGAGAAAGCGCGCGTGAGACAAGGGAGTGATTTATATTGTGGACATTTCACAAATTTAACCTAAAACGTGGACATTTCACCAATTAGTCCCTATTTCGTGGCTATTTCGCAAATTGCCCCCAAAAAAATTTGTATTTTGTTCCTCAATTGGGTTTCAAAATTAAGAAATTGATGGAACGTCGAACGTGAAAGATAACAAAGCAATAAATTAATTGATCACGAAGAATAACTCACCAAAGTAACATTTCTACCCTACCGTTGGTGTTTTGTATGAGATATTTGAACCCTACATATAATAAAAAAATATTATTTTTTAATCATATTATATTTCATGATGAAACTTTATTTTCATCATAATATTTTATTTCACATCAAGCATGAGAAATAAACTGAACAATATCAATGTGTTATACGTTGTTTAGTCCAATGACACCATATCCCCTTAAATTGATGATTTTATCATTTTACTTTTTTTTTGCCACGACCTTGTTGGATATCACACCACCCTATCGAAATTATCTGCTTGTGTGACAACTCCTTTAGAAGATAATAATTTTCTTACAATTGCAATCCATGTGTTCTTCCTTAACAACTTAATTGATGTAAATTTATCAATATAAAAGTAGTTGCACCAGGATAATTCACGTGACCATTAAAAACAATATCTCACAACTTCATTACATTTCAGAGAGTATCCCTGTGTACGGATCAAAGATATTATATTCAGATGATCAAAACTCGAAATAATAAAATAAAACCTAAAGTAAAAATAAAATAGCTTCCAAGGAACCCACTTCAATTACCTAAAAAAACAAAACAAATGCACCCAGAAGTTCTACGATAATCCAAAAAATTCAACAAATAAAGGGTATCATACCGATAAAAAAACACCACCAAAAAGGTTGTGAGAATCCCTTGTAGCAGCCCCTAAACCAGCGAACCCATCTATGTGACTTATTCAGTAAGAAGAGGTAGTTGTGTGTAGCAGCCCCTAAAGCAGCAAAGTATATAGCATTAATGTAATTTATCACTTTCATCGAATACTTGATAGACAACCGAGTTCCAAGTTTCCTAGGCGGTTGTGAGCATCCGTTGTAGAAATACTGATGTGTGAGTGTTGATCTTCTCCTTGTGTTGTTGTAGTGGTTTGTTCAAAATCTAAATAAATTCTAGGTTTTTTTAGGTTCTCGTCTTTCATGGATTTGAAGCCCATTGCACCAATTGTGAGCAATGCATTAGGCCATTCACTAAATTCTTCCCTTTGAGTTACCCCATCTCTCATATTTTAATCTATATGCAACAACTCAAATCCATATAAATAATCAAAACTACGGAAGAACTTCGACTGGGCATATACCAAAATCATTAGCCATGAAGGGATTTAAAATTCCATTCAATCTAAAATCGGCCATGAATTTACATAAACGAAGCAAAAAAATTAAAGGCTTTGGGATTAAAGAAGCTCAAATTGCAGGCATCGAAAAGCAAATATGAGAATTGGAAAGATAAAGCACCAGACAGAAGATGTGATATATGTTTATTAAGAATTAAGAGGCCACCAAACTGCTTGTCAATGGGAATAGAGACTCCGCCTCTCTCTCTTACCCTTCTCCCCATTCTAATCTGAACACTAAATCCACAAAACCACCAAATATTGCAGTTGGAATCCACAAAACTCACTAAACCATGAAACTATCACATCCAACTAGTTTCGTTAAAAGTCTGCATGATGATTAGAAAAAACCTTAAATTAGCTTATACATTATTTTCATAGTTGACGATGCCAAAAAATAAACAGGAAATGAAAAGGGACCAAAGAGGAGGGAGAAATTCGAAAGGCCAACTGCGGGCGTATAACCCATAAGAGGCCGCGGACGAAGACGGCATAGAAACGTATGAGGTGTCAAGCATGCCCCCCATCCACGTGCCCCCTCTTGAGCAACACGTGGCATTTGGGTCACGACAAGTGCCCAAGAAGATAAATCGACAGGTCCCGGAGGGAAGGTCGAGAACCACTATAAAAACCGAAAAGCTCTCTGGAAAAGGGGCTTCTATGGAAAAATAAAAGGGGGAATTCGAGAGTAAGAGAAAGAGAGAGAACGGGAGAGAAGAGAAACTCTGCAGACAATCCCAACTGTAAAGAAGGGTAACGTTTGACTCGTCCGCGGATAGCTTCTAGGCATTGTCAAAGAGAGCACATGCTATGCGGACACAGGTATTGGATGTTCAGAGATAGAGGGTTCACCCCCATCTTCTTTCCCTCTCTCTGATCTATAATGAATCTTCTCTAATCCGAAGGGCTTTGGTGAGGCTATCACCCAAGAAGTGGAACGAGCCGAGGGTACGACTCGGTGGCATTGGAAGTCGGCCCATCCGCTGGCCGCGGAGGTCGGATCTAGGTAAGTCTGTTAAAGTGTCCATGGTCTTCGCGGCACAGGTTAAGGTCCCCCGTTTACTATAGATGGTAGCAGGAGGGTGGGGCCCAGATAAGACCGTCGACCAACTAAAAAAAGACACATGGTTCACCTCCCCCACGTGGACGTGGAGGGAGTTTCACTTTTCACAAGAGGTTTCATCACTCGCGTCGTCCATCGGGACAATCTCACGCTAAGAGGTCGCGAGGAACAGTGACAAGACTACGTTCGAATTGAAACTTGCCACTAACCACAATATTTGTTTAAATTACAGGAAAATGAGTGAACGTATGGAGGATACATCTAACATGATGAGCCAAGATGCCGAAGGGTTTGCAGAATCCAGCATGCATACTGCCTCCCCTCACCCTTCCGAAATCCCCGCTGACTCGGTTTTCTCGCCGTACATACCCCAACACTTCGGGCAACACGGGGCAGTGATTGAGGATCAATACTTCCATCCGCCGAACCCAGAACATGCGTTCTTTTACGGGTACGATGGGTACCAGGCATATCAGCAAGGGAATCCGTACACCGCCTTCCCCCTATAATGTGTACGGAAATGCCCATCATGACTACTACCAGCCGAGACGTTTTGAGCACCCCGGGCAACCCTATCATTATGGGTATCAGCACGGCAACAAGTATCACCGGGGTGAAGGGGTCGGACCTTATCTCGTCAGTCTTCACCAGTGACATCTATCGAGCCCCTATTCCTAAACGCTGGATGGATGTTAGCCTAATGAAGTACATCATCATGACTGACCCCGATGACCATATGTGCCATTTCGTGACAACCATGGGGATAAATGAGTACAACGATACAATGTTGTGCAACACTTTACCCTCAAATGTGACAAAGATTACTTTGACCTAGTTCACTAACCTACCTCAAAGCTCGATTACCAGCCTCTCGCAACTTTCTCAAGTTTTCAAATCATCCTTTGGGAGCTCACGGTCGCGTAAGAAGACCATGCTGGTCCTGAACTCTATGAGACAAGGGCCGAATGAGACGCTAGGGCAATTCTTCGCACGATTCACCACTGTGGTGGTACAGATCCCGAATTTCAACAACGAGTCAGCCATCATAAACCTCATGGGGAACCTGGTCGAGGGGTACTTTAAGACTCGCCTCTTCAGGAAGAAGCCGAAGAACTATAGCGCACTAAGGGACATGGTATCTATTCAGATTGAGGGGAGGATTCCGCGACCTCTAGATCGAGGGCGAACGAAGGGCATCAAGGTTTTTTTGGAAAAATAGCTGGGAAAATTCGGAAAGACAAAGGAGTTGGGAAATAGAGAAAGCAATATTCCGCGGGACGCCCGCTTGCGTCTCGACAGGATGAGGTCCATCTCATTGAGGAGAAAAGGAATCCGACAATGAATCTAAAGGAACATGATCGGGGAGCGCAAAGCAACGGAGAGCGCACCTCCCCCGGAGGAATGAGGGGCGCCACGATCGTGGGCAACCCCGTCGTGAGCCCCAGGACCAACGGGATAAAAACTACGCTGACGAACGACGGAGGTATTAGCAGGCCTTGAGGGGTGATTAAACTCGGCAACAGGAAGGCAGGTATGATCAGTCGCGTTACCCTCCCTCTAACCGTGGCAATGGATAGGGTCGCAAGCCCCGCGGGATGAAGCCCGCCGAGAGGGGTCGAGGGCCAACCGGATCCCCGAGCCAGAAGGTTATATTGACACTCTAGTCGGAGGACCCTCGGCTTCAAGGACTAGCCGCCAGGACAGGAAGAACTTTGAAAGGGAGACGAAACAGCCTCTGTCAGTGACCAGTCAGAAGATTGCCCTGCAACCACAAAATGAATTGATTTTTACCGCGGCCGACGCTGAGGACATCCACATGCCCCACGCGGATGCATTGCTCATTCACGCCCAGATTGCCACCAAGACAGTAAAGAGAGTTTTCATTGACACCGGGTCGTCAGTAGACATCCTAAGTTGGGAAGCTTTCTCCCAGTTGGGCGTCTCCGCGTTAGCCCTAAAGCCTTATCACATCACTTTAGTAACCTTTTTCGGAGATGAATTATAGGTAGCCGGCACCATAGAGCTCGTCGTGGTCCTAGGGTCCGTGCCTCACCGTCGAATGAAAAACATTATCTTCATCGTGGTTAGAATCACAACCACCTACAATGCACTACTGGGCAGGGTATCCCTTTACAAATTTTAGATGATCGTCTCCATCTACCACTTCAAAGGGAAGTTCGTAGTACCCGTAGGAGGAACAAGAGAAGTCTGCGGCCAACAGCCGGAGAGCAGGAGCTGCTACATGACCTCTCTCCGAAAGTAGAAGGAGGTAATGTGTATTCACGAGACTGCTTAAAGGAAAGTTGGCGACTCGGAGAAGAACCCCAAAGCCAGGGACGAGGCGTTGAGTGGCCCACGAAAGGGAACTCAGGAAGCAGAACTCGAGGGCAAGCCGGCTGATGCGGGATGAATGTCGTTGATAATTTCACCCTTCCCAAACCAGTAATAAAAATCCAAACTTAAACACACAACCAATAGATTAGGCAATCAAGCAATTGATAAACCAAATAACTACTAGTATAGCAAGAAAGTCTAGTGTCAAATCTAAAGGGAGAAGCGATTTCCTACTCAATAACTCTAGACAAGACTTTTTAAAGGAAAAGAAATAACCTTTAGCCAAATAGTAAATATAGAAGTAACTAAATTGCAAATCATAAAGCAGATTGATATCAAGATAGAAACAACATTTCACCTGTAGTTCTCTAACAATGGTTGGAATTCATGCTCCTCGGATTGATTTATCAATTATTCATATTCTTAGGTCTACTTGACTAAAGTTGAGAGATCTACAGAGATTCACTCAGCTTATTCGATATCACTAAAGAATAGCATTAAGAACTCAAGTAATTAAGACCAATTGACACATTGACTCTATTCAATCAACACAGATTGGCGCATACCGAACTCAGTATAGATCAACTGAAATCATCCACTACAAAGACAAAGAGACATCACTATCATCAATACCTTTGTTTGCTATCAAGAAAACAACAACGAATTCATAGCTAGAGATGCCATTCCTAACATGTTGATCAGGCATAGAATGGAACGCAAATATAAATTAAGCACATGATGATAACTAAGAACATGAATAATCAAATAAACTCAAATCCTCAAAATCTAAACAACCATGTCTTCGAATCACATACGAAACTATGAGTTTAGGAACTCATAGGCCAATTCTCTCTCTCTCTCTAATGGTGTTCATAGTTTCACACAATAGCCACACACGGCGGAACTAAACTGAAAATAACTTAAATAAAGTCTCCAAGGGTCGGCAAAAACCCTAAAGGACTTAATAAGAAACAATATAAAATAATTGTCTTCTGATCCAAAACCGCGCATTCGGGATCTGGGCAACGGTGGGCGTCGTGCAAAGGGCAGCGGGCGCCGTTCCTCCAGTGCTCGACGTTCTTTATATTCCTTCACCGAATTCCAATGTCGTGCCTCATTTCTCCTCCTTAGTTTTTCCTTTGAGCCCATGTGCTCTAAAACATGCTTCTTAAGCTCTTTCCATAGCCCATCCAAGGTTGGAATGCAATTCTGCAGAATAAAAACTGAAAACGCATAGATTCCGAACTCGACTACTTCACAAGTAATAAACGAAATTAGACTCAAAACATAGCAAAACCAATACGTAAAAGAAATAAAAAACACCTAAAATGCCTATATGAAATATGCATTATCACCGACGGATAGATAAATCCCAACCGCTGATAAGAGAATTTTCCACCAGCCATTCCCCAACCCTGAAGAAATGATCTATATGGGTCAGGCACTGGAACCCGTGGAGAAGGAACGTGTTTTAGAGATTGTCCGACAATCACGCGACGTGTTCGCCTGGTCGCCAAGGGACCTGTTAGGGGTCCCCACATCCATAGCAATCCACACACATAGAATCTGCCACGACGCCCGACCTGTAGCCCAAAAGAAGAGGAAAATGGCTCCGAAAAGGTCTCGCACCGCGAAGGAAGAAGTGGAAAAACTGCTTGAAGCCGATTTCATTGAGGAAATGGATGACTCGGACTGGCTCTCAAATGTTGTCCTTGTCAAAAAGGCCAATGGAAAATGGAGACCGTTTGTTGACTTCTCAGATTTGAAGAAGTCGTGCCCAAAAGACCGCTATCCTCTGCCATCAATTGACGAGTTGATATAACCGCGGGGAATGAGGCGCTAAGCTTCTTAGATGCCTATTCGGGGTATAACCAGATCTGCATGGACCCCAGGGATAAGAAAGTAACTACCTTCATCACCAATCAGGGGATCTTCTACTACCGGGCAATGCCCTTCGGCCTAAGGCACGCTGGGGCCACTTTCCAAAGAGTCGTCGACAAAATCTTCCGCGAACAACTAATGAGGAATGTGTCAATTTATGTGGACGACATAGTGGTGAGGAGCCGCAAGGCGGGAGATCACGCTTCTCACCTGCAGGAGACCTTCGACTCCCTGAGACGAGGAGGTCTGAATCTGAATGCCGAAAAGTGTGTTTTTGGTGTGAATTCTGGAAAATTTCTCGGCTTCATGGTCAGTTAGCGAGGCATAGATGTGAACCCAGCAAAGATCACCGCAGTCCAAGATCTACGGTCGCCACGTACCATCAAGGAAGTACAGTCCTTGAACGGGGCCGTGAATTACCTGCGGCGGTTTTGTTCATGCTTGGCCGACAAATCGCTGCCCTTCATTGCGTTGTTCAAGAAGAAGGGGCCGATTTAATGGACTCATGAGCTTCAACGCGCCTTTGAGGAGTTAAAAGCTTTCCCGCAACACCAGCCTACTCTGCATCAACCCCAGAAATTCGAAAGTCTGCAACTCGATTTGTCCACGAAGGGCACGACTATGAGCGCCCAGGTACCATTTGAGAGTGTCGATACTCGGTATATTATGTGAGCAGGGTGCTGCAAGATGCAGAAACCAGGTATGAGGCAGTAGAGAAGGTGATCTTATGTCTGATATTCATGGCCAGATGGCTGCAATCGTATTTTGAAGATCACGTGATCGAGGTATTGACCGATCTCCCCCAGAGGCAAATTATTCATTCGCCCAGCCTCTTTGGACAAATGACATAATGGTCCGTGGAACTCTCTGAATTTGAAATAGCGTACATCCCTCGCAAGGCGGCTCTTACACAAGTCCTAATGGATTTCATCTGTGAGACCAGCTTCAATGACAATGGGGGCGACACCCAGAACAGATGGACGATGAAAGAGGATGGAGTCGTGAACAAAGACGGTTGTAGAGCCGGGATCACCCTCACTTCCCCAGAGGGGGAACAGTCGTGCTTCGTTCAAAAACTGAATTTCCAGACAACCAATAATGAAGAAAAGTACGACGCCCTGATTGCCGAGCTTGAGTTGGCCCTGGCCCGCGGAGTCCGAGCAATAATCGTATACACCGACTCCGAGGTCATGGCGAAGCAGGTAGAGGGGGAGTATGAAGCCAGAACCGGCATGTTGCCGGACTACTTACGGAAGGTCATGGCTATGAAAAAAGCTTTCTTGCACTTTGATCTGAATTCAATCCCCCGAGAAATGAACGAGCATGCGGATCTTTTGGCCCGAATTAGGGCGGCTATGCCCCTTAATTCGAGCTGACGACAAAGACCCTGAGCTATATATGGAGCTGACGTGCAGAGGTGAGGTGCAGAGCTATATGCGGAGCTGCGACGCTTGCCGGAGACATGGAAACGTGAAGGCTACACCCGCGGAGCCACTCCAGAGCATTTACGAGGCATGCCCTTTCGCCCTATGGGGAATGGACATTTTGGGACCTTTCCCCACGACCCAGGGACAACTAAAATACGTCGTCGTTTTGGTGGACTATTTCACCAAGTCAGTCGAGGCGGAAGATTTGGGTTTGATCACGGCGGAGAAGGTCCGGAAGTTCCTCTGGAAAAATTTGGTTTGTCGGTTTCGAGTCCCATAAGTCATCATCACGGACCATGAGACTCAATTCGATTGTGATGGAATCCGAGATTTATGCAAATGCCTCAAGATCAAGTTAATGTTCTCATCAGTGGCATATCCCCAGACCAATGGGCAGACGGAGACCACCAACCACCAAATCCTAGAAGGAATAAAGAAAAAGCATGGGAAAATTGCCAAAGGCCGATGGGCGGAGTTACTTCCATTGGTACTATGGTCATATCAGACGTCGTCCAAGACGCCTACGGGGGAAACGCCATTTGCATTGGTGTTTGGGGCAGACACGGTCATCCCTGTCGAAAGGCTGATCCCCTCAGCCCGAGTTCTTGCCTACGAATCTAAAGCCAACGACGAGGCCCTGGAGGTAGAACTACATCTTCGGAGGAAAGGAGGATGATGGCGGCACTAAAGAAACAGGAATACAAGAGGAAAACCGAGAAGTACCGCAACCGACGCCTCAGCCCGCGCCAATTCGAGAAAGGGGACATAATGCTCCACCTGGCCTTGACCGTCGAAAATTTAGATGCAAAATGGGAAGACCCGTATGTGGTATTCGAATGTATCCACATCGGGGCCTACAAACTCCAAACACCCTAGGGTGTGGTCCTCAGCAAGACCTGGAACGCAGAACACCTTAAGAAGTACTATGTATAATTGACCGATGTTCAAAGGTCGCCTAAGTCACCCCCGCGAAAGTAAATAAATTATAGCTGTTAGAGGGTGCTTTTCGAAAGAAACTGTCTCTTCTAACTCTCGAAATTATAAAATCCCAGGACGCTGGAGCTTCTCCGTGTCGGAAAATCGGTCGTCACATGAGCCGCTCGGATCGAATTACTTATAAACTCTCAGGACGCTGGAGCTTGCTCCGTGTCGGGTAGGGCTGGGCAAAATTTGGATCGGACCAGGATCAGACCGGAAATTACGGTCTTTGATCGGACCAGAAGTATTACGGTCTGGTCCACGGTCCATAGAATTCTTGATTTCGGGTTCCGGTCCAAACCCGGGACTGGACCGGAATTGAACCGGTAAGCTTGTCGCTTTTTTATAAAAAAGAAAGATAGAAAGAAAGAAAGAAAGAAAGTAGAGTCATGCCTGTACATGTCTTCAATTCTTCGTTTCTTGGGAGTTGAAAACTTGGAACGTCTTCATTCAATTGAAGAATTGAATTCTTCATTTTGTCTCTCATCCCTCTCTCATCTCGATTTTAAAAAAATTTGAAGATTTAATTGAACAATTAATTGAAGAATTGAATTAAATATTCAATTCTTCATTTTGCCGGACGCCATAAGGCCTCGTTCTCTCATCCTTCTCTGTCTCTCACTTCGGTCCGCAGATTCGCAAGCTCTCAACCCTCGTGCTGGCCGGACGCCAAGGCCACCAGTCTCTCACCTCGCCGGACACCAATAAGCCACCAGTCTCAGCCCTTGTACTCGCCTCTCAAAATCTTATCCCTCTCTCAATCTCTCATTTCCCAAGACACCCTCGTGCTCTTCATTTTGCCTCTTGGCAGTCAGCCCGATCCTCTCATACGTGGTACATCAGTGTCTTTAAAAATAAAAAGGTTGCAGGCAAACCGATCCATCCGGTCTTTTCGGTCCGTGGACCGAAAAACCCAGGACCATATTGCTCGGTCTCGGTCCGATCCGCGGTCCATGTCTATGAAAATTCCGGTCCGTCGGTCTTGGACCAGACCGGAAGCCCAGTCCTACTGTCGGCAATCCGGTCGTAGCATGAGCCTCCCGGATCGAATTACTTATAAAGTCACAGGAAGCTGGAGCTTGCCCCGCGTCGGGCGTACGATCGTAGCATGAGCCTCCCGGATCGAATTACTTATAAAGTCCTAGGACGCTAGAGCTTGATCCGCGTCGGGCACCCACTCGTAGCATGAGCCTCCCGGATCGAATTACTTACTATGTACCAGGACGCTGGAGCTTACTCCGCGTCAGGCATCCGGCCGTAGCATGAGCCTCCCGGATCGAATTACTTATAAAGTCCAAAGACGCTGGAGCTTACTCCGCGTCAGGCACCCGGTCGTAGCATGAGACTCCCGGATCGAATTACTTATTAAGTCCCATGACGCTAGAGCTTGCTCCGCATCGGGCATCCGGTCATAGCATGAAGCCTCCCGAGTCGAATTATTTATCATCTCCCGAAACTGCCAAGCTAGTTGGGGACAAGTTACATGAACGATCATATGACCCCCTCCAAATGTTCGTTCGACACAATCCATAAATTATTCAAAGCATTCAAACCAAACAAAGTGGCTATAGGGTCCCCACCTAGGGAGGTGACAAGAACAAAAGACAAATGTAAAAGCCATGTGTTACAAGCAGGGCATCCCATGCCTAATCCCGGAAAAAGGGATCCCTTCGAGCGCCCTCTGGTTGCGGAAAAGGTCACCCCCTCCTCAATCTGTCAGGGACTAGCCGAGTCTTATCTTGGCACAAAAGGGTCCCAATGGGCAAAGGCCCTTCTGGGTGAGGCTCCCTCCATTCCTCTTCAATTTCATCACCTTCCGCAGTCATTATATGGACAACGAACCGAGTGCCCCCCTTTTGCCGAAAAGTCATGGAAGAACCTATGTGCACGCTATATGTGTGGGCAAAGTAGTTCCACCCCTGATCAAGATAAGGAACACCATAATCGCCGCGGATGACGTTCACAGGGAATTCTCGAAGAATACGAGACATCAAAAGAACTCGCTCGGGAAGGACCGGGTTGTACTCTTCCTCAAAGCGCAAGGGCAGTGACTGCCAAGGAAAGTTTAGGAGAACACTTAGTGGGAAGTCAATACTCAAAAAAGGAGTGAAGGATTAAGTATGAAGGACTTACCAGATGGTGCAGCTGCTCCGAAAAATCGATGGACTGAAATAACGCCCAATTGGTCCGTCCTGAGGCTGACATCGTAAGATGCAAATAATCCAGATAAGCGAAATTGTGCAAAAAACCCCTCATTTTAAAGGACATTTCGAGGGTCAC
Source organism: Persicaria tinctoria (assembly GCA_037127255.1). Lineage (NCBI taxonomy): Eukaryota > Viridiplantae > Streptophyta > Magnoliopsida > Caryophyllales > Polygonaceae > Persicaria > Persicaria tinctoria. The sequence continues at coordinate 81,160,853 of JBANSL010000006.1, forward strand.
ATGCTACACAGAAGTCGCCCGGCACGTGTCCAAAAAACCACAGAAGGCTGCAGGAATGATACAAAAAGACGGGTGGACACTGCTCTAGGCCAGGCATGGCGAACACCTATACGGTGAAACCTTGCCCCAGGCAGTGTGACTACTGACTCCTCGAAACGCTTAAAGTCAGTCTACCCATAGCACGTAATCTCGACAGCAGAAGGGCAACCAGGAACCCGTGACCCCCCTTAACCTCAAAAACAAAGAACCCAAGAAGGAATCAGTCACACACTGAGAACCCGTCCGTTTAACTCCCATGAAGCCCAACTTGACTCAAACCACATTTTACAGGGTTGTGATCAAGGAAGAACATCTTCGATGACTTTAACTCCCCCTCGCGTATGGGCTGTTAGAAGACAACGCCCAAGGGAGGATCATTCTCCTCTCGCGGTCATATCAGGAACACGAGGTCAAAGTCGGTCGGGACCTAGACATGATCTATTGGCTGACGGAAGGATGGGCTGATTTCATCACGTCTAACCACGTACGAACATGGGTCATCCTCAAATTTACGAGAAATGAGGAGGGCACCAGATACGAGGTTTCCGTGATCGACCCAGATCATGAGTACGCGAGTCCCAACCCGACCACGTAAGAGACTGCGCTGAAGTCTACACCCTCTTCTCAAGGGTCCCCCACGACAACATTGAAGACATGTAAGGAAATTTGTCTCAAAAACACCCTTTGCCTAAGAATAAGAAATGTATTTTCCAAAAATCAAAAAGGTTTCCAATCCTTTTTGGGAACGATAACATCCCCCCACTCCATGCGATGGTGCTAAGAACATCGTGATGGAGAAGTGAAGAATTACCATCGCTAGGGAAAGGCAGAGGAAAACACAAGATAAATCAGTGAGGTGCGGGGCCAGTCAGACACTATCGAACGTGGAGTAGGTTGACCCTCCACGTAAAGCAAGAACAACTGACAAAAGCCCACGTGCCTAAGCACAACCTCTCCCCCACCTCCACCGCATCGGACACTATAAAGAGAAACAGGACCAGAAGGTCACGACTCAAGCCGCCCCCCTCCTAACGAGGCAATCATGGGCTCCGAAGACCCCCCGCGCACGTTCTACAAATTCATTACCAAGGAAGAACAGTTGCAAAAGATACGAATGACCTAATCATATGGACGAATGAGGGAAGATGCCCACGAGCTTGTTGACGGAGGGAAAACCTGTCGTTGATCCATCAAAGTAAACTCAAACCGATAACTAGTAAAGCAATAAGTACGAGGTCGATCCATAGGGAGATTTGTTGCTTAAATGTGATTTCAGTGCTAATTAAGTAACCAAAGAGGGGGTTTTTGAGAGTGTAAAAGATCCGCCTTTAATCAAAGTGGATTGATGAAAGCAAGAGTAAATGGTTGTGATTCAAACAATTAAGAGAAGCAGTTCTACCTACAATTTTCCACTTTATTTTGTTGAAACGATCCTTGTAACTTCTTCTCGTCCTATTAAGTTTCCTCTGAATGCCCTTGTCCCAATCTAATATAGTTACTACTCCAACCAATCCTAGAAACCCTTATCAATCGAACAGTCCCTAAAGAAGGATTTAACCCAATTGATAGCTTTAAGTCCAGAGATTAGCCAAGGTATTTGCAATCCCTAAAGAGGGATTTAACAACACATTCAACTTCCTACTTATCCAATTAGTTCAATCAGCCCTAAAGGGACAAAGTTTGCAACTTAGGTTAAGGTTCACAATCAAGAATCTACAAAACCTTAGCAATTGAATTGATCTAACAAGTTGGTCATACAAGATAGAACAAAACAATAAACAATCAAGCACAAAGAAGTTGAAGCATTCAAATATAGGAAACAAGGAATGAGAATTAGAAACTCACAATCAATCCAAATAAAGCTTCAAATTGTAAGCAAAATAGATGAGTTTAGTTTCTCATGGAAAAAATCGCTCAATCTCTAATTTTCTGATAGAACGTGGAATATAATAGATGTGAATGAAAAATAATAACATTCGGCTTTTAATAAGTCTAAATCTGCCACCAAACAAAACAAAACAACTAGGGTTTAATTAAATGAAACGACGCGGCACTGACAACCAATTCGGCAGTCGCGGCACATGCGGCGACCGCTGCACACGGCTGCTTCCCGTCCCCGCTGCACACGTCCATTTCTGCGACCGCGGGCACGTCTGCTGCGGCCGCGACATATCTTGCTGCCAGCTCCTCTTCTCAAAGCCGAGGAAGCTCCAAGTGATTCTTCTTTTCTTGCTTCAAGTTCTCCATGCCAATGTCTTTTGCATCTCCTTCCCAAGATATTGCATCTATCAATGGTATTTGATAGAGCATGATTAATATTGCATAATAGATTATATTTAGCATAGTTTAGTTGTGAATAATGCATATTTTAGTTACAATTACATGTTTACCTGTGGTGTTGGTAGAGTCGGAATCTATGCAATTTTATGGTTAATTTTAGGTAAATGTGGATCCGACGAGGAATGAGGAGACTCTTGGATGAAGGAAGATTCAAGTTGAGGAAGAAAAGTGAAGAGCATGGGAGCGGAGTCGAATTGCGAGAGCCTAAGTGAAGAACAAATCAACATAAATTGTAGCCAGACAATCTGAACTTGTTTCGCACTTTCTGGAGGCCTCTGTGGTCCGATTGACTATTATAACCATGCGTTGGAAAGCTATCTTCGAGATCTACAACTTTTTTGTTGACATTGAGACCAAATTCGAAACAGAAAAATCGATGTGAACAGTAAAAGCCGCCCCGCTGCCCGAACCTCTGACTCGCTGATCGCCGCCCGCCCCGCGGCCTGGGTTCGCTGCCCCGCGGCCCTCGCCGAAATGCGCCGTCCAGTACCAGACTTTAATTAGGGTTTTTTTTTATATTTTGGTCGACTTGTTAGAAGCTATTTAAGACTTTTCTAGTTTATTATTTCTCTAACCTTATGCACTTTATTCCATTGTTGAGAGCGTCGTTGAGTATGAACAACTAAACTCTCGAGGTTTCGCTTACGATTTCGATCTTTGATTGTTGAATTGTGAGTTTCTTAATCTAGTTCTTATTCCTATTCCAATGTTTTGACTTCTCTGTGCTTAATTGCTTGAATGTGTTTTATTCTCTCTGGTCTTGCCGACTAGTTAGAGTAGATTCTTTCAATTGCTAGGGTTTTTTAGATTCCTCATAGCGAACCTTAACCCAAGTGGCAATCATATCCCTTTAGGACTCGTAGGACTAATTGGATGTGTAGGAAGTTGAATACATGTTGAATATCGACTCGTAGCTTGATATTATGTGTACCTTGGTTAATTCATAATCTTAATGTTATCTCTAGGTTGAATCTTAACCGCGTTAGGGTTATTTAGAGATAAGGGTTGCTAGGACTCGTAGGACTAGTAATTTACTTAAGATCTGGACAAGGACATTGATAGGAAAATTCAAGAACTAGAGGCTGAAACAAGGATCGAATTCTCAATCGAAGTGATAAATTGTAGGTGAACCTATTTCTCTCCACTGCATTCTAAAACCAATTTACTTTGTTTGCTTGCTTCCTCTTTGATAAAAGGCGGATCTTTTTCACACCAAAAAAAAACCCCATATTCTTTCTAGCGATTAGAATTGACACTCGAATTGAATACATTTCCCTGTGGATCGATCTCTTGCTTACACACTATACTAGTTGTGAGTTTGAGTATTCTTTGGCAAGAACAACGACAAGTTTTCCTCTTTTCAAATTTGGCGCCGTTGCCGGGGAAATCTTATTAAATTCTTGTGTTGTTTAATCGCGGACCTTAGTGTGGACCACATACAAGGTATGCACTCTTGCTACTAACTTATATGGTCCACACTCGTGCTACTAACTCATCTTTATTGTCTTTAGATCCAGAGATTGAGAGGACTCTCTCTAGATTGAGGCGAGAAGCTCATGATCACTTTCGCGAGTTACCTTTCGATCAAGGAGAAGAAGAGAGTGAAGAGATGGCTGCTAACGATGATAATCGAACGCTGAAGGAGCTCACTACACCAAACTTAGCCCAACAACCATTGGCTATCGTGTTCCCTGAAATTGATGATGGTGTCAATTTTGAGCTAAAGTCTGGGGTGGTTCATCTCTTACCCAAATTCCATGGATTGAGTGGTGAGGACCCCCACAAGCACTTATCTGAGTTCCATACTGTTGTGGTGGGGATGAAACCAGGCAATGTCACGGAGGAGCAAATCAAGTTAAGGGCATTCCCCTTTTCGCTTAAGGACACTGCTAATGAGTGGTTCTACTACTTGCCACCAGGTAGTGCACCAACTTGGATACAATTGAAGCGTCTTTTTCTGGAAAAGTACTTTCCTGCAACCAAGTTGAATAGTCTGAAGAAGGAAATCAGCAGCATTGACCAGCAGGCTACAGAGACACTCCATGAGTACTTTGAGCGCTTCAAGAAGCTTTGCTCTAGTTGCCCTCACCATGTTTTTTCAAAGAAGGATTTAGTGCTCTTTTTATTCAATGGATTGCTTGACGAGGAGCGCAAGACGGCGAACTCCGCCTGTGGAGGCAATATCTTGAACAAAACACCCAATGCTGCTTGGGAGGTGTTTTCAGAGCTTGCTGATGGCTCTAGATAATTCAGCAAGGGACTTCATGCTAGAGGGGTACTCGTCGTTGACTCCTCAACTTCCGCATTACATAGCGATGTGGCTGAATTGAAGGATATGATGAAAAGGTTCATGCTGCAAGGAACCCCACAACAACTTAAGGCATGTGGCATTTGTGCTGATCTTTATCACCCGACGGACACTTGCCCAATGCTGCAGGAGCCCAATGTAGAGCTGAATGCCATGGGGAACTTTGTTCCTCAGCGACCCAGGTATGGTAACTTTGCTAATCCCAATCAATACAATTACAACTATAATGCTGGTTACCAGGGGTATGGTTATGGTAATAACCAAGCCCCTTTCAATCCACAAGGAGGACCCCATTTCAGACCTCAGCAACAATTTGATCAAAGACAGAGAGGACCTCCACCAACTGATAATCAATCCAATGAGGATCCTCTAAAAGCTCTCAAAAAGATCGTCCTGGGTCAAGCTGAGCACCAAAAGAGACAAGATGAGCACCAAAAGAATTTGGAGAAGCAACTTAGCCAATTGGCTCAATCGTTGAGCGAACTGCAGGCGAAGGACTCAGGACAGCTACCATCTCAAACGGTGGTGAATCCCAAGGAGAACGTCCGCGTTGTGACGCTAAGAAGTGGTAAGGAACTGATTACCACTCCCCATAATGATACTAACATAGAGAATTTGAAAACAGGTGCGAACGAGGAAGAAGAAGAGGTTCGAAATCGCCAGCCGCCCCGCGGCACCCCGAGGCGATTCTGGCGACGCGGAAAATCGCCGGCCGCCCCGCAGCCAAGGCAAGCCGCCCCGCGGCCCCTCCAGTGACTCCTCTGATGGGTATGTTGGACCTGATTTTCCCCCTCTTGATTCTTTTAAACTTTTTCCTCCCTTTCCTGAAGCACTCAGAGACACAGAAAGACCAGACAATGACAAAGAGATCTTTGAGACGTTCAGTGAGTGCGAGGTAAACATCCCTTTACTCAATCTGATTAAAAGTATTCCTCGTTATGCCAAATTTCTCAAGGAACTTTGCACAATAAAGAGGAATTAAAAGTTCAAGGGGAAGCAGAAAATTAAGGTAAGCGAACATGTGTCTGCTGTGTTTCAAAAGCGTCTGCCTAAGAAATGTAGCAACCCTGGCATGTTTACAATTCCATGTGTGATAGGTGAAACTAAGTTTGATAAAGCTTTGTTAGACTTGGGTGCATCTAATAATGTTTTACCTTATTCTTTGTACGAATCATTGGGTTTAGGACCTTTGCATGAGACTAGAGTGGTGATCCAACTAGCGGATCGATCAAATGCTTTTCCTAGAGGCATAGTTGAGGATGTTTTAGTTATTGTTGACAATTTAATCTTTCCTGCTGATTTCTTTGTATTGGACATGGAGCATGGTAACCAAGAGGCTCCTATTTATCTAGGAAGACCCTTTTTAAAGATTGCTAGAACAAAACTTGATGTGTATTCTGGTTATTTGACTATGGAATTCGATGGTGAGAAGGTTGAATACAATATATATGATGCAATGAAATTCCCTTCTGATGATCATTCCTTATGCTTTATGGATGTCATTGATACTTGTATGCAGGATACCTTTGACATGAGTTGTGTAGATAACCTGCAGGTAGCTTTAGAAACTCCTATTGAGGAGTTCTCATTGAATTATGCTTTATCCACTAACTTGGAGGAGACCATGAGAGACTTGTCCTCCCTACCTATATACTCACAGGCAGATACCTTTATGGCATTGACTGTTCCCAATGAAAAGCTCTTACCTTCTATCGTCCAGGCACCTGAAGTTGAGCTCAAGCCTCTTCCTGAGCATCTGAAATATGCATTTGTGGGAGAGGGTGACACCTTGCCTGTCATCAACGCTAACAAGCTTAACAAAGAACAGGAATATAGGTTGGTAGGAGTGCTCAAAGAGCATAAGACAGCTCTGGGATGGACCATAGCGAATATCAAGGGAATCAGCCCAGCTACTTGCATGCACAAGATCTTATTATAAGAGGGAGCCAAACCTTCAAGGCAACCTCAACGGAGACTCAACCCACCTATGATGGATGTAGTGAAGAAGGAGGTTCTCAAACTCCTTTAGGCAGGTATGATCTATCCCATCTCTAATAGTCAATGGGTTAGTCCAACGCAGGTAGTACCAAATAAGGGAGGCATTACAGTGGTTGAGATTCAATAAGGTGAGTTAGTCCCTACCAGAGTCCAATCAGGTTGGAGAGTTTGCATCGATTATCGTAAGCTGTATGCGGTAACTCGAAAAGAACACTTTCCCTTACCTTTCATTGATCAAATGCTTGAAAGACTTGCTAGTCGTCCATATTATTGCTTTCTAGATGGATATTCAGGGTACTTTCAGATAGCCATCGCACCAGAGGATCAAGAGAAAACAACATTCACTTGTCCGTTTGGCACTTTTGCATATCGCAGAATGCCTTTTGGCTTGTGCAACACTCCTGGGACATTCCAACGGTGTATGATAAGTATCTTCTCTGAATATATATAGCAATTTATTGAGGTCTTTATGGATGATTTTACAGTCCATGGTGATAGTTTTGATGCTTGCCTCAACCATTTGGCGCTTGTGCTTAGAAGATGTGTTGACACTAATTTAGTGCTCAATTCAGAAAAGTGTCACTTTATGGTTGAGGAAGGCATTGTTTTGGGTCACATTGTCTCCCATAAAGGGATTGAGGTTGATAAGGCAAAGATTGACATCATTCAATCATTGCCTTATCCTACTAATGTGCGTGAAGTTCGTTCCTTTTTAGGCCATGTAGGATTCTACCGCAGGTTCATTAAGGACTTTTCAAAGATCACCTCACCCTTGTGCGAGCTGCTGAAGAAGGAGGTCACATTTGCTTTTGATGAGAAGTGTAGGACGGCGTTTGATGAGTTAAAGACTTGTCTTAATAGTGCACCAATCATACAAGCACCAAATTGGTCTCAGCCGTTCGAATTGATGTGTGACACCAGTGACTATGCTGCGGGGGCCGTGCTTGGACAAAAAGATGGGAGAAGCTCTCATGTCATATACTATGCATCTATGACCCTGAATGGAGCTCAAAGGAATTACTCAACCATGGAAAAGGAACTTCTTGCTGTAGTTTTTGCACTTGAGAAATTTAGATCTTATTTGCTTGGTACAAAAGTTATTGTTTATACTGATCATGCAGCACTTCGTTACCTTTTGACGAAGAAAGAGGCTAAACCAAGACTGATTAGATGAATCTTGCTTTTAAGCGAGTTTGACATTGAAATCAGGGACAAAAAGGGTGCTGAGAACCTAGTTGTTGACCATCTAAGTCGTATTGTGCAGGAGGAGAATGGACAAGAAGGCATATTGGGGAGCTTTCCTGACGAAGAACTTCTACAGGTCTTCGCAATCACCAGCCGCCCCACGACCGAATCCTCGGAGGAAGCTTCCCTCGTGTTGTGAGGAGGAAATCGAGTATGAAATATAACAAAATAGATCAAACCAGATTTAGGCCAACGCAAATAATTACAAGATTCCTCCAATGCAGTAAGAGAAAGTCAGGATCGAATCCACGAGGAAGCGTGTCAGCGTATCATAGGCAGCTGTAAATCTCACAGAAAAAGCAACAGAAGACAGAAACAAAGGAACAAAGAAAGAAAGACAAACGAAAGCAAGAAATAAAAAAAAGGCAGAAGCTAACTCGATCTCGATAAGCTGTTACTTGAGATCGATAAACAACGGCAGAGACAGAAACTGAAAATCGACGATAACAGAAGCAATTCAGTACTCGATCTCGACAAGCACAACTCGAGATCGAGAAGAAATAGTAAAAACAGAAACTTCGGAATCGAAAACAGAAACTCGACCTAGACCAGACTCTACTCGAGATCGACAAGGATCTACTCTAGATCGACTAAGAATGCAGAAAGTGTAAATTTCAACTTCGAACACAGATTTCAGATTTCGATAGAAATAAACTCAATATATGAAAGAACTTCCAAAGCCAGGGTATCAACACCACAACGATAACCATGCAAAGTAACACATAAAGGCATAAAAGATCATGCTTTCCATCAAAATAACTTTCGTTATTAACAAATAGGCATATAGAGGCTTTCGCATAAACCCTAATTAATACTAACCCTTTTCACATAATTAATCCAAGTTGCATTAAGATCACTTTCGCTTAAATAATACAAACAAGGATCACCTTCAACTCTCGCAAAAGAATCATTCTCATTGGGATAGAAGACGAATTGCATAAAAAGATCTGACCTTTACCGCATCCCCTCACATGGCCACCGTCGGGCTCACCCCAGCCCCAGAAGTGGGTGGACTACTCGCTCTTCATCATCAAGAAAGACATCAAATAACAAAAGAAACTAACTTGCATTGAATTAAATAAAGAAAGCTTACAACCAAACAAGACAAATCCGCTTTCGCCTTTCCACCTTTGTTGCCACAAACTTTCTCTCTCTACTCCTACTTACTTGAATGTAATTGTGTGTGTGATTGAATTGAATGATGAAAAACCAGCCCCTAGGGCTTTATTTATAGCCTTCTATTTCTTGCTAATCAAGGATATAATATTTTTATCTATATCTAAAAAGCTTAAAAGATAAATAAATGCCATAAAGAAATTAAATCTAAAGATGGGAAATTAAATCTAAATAGGTAAGTCTTCTCATGTTGAGAGATCTTGTCTTCCATAGATAGAACTTGATGGATTTCGGATAGACTTGGCTTCCTTCAGCCCCAAGGATTCCCAAACCGAGTAGGATAGTCAAACCGCGTAACGCGCTTCCGGACACGGCTCGTCGATCTCCACTAGGGCTAGTCGATCTCGAGTAGACATGGTCGTCAACTTGGGCTGACTGGGCTTCTCGGGTGGCTCTGCTCGACAGGCTCGGATCTTGGCTCCTTGGCTCCTCGATCTTGACAAGGACAACTCGAGATCGAGTTGGGAAGTCGTCGAGGATGTGTGGCTGGTGATGTCAGACAACTTCGGCTTCTCGACAGGCTCGGACAGACGCGGTACTGGTCCTCGATCTCGACAAGGCCTCCTCGAGATCGAGTAGAGTTGGCTCGGCGTCTCCGTCTTCGGCTTCTCGACTTGCCTCAAATTCATAGACTCCGGACATGGTGCTCTTGGTGTTGTCGATCTCGACTAGCTATACTCGAGATCGAGTAGGGTTTCCGGAGTCGGGTTGATCTGGCTCTCGACAATGCTCTTGGTCGACAAGGCCTGTGCCCGGACACCGTCGTCGAGGTCGAGTAGGTTTACTCTAGATCGAGTAAACATGGGTTCCTAGCTTGATTCGACTGGTTCCGCTGCTTCTTGAACTTGGACTTCTGTAGTTGATTTTCGAGCTTTTCCGACCTTTCTCAGAACTGCTGTAATTTGCCTCGAATTCTGCGAAATTAAACAGAAACTGGTGTAGATTCCATAATTTGGCAAATAAACATAAACTACATAGATTCTGTACTATCTTAGCCCAAATGCATGAAATGTATGCAAAAATCGATATAAAAGTTGCTGTAAAACATGGCAGATTCAGCTCACAACAAACACCCCATACTTAAGCTTGCTTGTCCTCAAGCAATACTTTTATTTGTCATTCAGGGGAAGAAATCAAAACTCTCAACATATTAGATCCATTGTCATATGTCCCTGTAATCATTTACCATCCTCGAAAAGGTACTAGTGTCACTGATCCATGCATGTGCAATTAAAAAGCAACATCTACTCACAAAAGGAGGGTTATGCAAAAACAATTCATAAGTGACAAAGCATTAATAATCAAGAGGACTTTAATTTAAGCTCAAATAAGGAGTAGAATTGGTAAAAGGCTAAAAGGTGGTCAATTTTTGGCAATGTGGTGCTAATGATCCGGGGAAATGGAGTATTTCCAAACTTGAGTTTCCTACCACATTCTTTCTCATAAGATTCATCATCTTTCATGATGCTTTTCTAAATAATAATGTTTTTACCTCTCTAACCTTAGCATTGCCTTCTCGCGAGTCGCAAACATGGGTGTCATGAATGGCCCCGGATACTTAGTGCTTTGGACTCCTCACAATGTGTCCCATCTCTCCAAACTATTATCTTAGAGAGCAGGGTCAATCTACCTTTATCTCCTGAGGTGATTGGATTTTTTCTCACTCATTAAATTTTCCATACTTTTCAAACAATTTCCTGGCAAACTCCAATGATAACAACAACACAAACACCATATAACATCTCCATAATGTAGCATCATTCTCAACATAATCCCCGGATAACGTAAAGAATGGCAATATTTAGATCATGTGGAGCAATATTTGAAATAAGACATAGTGAGGCTTTTGTGTAATGCATAAGCATAGATATGGCTAGGAATTCAACAATGAGCATTATATGGAAATATAAAGTCCTCCATCATCTTATCATGCAAAATGTCAAAAGCAACTTCAAATTTTACCTCATTTCATGGTTTTCAAGAAAATAGTGCACTTCATTGTGACTTCCCTTTACTGGGCAATTTCATGTTATATCTCTAATGAATCCAATTTTGCATCGTCGAGTTCAATAAAGCTTCCATGACATTATTCAAAATTTTCAATGGGGGTCCTTTTTCTCAACTTTTGGAAAACATGCATATAAGCACATAAATCAATAATGCATTCCAAAATAGCCATGTAGCAATTCAAAAAACAATGCACAAATAATGTCTAATATGGCAAATATGCATAAAGTAAGCCCTTCCCCCACCCCATACTTAAACATTATAGTGTCCTCACTGTATAAAAACAAGGATAAAGAAAGAAACTCACTAGACAGGTGTGCAGGGCCTCTTAATATCGAAAGAATCGCTTGGGTCGTGTATGAATATGGCTCATCCATGGACATGAAAAGTGCAGAAGACATATACCCACAATAGAAAAACTAAAAGTTCAAAATAAAAAACAAACAAAACAATGTCCCAAAAATTAAATGTCTATATACAAGCTCTAGATTTTATAGTCGCTAGGCCGACTTCTCCATTTATGCTCAAGATGGCATCTGCAGGGCCCATGTAGCTTGGGCTTCAAATCGGACACCATTCTTGTCCATCAGCTGCAATCCTCCAAAATGGATCTTGTTCACCACGAAAGGTCCCATCCTCTTCTTGTTGAATTTTTTAGGGAACCAATGATCCTTTGATTTAGAGACATAGAATTTGTCTCCAATTTCATACTCTTTGGGCTCATCATTGGATATCCTACATAATCGCACATACCAAGGCAAACCTCTCCCATGTATAGATAGATCTTTAATGGAAATGGGAGAAGAAAGATCCATACCTTGGCTTACTGATACGGGGTTAGCCGTAGGTTGGTCCGATCTTCGACAACAAGCAAGAACTAAAGAAAGACTCAAGAAACGCAGCAAGATTAAAGCAAGAAACGCAAGAAACACCAAGAACCAAGGGCTGTTGATGTCGACACTAGCAAGACTCAACATGATGATTCAAGATCTGCAAAGAAACAATCAAGAATGATCAAGAACTCAACAAGACTCGAAAACAGTAATGAAAGACTCGAAATTTATAAGAAAGAATTGAAAGACACGACCGATAAGGACTGAGTCGATCTATGCAGAACAAGATAAAGACCCCATGCCTCCTCAGAGGGTAGGAACCAATACCAATGACTACACAACCCGCCTCTACAACCTTACACAATCAAGGGGACAACTTGAAGGCACAAGGAGGGGGCTTGTGGATACTAGATTCACCAAGTCTTGCGAAGTTGATGAACGGCAAAGCAAACCAAGCTGAGATGATATCAATTCCATTCGAGATCCTGAAGAGCACTGCTTAATTCGGCCAGATCTCTCTCTCTATGTGTTTCACACGTTTGAGAAGAATAACTTTGTATTATGAATGTTCCAAGTTGTTTACATGGAGGATCCGAAATTTATAAGCCTAAGGTGGTTGTTCTGGCCAGCCTAACTAGATAGAAAGATAAAACTAATAACTAATGGGCTTAATGAAATAAACCTAAGAACATAAGTAAATAAGGGTTTAAAAAGAATAACTAGAAAAAGCCCAATTCAGCCCAATAGACAATTAAGCTGAAAATGGGTTCCAACACTTAGAATATTTCGACATTACTAAGGCTATGGAGGTTCGGCCTTGTCTTGGACTCCAATGCACATGTATGTCTTCAACGTTGGCTCGGGGAGTTGAACCTTGCTCGAGAACAAAGCATGACCCACAAAGTTGAATGAGTCTCTCTGAAGCTTCTTAGCTCTAGCTCGAGTCATTGGTCCTTCTCCAAGTATGATGGGTGTGTCTGGAGTTGTAGAAGATGGTCCCGCATCAACCTCCCCTTCTTGAAAAGGATTTGACCACGAATCCAAGTCTTCATCCACAGCGAAGTAAGGGATTAGATCGGCGACGTTGAATGTAGCGCTCACGCCCCTGTCTCCAGGAAGCTCCAATTGGTAGGCATTGTCGCCTACTCTCTTCTTGATCCGAAATGGTCCATCACCACGAGGCGACAGCTTGTTCTTCCGGGCTTCTGGAAACCGCTCCTTCCTCAAGTGCACCCATACAAGATCTACAGGCTGAAATGTGACCAAGCGACGTCCCTTGTTGGCCTTGTTAGCGTTGTATTCAGCCTTTAGCTTTAGCTTCTCTCGAGTTCGTTCATGCAGCTCCTTAATGAACTCGACATGCTTACCTGCCTCAAATGATTCTTTGTCTCTCATAGGATATGGAGTAAGATCAAAAGGGGTTAGTGGATTAACATCATACACACATTCAAAAGGACTGATTTTAGTAGTCGAATGCATGGTTCTATTATAAGCAAATTCCACATGAGGTAAGGCTTCTTCCCAAAGTTTCAAATTCTTCCTAATAATGGCTCTTAGGACAGTAGCAAGGGTTGTATTAGTCACCTCAGTTTGGCCATCAGTTTGGGGGTGGCTAGAAGTAGAGAATAGCAATCTAGTTCCCAATTTATTCCATAAAGTTTGCCAAAAATGACTTAATAATTTCACATCCCTATCACTAACAATGGTTTTAGGCACGCCATGCAACCTAACTACTTCTCTAAAGAATAGATTAGCAACGTTGGTAGCATCATCAGTTTTATGACATGCAATGAAATGAGCCATTTTAGAGAATCTATCGACCACTACAAAGATTGAATCCCTCCCCTTTTTAGTTCTGGGCAACCCAACTATAAAATCCATAGAAATGTCTTCCCAAGGGGCTGAGGGTATTGGCAGTGGTGTATAAAGGCCATGGGGCATAAGCTTAGCTTTGGCTTTAATGCAATCTATGCATCTCTTAAGGCAATGTTCTACATCCCTAAGCATATGTGGCCAATAAAAGTGTGATTTCAGTGTGCTATATGTCTTATCCCTACCAAAATGTCCCATTAATCCACCACTATGGGCTTCACTAACAATTAATAATCGTAGAGAACACCTAGGAATGCACACTTGATCTTTTCGAAATAAGAATCCTTGATGTATATAAAAGCTGTCATTAGGACCCTTTTCTAAGCATTTTCTAAAGATATCACCAAAATCCAAATCAGATTCATACAATTCCTTTATGTAAACAAAGCCTAAGACTCTAGAATCCAAAGTGGTTAAAAGAACATGTCTTCTAGATAATGCATCAGCAACCACATTGTCTTTACCTTTCTTATACTTAATTACATAAGAAAATGTTTCAATGAATTCCATCCATCTACCATGCCTCCTATCAAGTTTATCTTGGCTTTTAAAGTGTTTTAATGATTCATGATCAGTCCTAAGAATAAACTCGCTAGGCCATAGATAATGAGACCATGTCTTAAGTACTCTAAACAAAGCATATAATTCTTTATCATAGGTAGAGTAATTAAGACAAGAACCTTTCAACTTCTCAGAAAAGAAAGCAATAGGCTTACCTCCCTGCATAAGGACTCCATCAATTCCGACTCCGCTAGCATCACACTCTACTTCAAAGGGCAAAGTAAAGTCCGGCAAAGCTAATAGAGGTGTGTGAGTGAGCTTGTCCTTAAGTGTGTTGAATGCTTCCTCCTGAGCTGCTCCCCATGTGAACTCACTTCTCTTCTTAGTAAGCTCGGTCAGTGGGGCTGAGATTGTGCTAAAGTCTCGCACAAATCGTCTGTAGAAGCTAGCAAGTCCTTGGAAGCTGCGTACATGTCCTATGTTGGTGGGGGTCGGCCACTCTTGAATAGCTTTAATCTTTGATTCATCAACACGCAGTCCATTAGAGCTCACTACAAATCCAAGAAAAGACACTTGTTCATTACATAATTCACACTTCTTTAAATTAGCATACAAGCGTTCAATTCTCAGCGTTCTAAGCACTTCTCTAAGATGTGATTCATGTTCATTAGAAGATTTGCTATAAATCAGAATATCATCAAAATAAACTACAATAAACTTTCCAATGAAATCTCGAAGCACATGATTCATTAAGCGCATAAAAGTACTAGGAGCATTAGTTAAACCAAAAGGCATAACCAACCACTCATATAATCCTAGCTTAGTCTCAAAGGCTGTTTTCCATTCATCACCTTCTTTCATTCTAATTTGATGATAACCACTTCTAAGATCAATTTTAGAGAATATAGAAGCTCCATGTAACTCATCTAGCATATCATCTAATCTAGGAATGGGGTGACGATATTTAATAGTAATGTTGTTAATAGCCCTACAATCTACACACATTCTCCATGAACCATATTTCTTAGGGACTAATAATACAGGCACAACACTAGGACTTAAGCTAATTCGAATATAACCCTTATCCAACAGTTCCTGGACTTGGGTTTGGACCTCTTGGGTCTCAGTGGGATTCATACGATACGCAGGCCTATTAGGTAATGCAGCCCCTGGAATAAGATCAATTTGATGCTCAATTCCACGAATAGAGGGTAGAACTGGTGGTATGTCATCGGGAAACACATCCTTAAACTCTTCAAGAAGAGAGAGAATGTTCGATGGAAGAGAAGCTTTAAGCTCTTCACTTAACATGCTCAAGCTCTTGCAAAGGCGCATAAGAATAGTTCCACCATCCGCAAACTCATCCATGAATGTGCTTTTGGAAACCAAGAACACACTCTTGGATCGATTTTGAGGATCCACTTGGCCCGATTGAGCCTCCCGATCTAACTCACCTTTACTAACCTTCCGCTTCTCAATCTCATCAGCTACTTGCGTAGGTGTCATGGGTTTGAGAATGACATTCTTTCCCTGAAAAGTAAAGGTATAGCGATTAGTAAACCCATCATGAGTAACCTTACGATCAGATTGCCAAGGACGGCCTAATAGAATATGACAAGCTTGCATAGGCACAATATCACATAAAACATCATCTTCATAATGTCCTAGTTTAATATGCACTTTAACTTGTCTATGAACTTTTAATAAACCACAATCATTCATCCAATGCAATTTGTAAGGTCTAGGGTGTTGGACAGTAGGTAAATGCAATTTGTCAACCATTTCTTGACTAGCTAAATTACAGCAACTACCTCCATCAATGATCACATTTACAACCTTTCCTTTAACTAGACAACGAGTATGAAATAAGTTTTCTCTTTGATTATCTTCACATGGTGTAGGAACAACACTTAGAACTCTCCTAACAATCAAAGATTCGCCATGCTCATATTCAACCTCATCATCATCATTTTCATAACAAACAAGGTTTAAGTTCTGATCATAATCATTATTAGCATTCTCATCATGTTCATCACAAGAATTTTCAGATTCATATTCTCCTAAATGATTAACCATCAGAGTTTTCTTATTAGGGCAATCCTTCATATAATGTCCTCTACCTTGGCATTTAAAGCATACTATATCTCTAGATCTAAGGGTAGAAGGGTTAGGATTACTCCCTTTGGGACCAGCAGATGTCCCAGACGATTCTCGTCCATTCCATGGGCCTTTACCCTTGTCGAGGGGCTGTTGGGGTTGTCGGCCTTCTCCTCTCCATTGGGGCTGCTGGGCTCGCTCTTTAGAACCCACATCCGAGCGCCCTTGGGGCTGTTGAGGCCGGTTTGAACGCCACCCTTGTTGCTGGCCACTCGACATTCTATTAGCTTGGCTCTTGTAGCGTTGTCCCTTTTCTACTTTCATAGCTAGATGTAACAAATCAGTAGGAGTAGTATAGGGAAAGTAATCAATTTCATGAGCTAAAGCGGGATGCAATATCCTAAGATATCTAACATTGGTTTTCTCATGAGTTTCTACTATATTAGCTCGAGCCATAGCTTCTTGCATAACATTAAATGTTTCCTCAACAGTTTTACTACCTTGTTTAAGGTTTTCTAATCTGTTTAATAGCTCTCTATCATAATGTTGAGGTACAAACTTATTTCTCATGACCACTTTTAATTGTTCCCAAGAAGCAATAGGTGCATCAAGGGATCTTCTTCTTTCCTTAACAAGATTATCCCACCAGATTAATGCAAAACCTTGAAACTCTAGGGAAGCTAGTTGTACTTTCTTAGGTTCTGAGAAATTATGACAATTCCAGATTTGTTCCATTTTAATCTCCCAATCAATATAAGCATCTGGATCAGTCTTACCATCAAAAGGAGGAATCTTTACCTTAACCTTACCCATTCCGTCGTCGTCATTGAACCTAGGTGGTCGGTTCTGATTTCCCCTTTGATTCCGTCTCGGGCGTTGCTCCCAATACTCCTCTTCTTGGAAGTCATCATCTTGCTCCGAGTAATAGAAACGTTCTTGATAGCCACGTCATCTTCCCCTTCCTTGTCCTTGACCTTGCACATTAACAAACCCATTATTCCGATCATTTCTCCCACCTCGTGGAGAGTTGTTTTCATTGAATAAAGGATTATCTAAATTAATATTGACATGAGGATTAGGATTAGGGATAGGATTTACGACCTCTCTTTCATTATTAGGTATCTCCACTCGCTCTTGCTGACCTTCTATGGTGTTCGAACCACTAGGCCTAGAACTCTCCCAAGCCGCCATCTTGGCTTGCATTGCAGCCATTGTTTCTGTCAAGGTAGCTATGTTGGCTGTCAAGGCGTTAAATTGCTCGGGTGTCACAGTAGCACTCGAATTTGTAGAGTTGTTACCACCATTGTTTTCCTGATTGTTAGACATTATAACAAAGACAAAACAAACACGGAACTATGTTAAAGGTTAGTAAAACTTATAAACAGCTCACAACTGTGTTTCGCTCACACTCCCTCTCTGATTGATATATCACGCTTGCTAGGGCAATCCGCTTTGGGCAAATCAACTACCAAGTAAAGACTAAGCAAATCAAGGTATGTAGTGAATGAAACGAACAACAAAGCACTCGACAAAAGGGTAAGAGCACTCGACAGTAGCTTGTAAGCACTTGATTCAAGCAAAAACAAAGGCAATTGCAAGAAATCAATTCGACACAACAAGGGTGCACTCGACAGGTGTCTAATGCACTCGACACACACAAGAGAGAACTCGGCAAGGGCTGAGATCACTCAACTCAAACAATTCAAGCACACAACAGTACTCGACCAAGACAAGAGGGAACTCGAGAAAACAAGCTCTACTCGACACAAATAGAAAAGAAAGAGAAATAAAAACAAGCTTGGAAATTTACCTGTTTTGATTGAAAACCTTTAAGTTAGGACGTTGTAGTTGCAAGGTAGGGTTTCAATTTTGAATTTTGCGGAGGTAATGTGTTTAGGTTTAGGGTATGTTGACAAGGGCTATGGAGAATCACAAAAAAGTTGAGTCCTTTGGGTTTTTCTTGCACTAGATCAACAACAACAGCCAAACACTTTCTTTTTTTTTTTTTTTTGTAATTTTCGAAACTGACTTTTTTTTTTTTTTAACTTATGAAACTAATGCAAGAAAGAACACTAATAATGGTATAGGACTCGAAAATCTAGTATAGATGGTGATAAAAGATAAAAATTTCAGCCCTAATGATAAATATATAATCAACCCTTTGGACAAATATGGTAATAGGATCTATCTTTAGCCTTTAGATATATTTGATAGATATAATAGGATTAATTCCACCAAATAAAATCTGATTTTCAATAAGGCAAGAAAATAGATAGAATTAAATGTCTCAAAGATAGAAAGCATAGAAAAGATAACACACTAGGGTTTGTGTATGTGGAAGACTGATTTTCGGCCAAGCAAAGGCTATGGGGACAGCTTGCTGCCGTCGGCTCTAGGGTGTTCACAAGGGGTTGTGTGCACCTTTGGTTGACTCCACGGTCTCGGCTAGGCTTTGTGTTTAGGCTATGCAACCAGAAACAATCACAAACTCAAGATTAGTGCAATAATCAATTCAAGAAACAAGAAGTAAAAGACCAAAACAAGAAAAGGACTCTTTTTGTGGTTTTTGTGTTTATGAAAAGAAAAAGACTCAATCTTGATGTCGGAACCAAAGCTCTGATGCCAATTTGATACGGGGTTAGCCGTAGGTTGGTCCGATCTTCGACAGCAAGCAAGAACTAAAGAAAGACTCAAGAAACGCAGCAAGATTAAAGCAAGAAACGCAAGAAACACCAAGAACCAAGGGCTGTCGATGTCGACACTAGCAAGACTCAACAAGATGATTCAAGATCTGCAAAGAAACAATCAAGAATGATCAAGAACTCAACGAGACTCGAAAACAGTAATGAAAGACTCGAAATTTATAAGAAAGAATTGAATGACACGACCGATAAGGACTGAGTCGATCTATGCAGAACAAGATAAAGACCCCAGGCCTCCTCAGAGGGTAGGAACCAATACCAATGACTACACAACCCGCCTCTACAACCCTACACAATCAAGCGGACAACTTGAAGGCACAAGGAGGGGGCTTGTGGATACTAGATTCACCAAGTCTTGCGAAGTTGATGAACGACAAAGCAAACCAAGCTGAGATGATATCAATTCGATTCAAGAACCTGAAGAGCACTGCTCAATTCGGCCAGATCTCTCTCTCTATGTGTTTCACACGTTTGAGAAGAATAACTTTGTATTATGAATGTTCCAAGTTGTTTACATGGAGGATCCGAAATTTATAAGCCTAAGGTGGCTGTTGTGGCCGGCCTAACTAGATAGAAAGATAAAACTAATAACTAATGGGCTTAATGAAATAAACCTAAGAACATAAGTAAATAAGGGTTGAAAAAGAATAACTAGAAAAAGCCCAATTCAGCCCAATAGACAATTAAGCTGAAAATGGGTTCCAACACTTAGAATATTTCGACATTACTAAGGCTATGGAGGTTCGGCCTTGTCTTGGACTCCAATGCACATGTATGTCTTCAATGTTGGCTCGGGGAGTTGAACCTTGCTCGAGAACAAAGCATGACCCACAAAGTTGAATGAGTCTCTCTGAAGCTTCTTAGCTCTAGCTCGAGTCATTGGTCCTTATCCAAGTATGATGGGTGTGTCTAGAGTTGTATAAGATGGTCCCGCATCACTTACCTTTGCAGAGACAGAATCGAGGACCACGGTGTTTGGTCAATCTCGAGTAGGGGTACTCGATCTCGACGAGTTTTCAGGTTCTGGAGGTGAGCTGCTTGAGGATGCAGAAGCTGGGGAAGCTTGGTCGATCTCGAGTAGGTTTGGCCGTCTGGTGGAGTCAGCGTCGAGGAAGGCGAAGTCGAGGCAGCGGGTTCTTGGTCGATCTCGAGTAGTGTACTCGATCTCGAGTAGGGCTCGACTTCTGTCTGGCTGCTCGACGACGCTGGTGCTGACGGAGGCTCCAGGTTTTGGTCGAGATCGACTAGAGTCCTCGATTTCGAGGAATCTTGGTCGATTTTGGCCCCATACTTGGTTCCTGTCAAGGTATCCGAAAAATAGTTAGTCCATAACGACGTACGTTGGTCTATGTCGATTTGATTCTCTATGTCCTCCTTTAGGATTGCCATGATCTCCTCCACCTGGGCTTCCATATCCCTCTTTTTCTGCCCCTCAGGGGTCATATTTCTTACCTTGGGTTCCCCGCAGGTGATGTAGCCAGCTGAGATAGATTTTACCTCTTCCATTGGACCTGTATGCCTTTTAGTTTTATTAAAGGAATACTCAATTACCTCATCGTTGATGTTGAAAGTGAGCACTCCTTTCCTTACGCTTATGTTGGAATCCACCGTCGCCAAGAAGGGTCTTCCTAGAATAATTGGACAAGCAGGGTCTTCTTGCATATCAACAACTAGGAAATCAGCAGGGACAAAGAATATACCTACTTGTACTGGCACATTGTCCACCATGCCGGTTGGAATGACCACTGTGTTGTTGGCCATGTAAAGTCTAGCATCCACAGGCTCTAGGGCACCTATCTTAATATTGGACCAAATTGCTAAAGGCATTATACTCACACTAGCTCCAATATCACATAAGGCATTAATTTTATATGGACTAAATCCAATAGTTATAGCAAACTTACATGGATCTGGCCTCTTCTCCAGTATGTCCAAATGGCTGCATTCCTCTGTAATCTCATCCATTGATCGCTTTTTGTTCAGAATCTCCTTCAGGAACTTGACATAGGATGGCATTTCATTGAGAGCTTATGTGAAAGGGATGGTGACGTTGAGCTTCTGAAGCATCTTGATGAAGCGCTGAAATTTCTTTTCTGCCGGGTCCTTTGGAGATTTTGTGGGGAAAGGCAGCTTCTTTTTCTGATTCGGAGCCAGAACAGATGTCGGGGGTGCTGCAGTTTTATCGATCTCGGGTTGGGTGTCCTCGATGTCGACCACGTCTTTGTCGATCTTGACCACTGTAATCGACTTTGGGTTGTTGTGTAGTGCAGACGATGGTTTCTGTAGTTTCTCCTCGAGATCGAGCAGTCCCTCCTCGAGATCGACTAAGGTGTTGTCGACGTCGACTTGCTGCTGCTTTCCGACTTCTGGCTCTTGCAGTTGATGGCCGCTTCTGAGTTTTACAGCAGCGATGTGTCCAGTCTTTCCCTTTGGATTTGGTTCTGAAGATCATGTGAGTGACCCTGTCTGTCTGGGGACTCCTGCTGCTAGCTGGCCAATCTGTGTATCAATTGATTTTCGCCATATATCAATTTCCCCAAGCCTAGAGTTGACGCCCTGAATCTGAGTGTAGACTGAGTTGAAGGATTGCCTGGTTTCTGTATGATTTCTCCTTATTTCCTCCAATACAGTTTGTAGATCATCCTTTTTCTGATCCCTTTATGGATGTCCTAGAGCTCTGTAGGGCGGGGGGTTCCTAGGGGTACCTTGGTTCCATTGTGGTTGCTGAAACCTTTGGTCCCCCATGTAGCGATTGGGACCCCCTACATAAGCTGCCTCTTCATGACATTCTGCCAGCCTAACTTGCTCTGTGTGTGGGCACTCAGTAGTGGTGTGCCTCTGTGATCCGCATTCAATACAAGGCTGGTTGATAGAGAGATACTTTACTTGTTTGAGGGCTCAGTAGTGGTGTGTGGGCACTCAGTAGTGTGTGGGCACTCAGTAGTGTGTGGGCACTCAGTAGTGGTGTGCCTCTCTGTAGTACTGCTCTCTTACATCTGGATCAATCTCCTTAGGGGGCTCATATAGGGGCATGGATGGTGCTGGCCTAAGCGTAGGGGTTCTCCTCATAGTTGACTGGAGTCCCATACTTGTTATCATAGTTGGTCAGCTTGTCTAGAGCAGCCCATGCGTCAGGAGGCGACATTGTCAGATACACATAGTGAGTATATGTGTTGATTCTGTCCTTCGCAGCCAAGCCAGAGAGTTGAAGAAGATCTCTTGAACTACGTAGGGTTGCTGTCCATGTGTGGGGCAGGATCGCAGTAGATCCTTATAGCGTTCCCAAGCCTTTGCTAGTGTCTCTCCAGGCTGTTGTTTGAAAGATGTGATCTTTTGGCGCAAGAGTGTTGTCTTGGCGAAAGAACTTATTCAGAAATTCCTGCTTCACCTGAGCCCATGTCATGAGAGATCATGGTTTCAGCCCTTCCAATCATTTCAGTGCAGGACTCCAAGGTGGTACCTTCAGAAAGAGTACGACACATGTCAGTAAAGTTGGTAATATGGCGCAAAGGGCATTCATTAAATCTACCATGAAAAGCATGATTTTGAATTTCAATAAGGAATTGAGTGCGAATTTCATAGTTGTTTTCAGGGATTAGAATGGACGATTCAGGCACGACGAGAGTCGGGTGCATATAATCCTCTGCAGTGGTTGGGTATAGGGCAAGCTCAGCTTCTGCTTGCCTCGCACGCTCAGCTTCCTGTTGCCTGCCTGCTCTCAGTGGCGAGAGCAGCATCCCTGGCGGCTAGATCCCTCGCGAGCCTCTCGATCAGTTGTTCCTATGCCTCCGCAGCTTCCATGGCTCTTGGCAGTTTAACTTTGATGTGTAGAAGGCGTTCTGGTTCGTCTAAGCCGTCAAACTCAGGTGGTTGACCAGAACGACGCATACACCTGCGAAGTAACTCAAAAGAAAAAGTGAGATCTGACTACCTAATGCGCGACTGATAGCTTCCCCAGCAACGGCGCCAATTTGTTGTGAGGAGGAAATCGAGTATGAAATATAACAAAATAGATCAAACCAGATTTAGGCCCACGCAAATAATTACAAGATTCCTCCAATGCAGTAAGAGAAAGTCAGATCGAATCCACGAGGAAGCGTGTCCGCGTATCCTAGGAAGCTTTAAATGTCACAGAAAAAGCAATAGAAGACATAAACAAAGGAAAAAAGAAAAAAAGACAAACGAAAGCAAGAAATAAAACAAAGGCAGAAGCTAACTCGATCTCGATAAGCTGTTACTCGAGATCGACAAACAACGGCAGAGACAGAAACTGAAAATTGACGATAACAGAAGTAACTCAGTACTCGATCTCGACAAGCACAACTCGAGATCGACAAGAAATAGTAAAAACAGAAACTTCGGAATCGAAAACAGAAACTCGACCTAGACCAGACTCTACTCGAGATCGACAAGGATCTACTCTAGATCGACTAAGAATGCAGAAAGTGTAAATTGCAACTTCGAACACAGATTTCAGATTTCGACAGAAATAAACTCAATATATGAAAGAACTTCCAAAGCCAGGGTATCAACACCACAACGATAACCATGCAAAGTAACACATAAAGGCATAAAAGATCATGCTTTCCATCAAAATAACTTTTGTTATTAACAAATAGGCATATAGAGGCTTTCGCATAAACCCTAATTGTTACCACCCCTTTTCACATAATTAATCCAAGTTGCATTAAGATCACTTTCGCTTCAATAATACAAACAAGGATCACCTTCAACTCTAGCAAAAGAATCATGCTCATAGGGATAGAAGACGAATTGCATCAAAAGATCTGACCTTTACCGCATCCCCTCACATGGCCACCGTCGGGCTCACCCCAGCCCCAGAAGTGGGTGGACTACTCGCTCTTCATCATCAAGAAAGACATCAAATAACAAAAGAAACTAACTTGCATTGAATTAAATAAAGAAAGCTTACAACCAAACAAGACAAATCCGCTTTCGCCTTTCCACCTTGCTTGCCACAAACTTTCTCTCTCTACTCCTACTTACTTGAATGGAATTGTGTGTGATTGAATTGAATGATGAAAAACCAGCCCCTAGGGCTTTATTTATAGCCTTCTATTTCTTGCTAATGAAGGATAGAATATTTTTATCTATATCTAAAAAGTTTAAAAGATAAATAAATGCCATAAAGAAATTAAATCTAAAGATGGGAAATAAAATCTAAATAGGTAAGTCTTCTCATGTTGATAGATCTTGTCTTCCATATATAGAACTTGATGGATTTCGGATAGACTTGGCTTCCTTCGGCACCAAGGATTCCCAAACCGAGTAGGATAGTCAAACCGCGTAACGCACTCCCGGACACGGCTCGTCGATCTCGACTACGGCTAGTCGATCTCGAGTAGACATGATCGTCGACTTGGGCTGACTGGGCTTCTCGGGTGGCTCTGCTCGACAGGCTCGGATCTTGGCTCCTTGGCTCCTCGATCTCGACAAGGACAACTCGAGATCGAGTTGGGAAGTCGTCGAGGATGTGTGGCTGGTGATGTCGGACAAATTCTTCCTCGACAGGCTCGGACAGACGCGGTACTGGTCCTCGATCTCGACAAGGCCTCCTCGAGATCGAGTAGGGTTGGCTCGGCGTCTCTGTCTTCGGCTTCTCGACTTGTCTCAACTTCATCGACTCTGGACATGGTGCTCTTGGTGTTTTTGATCTCGACTAGCTGTACTCGAGATCGAGTGGGGTTTCCGGAGTCGGGTTGATCTGGCTCTCGACAATGCTCTTGGTCGACAAGGCCTGTGCTCGGACACTGTCGTCGAGGTCGAGTAGGTTTACACTAGATCGAGTAAACATGGGTTCCTAGCTTGATTCAACTGGTTCCGCTGCTTCTTGACCTTGGACTTCTGTAGTTGATTTCCATGCTTTTCCGACCTTTCTCGGAACTACTGTAATTTGCCTCGAATTCTGCGAAATTAAACAGAAACTGGTGTAGATTCCATAATTTGGCAATTAAACATAAACTACATAGATTATGTACTATCTTAGCCCAAATGCATGAAATGTATGCAGAAATCGACATAAAAGTTGCTGTAAAACATGGCAGATTCAGCTCACAACACCTTGCAATTGCCGACCGCCCCGCGGCCCCTGCAGAATCTGAACTCGAATCTCTTCTCAAGGTGAGTGCTCTTCCACGCCCTTGGTTTGCTAACTTGGTCAACTTTTTAGTGTCGGAAGAGTTTCCACCCAACTTTTCAAAGGCTCAAAAGGACAAGATACGCCACGATGCTCGCTTCTACGTTTGGGATGACCCCTACCTATGGAAGCATTGCGCAGATCAGGTGATACGTCGGTGTCTTCCCGACGATGAGGTACAATATGTCCTTAATTTTTGTCATTCCCATGAATGTGGTGGACACTTTGGAGCACAAAAGACAGCTAGGAAGGTACTTGATGCAGGATTCTTTTGGCCACATATATTTTGTGATTCTTATGCTTTTTGCAAATCCTGTGATCGTTGTCAGAGAGTTGGGAATCTTTCTAAGAGGAATGAGATGCCACAAACTCGCATGATATTTTGTGAGATTTTTTATGTTTGGGGCATTGACTTCATGGGACCATTCCCTAACTCCTTTGGAAACCTATATATTTTGCTTGCGGTGGACTACGTCTCCAAGTGGGTGGAGGTGAAGGCCACCAGAACTGATGATTCAAAGGTAGTTGCAGGTTTCCTCAAGGAGCTATTCTCTAGATTTGGAGTTCCAAAAGCACTAATCAGTGACAAAGGGACCCATTTCTGCAACAAGACTGTGAGTGCGCTCTTAAAGAAATATCATGTGACTCAGAGGGTGTCTACTGCATACCACACCAGACCAATGGGCAAGTTGAGGTGTCTAATCGCGAGATAAAGACTATCTTGGAGAAGACTATTGCCCCAAACAGGAAGGACTGGAGTGTCAGACTTGATGATGCTCTATGGGCTTATCGAACGGCTTACAAGACTCACATTGGGATGTCTCCGTTTAGATTGGTCTATGGAAAGGCTTGCCATCTTCCTGTCGAGCTCGAACATAAAGCATATTGGGCGGTGAAGGAGTGCACCATGCAGATTGATGAAGTTGGAGAGTTCAGGAAACTACAGCTGCAGGAGTTGGAAGAGTTGAGATTGGATGCCTATGATAACTCCATCACCTACAAGGAGAAGACAAAGGCATGGCACGATAAACATATCTTGTGAAAGGACCTCAAAGTTGGGGAAAAGGTCTTTCTATTTCAATCACGCCTACAACTCTTCCCAAGTAAGCTTCGTTCTAGATGGACATGACCATATGTGATTACTAATGTCTTTTCTCATGGTGCAGTAGAGCTACTAAATGAGAGGAATGGAGACATCTTCAAGGTAAATGGTCACAGAGTTAAACCGTATTATGAAAATTTTGTCAAACAGGACGATGATGAGTTGGTTCTTACTGAACCAAGTGCTGAGGATAATTAGGGGGTCATAACGTCGAGCCAACGACGGTAACCAAAGGCGCTGCTTGGAAGGCAACCTAAGGTAAGTAGTTTAGATTCTATTTTATTTGAGCATTTTACCACCTTTTAGTTTAGTTTTGGTTTTTGTTTGGGAGACTAACGATGCAGGAACGAAAAGAAGAAGGAAAAGGGCGAAAAAGTATCTGGCCGCCCCGTCGCCAGACAGGCCGCGCCGCGGCCGAGTCACAGTGAAGTCCCTTCGCGAGAATCGTCGGCCGCCCCGTCGCCTGCCTTGGCCGCCCCGCGGCCTCAGCCGGATAGGAAATTTTTTAGGGGCCCGTGTGGGCCCCCACTTGATACACACATAAAACCCTATCTCTATCTTTTTCTATCTCTATCTAGCCGCCCCTGTCGCCTCCATCCTCTATCTTTTTCCTCCTTCCTCAAGCTCCCTTTACAAAACCTCCATTAAAACTCCCCCTCCAAGCTTTTAACTTTCACCTAAATCTCCACAAAACTACTCCTTTCTCACATTCCCATCTTCCTTCCACATAAAAACTCCACCCCACTACCCCATCCTCCTAGCTCTACACACAAATCGTTCATCCCAAGGTTTTCAAGGAGGTTCTTTCGGATCCACGCCGGAGTGAGAGAATTTGGGACGTCGGAGAGCAGATCCGACGTCGGAGTGCCCAGATCCGGAAAATTGTCGGCCGCCCTGTCGCCAGCCGAGCTGCCCCGCGGCGAACCCCGTCGCCGGCCGCCCTGTCACCCTCCTTGGCTTCCCTGCGGCCTCTGCAGTGGCTCGCCGTTTGTGAGTTTTCCTTCTATTTCATTCTTGTTTGGTAATCTCTTAGCTCCGATTCATAATGTCGAGACCACATGGAATGAGTAGAAATTAGAAGGAGAGATGGAATGTTCTAAACACTAGAAATTTCTTTGTAAGAAAATTCTTTCATGAACCTACGCTTAGAATGTTACAAATGGATGTATGAACGATGCAATTATTAGAGCATGGGGGCCTATGACAGTTTTTAGGGAAGAATGCACCTACTTATCCAAGCTTATGTAAAGAATTTTTAGCAACTTTGAGTGTGAACCGTGCATCTATTGATTTTCGGTTGCTTGGGGGAGATTTCACCCTATGAAAGGAGAGATTGGCTCAAATTTTGGGTGTTACTGCTGCGCCAACTGCTGGGTGGCTTGATGTTTGCAAGGGAGAGGGCCCTGTGGCTTTTGGATTGCATCTACTAGGGTGCCTTTTGAGGCCAAGAAGGGCCAGTACAATTCCAGCATTCGCCATCCTGCCCTATGACTTATTCACAAGGTTCTACCGAACACCTTATTTGCTCAGGCGGAGGTCAACAAGATCTCGCTGAAGGATATGTCATTTCTGTGGTGTCTGACGCTAGAGAGCCCAGTAGTTCCAGGTTGGGTGGATCTATTTCTGCTGAATTGCAAGGATATCTTGGACAAGCGCAACAAGGCGACCATCAGCTTTGGGGGTCTTATCACCCTCATAGCTCGCACATGCATCGATGTGAGCACTGTCCATGATGCTCAGCATGGCTCATTTCTGTATGATGAGGCCCAGCTGAGGAAAGCTAGCCACCTGGAGGGCAGAGCACCGATGTGGATCTGGAGGGCAGGCTATCAGGGGAGGATCCAGTTGAGATTGCCCCGTCATCTCCCTTTTGGCCCTACAGCTGCTGATTTTTATATGGGGGATGAGATGGATCAGGATGATGATAAGGAGGAGGAGGTTCCTGATGTTGAGCAGGAAGATGTTGAGGATGTTCCCAGAGTTCAGACGGATTTTAGAGGTAGTGGAGATGGACCTTCTAGCACGGCTCGTGCTGGTCCTGGCTACACGTTGGAGCAGCAGATGGCCGATTTATATCTCCAGCAGAATACTATGTGGGAGCATCAGCAGATGATGTAGCGTCACCAGGACGCAATGTGGGAGAACCAACAGCGGATGTCCCAGCGCCAGGACGTGATATGGGACCACAACCAGCAGCTGTACGTGGAGGTCAGCGACATTCATCGAGATGTACGTGGCTTGACTTCTCACCTAGCGGAGGTCTATGAGAGCCAGGCAGTGATCCGACGGAAGCAGGAGCAGATATAGCAGAGGCAAGAGGACTTCTATCGATTCGCCTATCCACAGTTCCCACCATATCCACCGCCTCCACCACCTCAGCAGTGAGCATGTCACTTGTTTCTTTTCTTTTCCCTTTTATTTTTATTTTGATGTTTTTGTTCTCTTTTCTGCATTGAGGACAATGTCAGAAATAAGTGTGGGGGAGAAGACTTGCAAACTCTCTGTATTTTTGTTCTAATTTGCACTGCATTTTAAGTTTTAAGGTTGCATGTTTATTTCTATTGGTTGTATGCATAGTTAGTTTCTACCATTATTTCTTATTCTAAAAAAAATGAAAAAAATGAGAAAAAAATAACAGTTTTAGTTCATGTATTATTAGGAATAGGTCTTATTTCCCCATATGGATGCCGTTTGTCCTCCATTTTATCTATTGAGATTTATGCCCCATGATGTGCTTGGATTGTTGAAGCCTTTGATATATGTTTTCTATACTATTTGGTAGGCATGATTGATTAATAATTGAGCACATAAAATCTTGGAATTTTGGGTGATCTTGAAGTTCTAGACATGACCTGGTGAGTTTATTTTCACTTTATTGAGTCCTCTTGCTTGTTGAGTGTACTCTCTTCATTTGCTTCCTCTTTGGCTTGGATTGAGATATCTTTTTCAAGGCTACATATTATGATTTCTGCACATGACTTAAACATGATTGAGGCACCTTTATTAGCCCTATTTGACTCTATTCCCACCTTACATATTATCCTCTGCTTGAAACCAATCTGGGCCTATTGTCTATTCTTTTGTAGCTCCACAAGATTTTTCCATAGCCAATAATAGCCTGACCCCCATCCGGGAATTGAGGAATAGTTGGTGAATATTTATATTGTGGATGATGGTTTTAGTGGTGGATTGTATGTTTGAGGTACATTTATGAGATGTTTGTTTCTTGCTAGTACATTCATTACTTGGGACCTAAGAAGGATAAAATTCACTTTGGGGTAAAAGTCAAGGAAAATCATTTGATATAGCATGAATGAAAAAAAAAATTGAAAAAAAAAAGAAAAAAAAAGAGAAAAAAAGGGGGAATAAAGGAATGAGTTGAGTATGGTTTGTAAAGTTTTATGCTTGAGATTGGTGTTGTTTGGCATTATAGAGATATGGTATGAGGAGTTTTTGAGTGGTATGATGATTTGGTTGCTTTCTTAGTTCCCGGATTATGAGCACCACATGTCCTAAATTGTTCCATACCTTATATTTTCTATCTTGGCCCCATTACAACCCAATTGAAAGACCTCATGATTTTTGTTGTGTGTAGAGTCACCAGCGGTGGAGAATTAGAACACTAGTGCAAGACTATTTTAGCTAAGCTTTTGAAGATTGAGTTTTGAGCGTAAACATTTAACCCAAAACACTTGAGTGGGAGTGAAACACATTCCCGGTGAGGTCTAGAATGAATATGGTTGCCTGATTTCATTGATTACTTCAATTATGTTCTATGATATTGTTAATCTATTGTGTCCGCTAGTTTTTCATGCACTTAAAGATTATTGAGGTGTGGATACATGAATTGCTATTCTGTGGGGCTGCAGAGTTGAGATTTCTATTGCTTGAGGACAAGCAAAGGTTCAAGTGTGGGGAAATTTGATAGAGCATGATTAATATTGCATAATAGATTACATTTAGCATAGTTTAGTTGTGAATAATGCATATTTTAGTTACAATTACATGTTTACTTGTGGTATTGGTAGAGTCGGAATCTATGCAATTTTATGGTTAATTTTAGGTAAATGTGGATCCGACGAGGAATGATGAGACTCTTGGATGAAAGAAGATTCAAGTTGAGGAAGAAAAGTGAAGAGCACGGGAGAGGAGTCGAATTGCGAGAGCCTAAGTGAAGAACAAGTCAGCATAAATTGTCGCCAGACAAACTGAACTTGTTTCGCAATTTCTGGAGGCCTCGGTGGTCCGATTGACTATTGTAATCATGCGTTAGAAAGCTCTCTTTCAGATCTACAACTTTTGTATTGACATCGAGATCAAATTTGAAACGGAAAAATCGCTGTGAACAGTAACGCGTGGCCAAGCTAGTCGCCCCGCGGCCCGAACCTCTGACTCGCTGATCGCCGGCCGCCCCGCGGCCTGGGTTGGCTGCCCCGCGGCCCTCGCAGAAACGCGCCATTCAGTACCAGACTTTAATTAGGGTTTTTTGTTTATATTTTGGCCTACTTGTTAGAAGCTATTTAAGACTTTTCTAGTTTATTATTTCTCTAACCTTATGCACTTTATTCCATTGTTGAGAGCGTCGTTGAGTATGAGCAACTAAACTCTCGAGGTTTCGCTTACAATTTGGATCTTTGATTGTTGAATTGTGAGTTTCTTAATCTAGTTCTTATTCCTATTCCAATGTTTTGACTTGTTTGTGCTTAATTGCTTGAATGTGTTTTATTCTCTCTCGCCTGGCCGACTAGTTAGAGTAGATTCATTCAATTGCTAGGGTTTTGTAGATTCCTCGTAGCGAACCTTAACCCAAGTGGCAATCATATCCCTTTAGGACTCGTAGGACTAATTGGATGTGTAGGAAGTTGAATACATGTTGAATATCGACTCGTAGCTTGATATTATGTGTACCTTGGTTAATTCATAATCTTAATGCTATCTCTAGGTTGAATCTTAACCGCGTTAGTGTTATTTAGAGATAAGGGTTGCTAGGACTCATAGGACTAGTAATTTACCTAAGATCTGGACAAGGACATTGATAGGAAAAGACAAGAACTAGAGGCTGAAACAAGGATCGAATTCATTAATCGAAGTGATAAATTGTAGGTGGACCTATTTCTCTCCACTGCATTCTAAAACCAATTTACTTTGTTTGCTTGCTTCCGCTTTGATAAAAGGCGGATCTTTTTCACACCAAAAAAAACCCCATATTCTTACTAGCGATTACAATTGACACTCGAACTGAATAGATTTCCCTGTGGATCGATCTCTTGCTTACACACTATACTAGTTGTGAGTTTGAGTATTCTTTGGCAAGAACAACGACAGGTTTTCCTATTGTCAGTATTCAGATTCAATTCTGCAAAATAACCACAAATTCCTGCAGAATTCGAATTCTTACAAAATAATCACGAGATGCAATTTAACCATAACTTACTACCTAAATGCAACCTAACAAGCCTAAAAATGTTTGTAATGCCTATCTAAGATATGCATTATCAAATTCCCCCACACTTAACATTTGCTTGTCCTCAAGCAATAATAGAATGAACATGAATCAATGCATCCCACAGGAAATCTCTTCAAGTCTCAACCTCATCAAAAAGCAGCATCATAGCAGGTGACAACATAAACCAAGCAAAGAAACGGCATAGCATATATGTAAGAGATCAAAGCATAGAAGTAGAAATCATCCAACCTCACCAGAAATATGTATTTCACTCATGCTCTCATGTGTTTAAGCTTTAAGGTACAACTCTCAACTCAATCCAATATGCACTAAGCTCATAGACATTGACCACCATATCACCAAATCTCCACCGAAATGTCATCACTTGCGGGACACAATAAAGAAAAAATAAATAAAATGTGACTCATTTTTTTTCTTTTTGTTTCTTCTCTTTTTTTTTCTATTGGTTTTCTTGTCTTGGTGCTTTCTGTTGTGAGCCTAAATTTCCATGTTTTATACTTACTTTTATATCGATTTCTTCATGCATTTCATACATTTGGGCTAGAACAATGCAGATTCTATGTAGTTTACAATTATTTGCCAAATTATGGAATCTACACTAGTTTCTGTTTAATTTTGTAGAAATCGAGGCGTTTTACAGCAATTCGAAGAAAGCAAGGAAAATCACAAAGAGGTCGATATCGACTTGACTTAGTCGATATCGAGTGAAGCAAATCGAGCCGAGATGTCAGAAATCAACCCAGAAAATTGGAGCAGAAAAGGACAGGTCGATATTGACCACATCTGGTCAATATCGAGTCAACACTGGTCGATTTCCACTCCAGATGCCAAGATCGAGTGAAGCAGCGAAGACAGGTCGATATCGACCTATGTTGGTCGATATCAAGTAACCTCCAGAGACGATTTTGACTCGAATTCGAGTCTGAATGCCTAGCTGGTTTTCTTCCACATGAAGCAAGGGATATTCTATCAATTCAAGAGAATATTTATCAAGTAAAGGAGGATCTATCCACTTTAGATATAGTTACCTTATAGATTTAATTGTTTTATTTCCATATTTTATCTTAATGTTTTAAATAGAAAGTTTAGATATAGATATAGTTGTTCTTTCCTAGATTAGCTGGGAATGAATACTATAAATAAAGCCTTAGGGGCTGAGTTTTATGAATTCAATTCAAGTTACAATTAGTTACATAAAGAGAGAGAAAGAGAGCATTGGGGTCGAGAGAGTTGGAGAAGTTGAGAGCGAATTTGGCTTCGATTGGTTGTAAGCTTTCTTTTAGTTTATTTAATGCAATTTAGTTTGTTTTTATTATTGATGATTTTCTTGATGATGAAGAGCGAGTAGTCACCCAACTTCTATGGTCAGGTTGAGCCCGACGGTAGCCATGTAAGATGATGCGGTAAAGGTACAATCTTTGGATGCAATTCATCTTCTATCCCTGTGAGCATGATTCTTTTGCGAAAGTTGAAGGTGATCCTTGTTTGTGTTATTGAAGTGAAAGTGATCTTAATGCAACTTGGATTAATTATGTGAAAAAAGGTTTGTAACAATTAGGGTTTATGCGAAAGCCTCTATCTTCCTATTTGTTAATAATGAGAGTTATTTGATGAAAACCATGATCTTTTATGTGTTATTTTGCATGGTTATCGTTGTGGTGTTGATACCCTGATCTTGGAAGTCTTTTAGTTTATTGATTTTATTTCATCAGTTTTGAGATCTGTCTTGCGAAAAAAGTGAGATCTTTGGTATCTGTGTACTCGACATCGGCCAACAGGTAGTCGATTTCGAGGTGAGTGGTCGATATTGAGGGGTTTTGGTTGATATCGACCAGTTTGCGTTTTCTGTTCGTTGTTGCTTTCTGTTCTGTTTTACAGTTTCTTTCGACAGTGTGGTCGAAATCAACTAGATAGATCGATATCGAGTGCTCTTTTGGTCAAAATCGAGAGGAGTCTTCTGGAACCGAAAAGGCGGGCGTTGACACGCTTCCTCGTGGATCGATCCTGACTGCCTTCTACTACAACGGGAGGAAGTCTTGTATTTATTTGCTGAAACAGGGAGTCAGTTTGCTTTTATATTTATTTATATTTCTTACTTGACCATCCTCTTGCAACAACAAAATTGGCGTCGTTGTCGGGGAAGCAATCAATCGCGCCCTTTTTAGTTCCTTTTACTCTTCTTTTCGCTTTTTATTTTTTTTACTTGTTTCTTTTTGTTTTTGTTTTTCAGGTGTATGCGAAGAACTGATCGCACACCCATAGACCTAATTCTCGAACCAGAACGTTTCTTCCATCTTCAGTAGAGGCTTAGGAGGAGACTTATGGCGACTCCACCCAATGATGAGAAAATGGGCCAGCTCACACCAGCACAGGAGCTTGAGCAACTCCGACTACGGATAGAAGAATTCACCACCATAGAAGCAGAACACGTCCGACGAGAGGCGGAATATACACAAAACCAGCAGCGGTTGGAGGCAAGGGTAGATCGCGAGATCAACACGATGAGGTAACTTGAGGAGCAGATGGGGCATATCCCAGTTAACGCAAAGGAGTATCTGCATCCTACTCTCGAAGTTCCAGAATCGTCGATCGTTCTTCCCGCTATTAATTTTGAAATTCGTCCTTCTTTTATTACTGAAATTAGGAGGAGTCAATTTATGGGAAGAATCAATGAATGTCCTTTAGAGCATGTCACCACTTTTATAGACTTATGTGAAGCTATAGCAGATGGTGCTAATTTGGAATATTTAAAACTAAAGGCTTTTCGTTGGTCCCTTGCAGGAATAACACAACAGTGGCTGGAAGGATTGCCCGCACGATCAATTCGCACGTGGAACGAACTGCAGGACTTGTTCCTCAACAAATTCTTTCCTTCTGCAAAGACAGCTGCTCTCAGACAACAAATCACGGCTTTTAGACAAAAGTCAAGGGAAACACATGCACATGTCTGGAAGCACTACAAGCCTACAAGAGGCTTCTGAAATCATGTCCTACGCATGGACAACCACCCTATGTCATCCACGAGATCATCTTCAATTGCCTGGATGCGCCAAATAAGGATAGGATCAACAACTACACCGTATATGGGTATCTCAAATACACTCCACGCCGTGCTTGGGAGGTGTTTGAGACGCTGGCCAACTACGACAATACATATGGGACTTCTGCGGCATCTTATGACGAAAGGTATGTAAGGCATGCCCCATCTATGTCATTATATATGCCACCAAAGGATGTTGATCCGGATGTCAGGGAGTAATTCCAGAATGACCAGGTATGCCGTCTTAGCAAACAAGTTAAATTCCTCTCTAAAGATAAACCTTGTTTGGAATGTGGGTATGTGAGGCACAACACCATTGCGTGCCCACACGTCAATCAAGTACACCAAGCAGAGTCCCACGAAGAGGTAAGGTATGCAGGGGGACATTACTCATGACCACATAAAAACCAGAACTTGAGCTATTATCGCCAGCCGCAGCACCAAAATCCCCCTCACTACAAATCTCTTGGTCACCCTGACAGAGAAGGTAAGAAAGATGACCTACAGACCATTTTTGAGGAGATGCAGAGGAATCATTCAGACACTAAGCAGTCTATCAATTCCATCTACACTCAGATGCATGGTGTCAACTCTAGGCTTGGGGAAATCGATATCTGGCGGAAATCAATTGAGACACAGATCGGTCAGCTGGAAACATCCGTCCCCAAACAATCAGGTACGCTCTCTGGATCCTCTAAACCTAACCCTAAAAGGTAAACCTACTAGACGGGTGGCTGTCATGAACCTAAAGAGTGGGCGACAGATGCAAACGCCCGAGCAAACGACGGAGGAGGAAGGAGCTGGAGACAACTAGATATCGACCAAACTAGTCGATATCGACCAGACCCAGCTCGATATCGACCAAGATGAAATTCTTGCCCAGAAATCGACTAGTCCATCCGATATCGACCAGACATCAGTCAATATCGACAAGACACAAGTCGATATCAACCCCCTCCACTCGACATCAGCACCTCCGACAAAGAAAAAGCTGCCTTTCCCGACGAAATCTCCAAAGGATCCGGCAGAAAAGAAGTACCAGCATTTCATAAAGATGCTTCAGATGCTCAATGTCACAATACCCTTCATATAAGCTCTTAACGAGATGCCATCCTATATCAAGTTCATCAAGGAGATTCTAAGCAAAAAGCGGCCAATGGCTGAGATCGCAGAAGAGTGCTGCCAAATGGACGTTCTAGAGAAGAGGCCAGATCCAAGTAAGTTTGCTATAACTATTGGATTTGGTCAATATAAATTCAATGCTTTGTGTGACTTGGGAGCCAGTGTGAGTATATTACCTTTATCTATCTGGTCCAAAGTTAAGATAGGTGCCCTAGAGCCTGTGGATGCTAAACTTTATATGGCGGACAACACGGTGGTCATCCCAACAGGCATGGTGGACAATGTACCAGTGCAAGTAGGTAAGTTCTCTGTCCCTGCTGATTGCTTAGTAATTGATATGGTAGAGGATCCTGCTTGCCCAATCATTCTAGGAAGGCCCTTCTTGGTGACGGTGGATGCGAACATAAGCATACGGAAGGGGGTGTTCACTTTCAACATCAGTGATGAGGTAATAGAGTACTCTTTTAACAAAACTGAAAGGCACATAGGGCCCATGGAAGAGGTCAAGTCTATATCAGCCAGGTACATTACTTGCGGAGAGCCTAAGGTAAGAAATATGACCCTTGAGGAGATACAAAAGAGGGATATGGAAGCCCAGGTGGAGGAGATTGTTGTAGTTGGAAATCGAGTTCAAAATATAATAAAATATATCAAACCAGATTATGCCCACGCAAATAGTTACAAGACTCCCTCCCGATGTAGCAACACGAAGTCAGGTTCGATCCTCGAGGAAGCTGGTCAGCGGATCTCAGGTAGCGGAGAATTCCCATTAAATTTCGATCTCAGGGGATGTACTCGATATCGACCTAGGTTAGTCGATATCGACCAGTTCCATTCGATTTTCTGATTCTGTGGCAGAAGGTATTCGATTTTGACCAGGGCACTCGATATCGACCTAGGTCCTCGATATCGACCAGAAGGTCGATATCGAGTCAGGAGGTCGATATCGACCTGGTTTCTTCTCCTCTTTGTGCTTCTGGTCCATATCGAGTTGTCTTGGGATTTTCGACCTGAATCGGTTGATATCGACTACTATGGGTTGAAATCGACTACTACTAAGTATCTCGTTTTGTGCTCAGCTTCGCTTGATGTCAGGTGCTCTTCCGTCAATTTTTGCGCTCCTTTAGTAGACATCAAGTGCTCTTCCAGTCCTTCTTGGTTTTGCTCTGATTCAGCTCTAAATTCTGCAATATTAAATACAAACTCGTGTAGACCTCTATTTCTCGTAAATAAACATAAACTACACAAATTTGCTATATTCCCATCCTAGAATGCATAAAATGATAGAATAAGGAGCTGAAATAAGTATAAAAACATGGCATAAATCATGGACATCAGAGATCATGGCCATCCTGAATGACGAAACACAAAATCCACTCGACGTTGACCAAGATAAGTCGATATGGACTAACTATTTTTTGGATGATTTCCAGGTCTTAAGTATGGGGTCGAAATCGACCAACATTCTGCAGCGGAATCGACTGAGCTACAACAACATTCGATATCGACCACCCTTAGTCGATATTGACCAGATCATATCGAGCTGACTCCGCCACCAGAAATTGAGCAGGACAACTCGGTATCGACAACTCTTGGTCGATATCGACCTACCCAGGTGGAGTCGATTCCACCTGCTGAGAAGAAGGCAACCGAAATCGAGCAGAAGAGCTCAATATCGACCAGTACTGGTCGATAACGACCAACCCATATCGATCGGCCTTCCTCCACATCGACTGAACCTCCACCAGAACAGCAGCAGTTGAATGACAACGAATCTGCAAAGGTAAGCCAAGGTATGGATCTTTCATCTCCTGTTTCAATTAAAGATCTATCTATACATGAGAGAGGTTTGCCTTGGTATGTGCGCTTATGCAGGGTTTCCAATGACGATCCTAAGAAATGCGAAGAAGGAGACAAACTCTGTATCTCCAAATCAAATGATCACTAGTTCCACAACAAGTTCAAAAAGAAGAAGATGGGATCTTTCACGGTGAACAAGATCCATTCAGGCGGACTACAGCTGATGGACAAGAATGGAGTCTTGTTTGAAGCCCAAGCTACATGGGCCCTGCAGATGCCACCTTAAGCTTAATGGAGAAAGTTGGTCTAGCGACTATAAAGTATAGAGCTTGTAAATAAAACACTTATTTTTTGGGATTTTTTGACATTGTTTCTTTTGGTTTTGGTTTTTGAACATTATTTTTGGGGATTTTCTATTGTGGATATTGTCTGTTTGACGATTCTTGCAAGTACAAGAAAAATTGTAGAGCCACTCGATATCGAGTAGTAGAGGTCAAAATCGACCATGTCACTCGAAATCGACCATGTCCCTCGAAATCGACCAGTTCTACAGTAACATTACACTCGACTTCCGACGTCCTGCACATCTGTCTAGTGAGTTGCTTTCTTTACCCTTATTTTTTTATACAGTGAGGACACTCTAATATTAAAGTATGGGGTGGGGGAAAGGTTTACTTTGTGAATATTTGATTATATTTGACATTATGAGTGCATATTTTTAAGAATTACTTATGCATGAATACTTTGGATTTCATACTTTATTTATGTACTTATGTGCCTATACGCATGTTTTCCAAAGTTTGAAAAATCATCCCCATCAAAATTTTTGAATAAGTGTCACGGAAGCTTTATTGAACTCGACGATGCAAAATTGGATTCATTAGAGACATAGCATGAAATTGCCTAGTAAAGAGAAGTCCTAATGAAGTGCATTATTTTATGAAAACCATAAAAGGAGGTAAATTTTGAAGTTACTTTTGACATGTGCATGACAAGAGGATGGAGGACTTTATATATTCATATATGCTCATATTGTTATATCCTAGCCCTACCTATGCTTATGTATTACAAAAGCGATATTATGACGTACATTATATTTCCATATATGCTCATATTGTTATATCCTAGCCCTATCCGGGGGTTATGTTGAGAATGGAATAACATTATGGAGATTATTATATGGCGTTTGTGTTGTTTTTATTATTGGAATTTGTCAGGAAAGTTTCAAAATTATGGAAAATTTAATGAGTAAAAGAAAATCCGGTCACCTCAGGAGATAAAGGTAAATCAACCCTGCTCGCTGAGATAATAGTTCGGGGAGATGGGACACACAGGTGAGGAGTCCAAAGCACTAAGTATCCGGGGCCATTCATGACACCCATGTTTGCTACTCGCGAGAAAGCAGTGCTAAGGTTAGAGAGATAAAAGCATGATATTGAGAAAAAGCATTGAGCGAAAGAGCGAAAGGTGAGAAATCAAAGGAAGAAGGAATGTGGTATGAAAATTTGGAAAGTACTCCATTTCCTTGGATCATTAGCACCACATGACCAAATATATCCCACATTTAGCCTTTTACCAATCTACTCCTTGTTTGAGCTTAAATTAAAGTCTTCTGGATTATTAACGCTTTGTCACGAATGAGTGTTTTGCATAACCCTCCTTTTGTGAGTAGATGTTTCTTTTTATTGCACATGCGTGGATTTGTGACGTTAGTACCTTTACGAGGATATTAATTGATTGCAGGGACATATGGAAATGAATCTAATATGTTAAGAGTTTTGATTTCTTCCCCTGTATGACAATTAAAAGTATTGCTTGAGGACAAGCAAGCTTAAGTATGGGGTGTTTGTTGTGAGCCTAAATTGCCATGTTTTATACTTACTTTTATATCGATTTCTGCAAGCATCTCATACATTTGGGCTAGAATAGTATAGTGCAGATTCTATGTAGTTTACACTTATTTGCCAAATTATGGAATCTACACTATTTTCTGTTTAATTTCGCAGAAATCGAGGCGTTTTACAGCAATTCAGAGAAAGGAAGGAAAATCACAAAGAGGTCGATATCAACTTGACTTAGTCGATATCGAGTGAAGCAAATCGAGCCGATATGTCAGAAATCGACCCAGAAAATCAGAGCAGAAAAGGACACGTTGATATCAACCACATCTGGTCGATATCGAGTCAACACTGGTCGGTTTCCACACCAGAGGCCAAGATCGAGTGAAGCAGCGAAGACAGATCGATATCGACTAGATAGGTCGATATTTAGTGCTCTTCTGATCGAAATCGAGAGGAGTCTTCTGGAACTAAAAAGGCGTGCACTGACACGCTTCCTCGTGGTTCGATCCTGATTGTCTTCTGCTATAACGGGAGGAAGTCTTGTATTTATTTGCTGAAACAGGGAATCAGTTTGCTTTTATATTTATATATATTTCATACTTGACCATCCTCCTGCAACAACACTTTCCCTACGCGTGGCGTAAACATGGGTGTCATGAATGGCCCCGGTCTATCATCACCTCAACCTACTAATATGAAGTCCAGTTGAACATCTTTTGACGCAAGTTGCAAACATGGGTGTCATGAATGAACCTGGTTACTCAATGATCAAGCTTTCTTTCCTAGTGGATAGTTTTCAACACTGTTTTGTGTGAATCATACCCATGGATGTCATGCGTAGACCCGGTTACTAAGTGCATCAACCATTGCCACCTTATTTCACTAAATATGCACAAATTATAAACTTAAATTCCGCAAGCAACAAACATGTTAGTCGGTCTTGAAAAATAGGTATTGCAGTCAATGCCAAGAGGTAGCAACAAAAGCAGAGTAATTCACACAATTTGAGCAAAAGAATTGTAAATGATTTCAAATACAAATCCTCCAAACACAAGGCTCAAGAACACAAGTCACCACCCTCAATCAAGAAAC
This sequence comes from Persicaria tinctoria, assembly GCA_037127255.1. NCBI lineage: Eukaryota > Viridiplantae > Streptophyta > Magnoliopsida > Caryophyllales > Polygonaceae > Persicaria > Persicaria tinctoria. The sequence goes on from JBANSL010000006.1 coordinate 81,201,592, forward strand.
CACACACTAACACAATGATAATCAAGAAACCAAAACACCACACAACTCGAAAATTCCAACAGTGGAGATTTCCCGCCACTTACGGCCACCGGAAATAGAAATCGCCACTTACGGCCACCGGAAATAGAAATCGCCACTTACGGCCACCGGAAATCGCCCACTTACGGCCACCGGAAAGATAAATCGCCAGTTACGGCCACCGAAAATCGCCACTTACGGCCACCGGAAACGGAAATCGCCACTTAAGACCACGGGAAATCGCCAATTACGACCCCTGGAAGTGGCCAACAATAGCCACTTATGGCCAATAGCCAACCACGAATCAAGCGACTAACGTTTACAGGAAAATCATCGTTCACTCGACAAACTTCGCCATTCACTTTCTTCGGCTTCCTTCATCATCGAGACATGAAGAAGAAACCCGAGGGGCAATTGAGATAGGGAAAATCCCGTCGTCATAGCACAAGGGTGTTCTGGTCTTTTAACAATAAATTCGAGTATTCAATACGACATTGATGCTACCGTTTCGCCTATTGATTACGATAGCGGTTTCGTGCATTAAGAGCGGTGATCGAATTAAATACGGTAACGGTTTCTTTTATTAAATATGATAACCTTTTAAATTCCTTGAATTAAATGCCTTGACCGTTTATTCTAGGCTAAATTAGTATAAATATGAGAACGGGATTCTTATCGAGGGGGACTGACTTGAGCATCGGAGGGTCCTACGGGGGAGATAAGCCCCGCCCCGACCTCGTTCGTTCTTGTTTGCAGGCTGGGGTTCGGGTTGAGAGATGATCAAGATCGATCAACTATGATGCAGATTTTATGCATCACAATTGTGATTCAAACAATTAAGAGAAGCAGCTCTACCTACAATTTTCCACTTTATTTGGTTGAAACGATCCTTGTAACTTCTTCTCGTCCAATTAAGTTTCCTATGAATGCCCTTGTCCCGGCCTAATATAGTTACTAGTCCAACCAGTCCTAGAAACCCTTATCAATCGAACAGTCCCTAAAGAATGATTTAACCCAATTGATAGCTTTAAGTCCAAAGATTAGCCAAGGTATTTGCAGTCACTAAAGAGGGATTTAACAACACATCCAATTTCCTACTTATTCAATTAGTTCAATCGGCCCTAAAGGGACAAGCTTGCTACTTAGGTTAAGGTTCACAATCAGAAATTTACAAAACCTTAGCAATTGAATTGATCTACTTCAATGTAATGCTTAACATATTCAGAAAATATACTCATCGTGCATCTTTGAAATGTACTAGATGCATTGCATAATCCAAAAGACATTCTACTATAAGCAAAAGTACCAAAAGAAAATGTAAAAATGGTTTTCTCTTGGTCCTCAGATGCAATAAGAATTGCAAACTCTCCAACCAGTTTGTACCCTCATAGGTCCCATCTCACCTTCTTGGTTCTTAGAGACTGTGATACCTACCTTCTTAGGGACAACTTGTGTTGGACTTACCCATTGACTATTAGAAATAGGGTAGATCATACCTGCCTGAAGGAGTTTCAAGACCTCCTTTTTTACGACCTCCATCATAGGTGGATTCAACCGTCGTTGAGGTTGTCTTGTTGGCTTTGCATCATCCTCCATGAGCATGCGATGCATACATAATGTTGGACTGATTCCTTTGATATCAGCAATGGTCCATCCCAAGGTAGTGCGATGTTCCTTAAGGACATCCACCAACCTTTGTTCCTGGTAAAAGGTAAGCTTGTTAGAAATAATCAAAGGAAGGGTGTCACCCTCTTCTAAAAATGCATACTTCAAATGATCAGGGAGGGGTTTCAATTCAACTTCAGGTTCCTGAATGATAGACGGAAGAAGTTTCTTACTAGGAGGATCTAATGATTCAGTTCTATAAAAATGGGACCAATTGTCAAAATTGGCATCCTTGGACACAGACAATTCCTACAGGTTGTTAGGCAAAGCATAATCATAAGACAATTCACCTAAAGGGGATTCCAAAACAACTTGGAGCTGGTCAGAACGATCAATAATCATCATATCTTTAGTGAAAATATCAACAACATCAACCAATTTCATAGAATATGCAGTAGATTTCCCATTAGGGATCAAATATTAAACCTCTTTCCCATCAACTTCCACAATTAAAGACTCACCAAAACAATCAATTTTCGCTTTAGCAGTTCGCAAGAAGGGTCTTCCTCATATGATAGGGGTCTCGGGTATACCAAGTCCCATATCAATCACATAAAAATCAGAAGGGAAAATCAAATCATCAACCACAATTAACACGTCCTCAACTATCCCCCTAGGGTGAAGTTGAGAGCGATCACCAAGTTGTACAGCAACCCTAGTTTCAATCAAAGGCCCCAGTCCCAACTCATCATATAACTTGTACCATATCACACTAATAGATGCACTAGGATCAATCATAACAATTTTGAATTTAACTTCACCAATCGTACAAGGAAGAGTAAACATACATGGGTCTCCGCACTTTTCAGGCAATCGCTTTTGAAAAACCAATGACAAATTTTCTTGTAGTTCCTTACCTTCATTTTTCTTCTCCCGTTGTGATCTTTTGGCTGTGCACACTTCCCGAATGAATTTTGCATAACAAGGAACGAATTCAACTAAATTAAGGAGTGTAGTGATCCTGGCATGTTTTCAATTCCATGTGTGATAGGTGATACTAAATTTGATAAATCTATGTTGGATTTAGGTGAATCTATCAATGTCTTACTTTCTCCTGTTTATGAATCTTTGGGATTGGGACCACTAAATGATACAAGGGTAGTAATTTAGTTTGTCGATCGCTCTATAGTTTATCTGAAAGGGATTGTTGAAGATGTCTTGGTCATGGTAGGCAATTTGATATTCCCTGCTGGTTTCTGTGTGATTGATATCGATCTTAGAAACAATGAAGCCCCTATTCTTTTGGGGCGACTGATGCGTTGCTATTCCTGATCCTTCGCATGTGGGCTTGGAATCAAGAACAACTCCGTATATTTGTCCCAACCTTGCAATATTCATTGATTTCTCCTTATTTGGAACAAGTTCAAACTGTATAAGTGAAGGAATAATTAAAGCGATAGAAAACTGAAACACACAACACAAAAAAGCAAGGAAATAGTGACGGAAATGTTGCAATGACGGAAGGCAGCGGGTACGCAGCAACCAAAAGTCGGCATGTGTAGCGGCCGCCGCCTGAGGCGGGTGTGAGGCTCAGCGATGGATCTCCTCTCCCTCGCAACGATGGTCTTCTATTTTTGCGACGGTTCTCGGCTAGGGTCCTTTGTTTCTGGTTTTATGTTTGGAATTAGGGTTTGGATCTTTGAGAGGATAAATAAATAAGAACAATGATTTGAATGCAAATGCTTGGGATTGGAGGATTGAAGAAACTTTTAGCCAAAAGGTTTCTTCAATATATTTTCCAATCTAATTTTATTCAATGTAGAACTTGTGTTTTAATAACAAAGCAATGACAATCCTTCCTTACAAAGGATAGAATTTAGCTAGATAAAATAAATTTTTTTTTTATTAGGTAAAAATTCGATGGTCAGACAGGCCTGGCTCATCGAGAGGCCGACCGAAGTCGGCAGACGGTGAACCGTCTAAACGAGCAACCTAAAAACAGAAATACAAATAACAGGCGTAATGACCAAACAGAAATAAACTCTACAACAAACGTTCCAAAAAGACCAAACACCCAAAAAGCTGAGGAAGCCACCGAAGAACGCAGCCAAGCACCACCGAACAGTAGCACCGTGGGCCAGTAATACAGCAGGACACTAACTCCTGTGGGTAGTGCAGACGAGCTCCAAGGAAAACACTGTCCCGAATTCGGAGTCGCCTTTGAGCACACCACCACGACCCCAACCAGACCCGACTACAGACTCCACGCCCCCCAACCAAGCAGAAGATCTCCTAGAAACATCGGAAGCAGAGCCGCAAACTGCTCGAACAAAACGCCAACAAGCTTTCACCTGCAAAAGTATCGACAAGCCCTTGCGGGATTTTCTCAAACCCTTTCGGGTGGTTATACTTAAAACCCTTTCGGGACAATATCAAGAATCCAAGTCGGGTTTTTGATAAAACCCAAAAGGATAGTTTCTCAATAATTTTAAAATTGACATCATCCCAACCTTGGCCCGAAGGACCCGAAACTCCCAAAACACCAAGGAAGAAGTAGAACTTTCCGCACCCTTGAGCCCCAAGGAAAGTACTTGGGCCCGAAGGGAAATAGATTAGGCCCGATAGTCCCAGCCAGGCCCGAGGGACACCGGAAGGAACGGTAGGGTAGTCGGAGATGGGGAACTGAAAAGGCTAAGCCGATCAGCCACCATCGGAAAGAGGCGATGAAGGCGACGGGTACAAAGAGGCGACGGGGCGGAAGACCAAGGACAGACCAACCCCAAAAGCGCTAGCCTGGATAGAGGGAGACCAGGACAAACGTCGGATCAGCCACCAGACACCGAGGGAGGACACAAAACCCAACCCAAAAAACGCCAAATCGAAAGACCAAGGCATAACGAAGGAATCGAGACCTAGAAACTCTAGGAGATGAGGACCCGGAACAACGACTTGGACCGCAAGAGCCAAAGCCGGAGATTATACCCGAAGGAGCGGGGAAAGAGGGAGAGAGCGGAAGGCGGCGGAATACCGCCGACGAGAGATGGACCCAAAATCAGTGGTTTATTGGAAAGATTTGGCCAAAACTGATTCAATTTGGGGGAAGATACACAATCGTTCAAGAAGAACGTGTTTTGCCAAGGAGAGTTTCTCTCTCCCAATAGAGAGAAACTCTCTTTTATATTAGCTAGATAAAATAATGATAAATCCTAACTAAGATAGATAAACCTAGATAAAAGATAGATAGACTTAGGCTTAGTGGTTAAGGAAAAACCCTAGGAGATATTTTCCCTCCCACTTTGATGCAATCAAGGATGAGCTTCTTTGGCTCAAACAATGATCTTGATCCTGGCGAGCTATCAAGATCGATTTGAGGGATATTGGAGGAAGAGTATGTCCTCCTCAAAAGTAAGAAGAAGGCTCCACCATGGAAGAAGGTCCAAAGGAGCAAGGGGAGATTATACCCACGTTTTGGTTCGTTCATAATGGGTTGACAACATTTCGACGTCTCAGTAAAATGGGTCGTTCGGAGTCCATATTTATCGGATGAGGTCATGTCATACCTTGTTGGAACGAGGACGAAAATATATACAACTTTGCCGTTGAAGGCTTTTCTAGAATCAATTTCGAAAATGGCCGAAATTCATCATCTTTGCAGGTGTCACTATTTGGACGAATTTTTATATTTTTATTTAATTATTTTCGGTTTTACATAATTTATTTAGATAGATTATTTTATGAATTTAGGAAAATAATGTGCGGGAGAATTATATCTCATCTAGATAGATTCTTAACCACCAAGTTTTATTTATCTATCTTAAGCTAGTTTGATCTATCTTTTAGGATTTCTTTCTATCTTTTATCTAGCCAAACCTCTATTCTTTGCAAGGTAGAATTGGCAACCCTTTACTATTTAAACACTTGTATTACTTTGATTTTAGTTAGATTGGAAATTATATTGAGTAACCCTTTTTAGGATTAAAAAGGTTCTTCAATCTCCCAAATCCAAAAGCTCTAGTAATCACTTATGTTCTTATTGTTCATTCATACAATCAAGATCCAAACACAACTCACCCAAACACAATCCCAAACCAAACACAAAGGAGAAACCCATCCTGAGAAACCGTTGCTGGATCAGAGAAGTCATCGCTGAGTCTGTCCAGAACCGTCGCCAGCGTTCGGGTTGCCCCGCGGCTCCCTTGGCCGCCCCGCGGCCATCCCAGCAACCGTCGATGTTGCTTTGCTTCCATCGCTGTTTCCTTTGTTGGTTTTAGTTTTTATTTGTTTGTTTTCGTTTCTTTCGCAATAGTTCAAAGTCTTTATTGTAAGTGATTGTAAACATCGAGAATATCAAGGATAATCGCAAGATCGGGGATTCCAAATGCATCACACTTTTATTTCCTAATTGCATAAAATAACAAATATAATAATCACTTTCGCTTCAATATCATAAATAAGAATCACCTACTACTCTCGTAGACGAATTATGCATATAGGATAGAAGATGATAAAGACATACAAATTCATAAATTCATAAATCAAACACACATATCTATGTTGGGATCACCCCAACCCTAGAAGAAGGAAATTAGAAACAAGACATAATGAAAGAAAAATAACTTTATCATAAAATAAAACCTAAACTTACAACCGTTCCAAACGTTCCTCCTCAATGCGCACTTCTCTCTCCTCTCAGCTCCTCTCTCCCTACCTACCTTATTGCGTCCGAAGACAACATGACTTGAATGTATGAAAAAACCAGCCCCTAGGGCTTTATTTATAGGGCTCAATCCTTGCTAGCCAATGAGAGCATCTATCTATCATCTATCTATCATCTATCTATATCTATCTAAATCTATCTAAAGAGAAATCTTCCTAAATAAATAAATATGAAAGAATAAAATTCCCCTAGGTAAATATGAGTTTAACCAGAGAGGATAAATGTTCATCTAAGTAGATAAAGATCATCACTTCGTGAGTAAGTAAACTCCCTTTGATTCGGATACCAAAAACGCATCAGACAGCTTCTGTAGGTCACTCAATATCGAGTAAAAGGACTCGAAGTCGAATCATGTTGTGTCTCGAGTCATGCTTCACTTAAAATCGAGTGTGTGATGTAGTGTCGAGTGGTTGGGTCGACGTCGATTGGAAGTTCACTCGATATCGAGTGGTTGGCTTGACGTTGAGTGGGCTCGGTCGACTTTCAGCATTCTGCTCTGTCTTGAAACGCACTTTTCCGACTCATCGTTCATCCGACTGATGCATATGAAGATGCGTTGGAAAGCTCTGTTTGAGGGATACAACTCTCATGAAGGCATCGAAACTTGATTCAAAATGATGAATGGCGAAAAGTGGGCTTTTCTCCAGCTGCACCATCTTGCGCTCTTCCTTAGCTTTTCCAATGTCTTCATGACTTTCCTTTAATCTCCAAAGTGCGTCCAAACTTCTCCAAATCAGTTATACATCTCTGAAAATCATACCAAACTTTGTGTAGACTCCATATCTGGCAAATAATCAACAACTACACAATTTCCACACTTTTCTAACCAGAAGTATAAAATATGGACAGAAAACGGAATAAAAGTAAGCATAAAACATAGTAGAATGAGCGTACATCAGGAGCGAACGTCGTTGGCAATTTCGCCATTTGCCAAAGAGTAATAATATCCTAACTCAAAGCTCAAAACCAATAGATTAGTAAATCAATGAATTGATAAATCAAAAAACTAGTATGGCGATGAAGTCTGGAGTCGAACCCACAGAGAAGAATGGTTTCTATGCAGTGTTTCTAACAATGATTCTTATGGCAAAATTATGATTTGTAGAAAATTGATGACAAAGTAAAATAAAGAGAAATATGAGTTCAAAGTGTTGATAATAAGATAGAGGAAATATCTCACCCGTAATTCTCTAACAATGGTTGAGGCTCATGGTCTTAGGATTGATTCAATAGTTATTTCTAAGCATATGCCGACTTTACTAAAGTTGAAGGACCTGCAGGGATACACTCATCTTATTCAATATCACTAATGAATAGCATTAAACATTCTAGTTCTAAGACCAATTGGCATATCGATTCAATGCAATTAAGACACAATTGGAACAACCCTAATTGACATAATCAACATCTAACGACATAGATCAATCGAAATCATCCACTACAAAAACATAGAAATATCACTACTTCAATACCTTTGTTTGCTATCAAGAAAACAATAACGAGATAGCTTAGATGCAATTCCTAACATGGTGATCAATCATAGAAAGGAACACAAATATAATCCATAGACACAAGATAATTATACTCATAAATAACTAATAGAAATCAAATACTCACAATCTATTCAACCATGTCTTTGAATCACAGGTGAAACTATGACTTTAGCAACTCATAGGCCAAAAACCTTTCTTCTCTCTAATTGTTGTCATTTTCTAACCTAATGCCTAAACACGGCTTATTGTGGAAGAATAAAACCTAAATAGGGTGTGCAAACCCTAGGAAATATAATAATAATATAATAGGAAATAAGAATCTTCGGATCCAAATCGCTATCGCTGAACACGGGGTAGCGGTGGGCGCTACTAGAAAATCGGCGGGCGTCACCCTATGCAGTAGCCAACTTTCTTATTTGCTTCAATGTTGTGCTTACTTGCTCCTTTGTAGCTCCTTCCTAAGCCTTCATATGCTCCAACACATGTCTCTTAAGCTCTTCCAAGATCCTATCCAAGGTCAGAATGTAAAATTGTAGAATAAACACTAAAAACGTGTAGATTATGAACTCGAATACTTCACAAGCAAGATATGAAACTAGACTAAAACACATGCAAAACTCATATCTAAATGCACTAAGAAACACCTATAATGCCTATATGAAATATGCATTATCAAGGATATCGATCTAATTAAACCAAAGTAAAAATAACTCAATCATCAATTGCATTGCATTGAATTAAAATAACAATGGAATCCTTCCAAGGATCATGAATCCCAACCATTATTGAGAATTGCAGGTGAATCGCTTTCATCATATTAGTAACATCTTTGCAATCATTACTTTCTTTTATTTATTTGTTTTATTTACTCATCTCAATATTATTCTTGTTTGCTCAAAATCCGCATTTATTACACGAATCTAGTTCTCCCTGTGGGTTCGACTCCTACTTATCCGCTATATTAATTTATTAGTTAGCTAAGTTGGAATTATGATTTACATTTGGGACTAGGAACAACGACACATCAATCCGATCGTCACCATCTAGGTAAGTCTCATCCCTATACTCTTTGTGGAAGAAGTCGAAATCTACTATATTTTAGTGTCTTATGAAGATTTAAGTATCCAACGCGGTCAAGAGTCAAAAGGAAAGCCGAAGCAAGGAAGCCAAAGGAGTCAAGTGAAGAAGGATCAAGGAAGAATGGAAGAAGAAAGCTTAGGAGAAGAAGGGAAGAAAAGACAGAAGGAAGGAACAAGTCAAGGAAGCAAACCGCTAAGAGCACGCGAGAAGAGTTGTGTCCGGTAGCGGGTGATGGTCGCGACCAGTGGATATATGGGACACAAGGCACGCGAGCTCCTAGTACCCTCGAACAGAATACCACACGGAGCACCAAGGAGTCGCGACCAGCAGCTACCCAGCGGATACCTCACGGACACAGTGCTTCGGACATGGCTTGATCCACTGCCCGCGGAAGGCAATGGATCCTAGTGTTTTTGCCGATGCGGATTTCCTTCAGCTGAAAGAATGAAATCTTATCTCGTGGGGACTCTTTTCTATCTAAAAACCGACGCATCCTAGGGTTTTCTAAGGCTATGAGCAATATATAAAGGACCTCTAGCCTCGGTTCCATCTCTCTTTTAGTATGAAGGGAACCCTAAGTACTCTTTTTCATAATTAGGTTGTGTTTGGAAACGAGATGGATTTTAGTGGATGGGGATGGATTTTGGGGATGAAAGGGATGGAGATTATTTTTGTTGATGGACGGGATGGAGATTTTTTGTAAAATTAATCACATTTGTGTTTGGTTGTATTTTATTTGTTTTGGATGATAGAGAAACAGAAAAAGTCCAAATTTCCCCCATTAATCCACTAAGATGGCGAAAATGCCCCTAATATCATACCCTTCTTCCTATTCCTTGACGACTTTCACCCAAAGATGTTCACCAATCTCCTCCGATCCTTTCTTGAATCCGACCAAGACAATGATTAATCCTCCGGGATCTTTGATTTCAATCGCCTCACCTAGTGGATCCACGTCGAAGCCCTAACTAGTCGGATCGAGAAGATAGAGTACGGGATGGTCCCGTCCATGGTGGCCCGTGCGAGGGACGCACAATCGGGGCTCATCGACAAGGTCATCGTCGGCTGGTGTTCCGCACAGTGTGGCGCCAGCAATGGAGCAAGGCGGGGGAGAGAGAGGTGGTCGGGAAGAAAGAAACGGAGGTCGGGAAGAAGGTGATGGAGGTCGGAGTCGGCCTTAAGGAGTTCGATTGAACGGGGCGTTTTAGGTTTTCCATTGATGGAGGTTGAGGAGGTCGGAGTCGGAGTCGAGAAGTTTGATTGAATGGGACGTTTTAGGTTTGATTGACGGAGGTCGGCAATTTTGGGCAATGGAGGAACGATTGACGGAGGTTGACAATGGAGGGTGTTTCACAAATGGTTGAAGATTGAACTCCCAGCGATGGAGGAAATTCTATATTATCCTAATCAATTTAATCTTGTCTATTGTTAGATGAAATTCTATATTATCGAATATAAGTAATAATTAAATCTCATTTAGTATTTTATTGTAATTTACATATAATCGTTGTCAAATATAACGGAAAATTAAATTAAAATATTCATTTAACTATCATTCTACATATTAACCCTCTAAACTAAGTATTTCATCTCATATAGTATAAAATGAAATCCTACGTTATTTAATGTATGTTAAGTGTTCAATATCAAAAATAATAATCCAATTCCACATTCATGCTTGGCGTGCATTGTGGCTAGTTGCATCTCCAGCTTCCCCGTCGTCGGCATGGGCTTTGCCCCTCGGGTTCACCACCGCCAGCCCTTGGCGCCGCCGCTGTCATGCGGGCATACGAACATCTTGGCGTGCAAGGACATCTTCCTTATCCTTACACGCCAAGATTTTACCCCAAATTTTAAAAATATTATTATTATTATTATTATTATTATTATTATTATTATCATTATTATTATTATTATTATTATTATTATTATATCTATATAGAGGTTGGGTCATGTGTTAACAACTCTTACGGTGTTAAATGTTAACAAATCAAAATTAGGCAAAATTTATCAAATATTCACCACAGTCACTCAATTATTCATCAAAGCTTTTGTTAAAATTAATCAAATATTCATCACAGTCACTTAATTATACACAATTTCCCAAATATTCATCAATATTCGGCAACATTTAAAAAATGTCCATCACAGTAACACAATTACGGGATTGGGGGTGGATACACGCGCAATGGTTTGAGTTTTTTGGGTGATAATTTTTTTTAATTGGCAATAATTATTAATTGAAATGAATCTCTTAAATGTTGTCGAAAAGCTTTGATAAATAATTGAGTGACTGTGTTGAATATTTGATAAATTTTGCCGAATATTGATTTGTTAACATTTAACACCGTAAGAGTTGTTAACATTTGATCCGTATTTTTTTTATATATATATATATATATATATAGGGGAGATATCTAATGAGAAGTGACATTTCGGTGAGAAGATGAGAAGTAAGCCTTATACGCCTTAGATTAAAATGATTTTTTTATATGGATATAGGGGACATATCTAATGAGAAATATATCAATGTTTTTTAAAAAAATTATTTTTTACGCTATTTATCTAGATGGTGATTTAAGGTTCATTTTAGGGTTTTTATGCTAATTTAAATTAGTTTTTTCATTCATCATCTAAAAAAATAGCATAAAAAATAATTTAAAAAAAACATTGATATATTTATCATTAGATATGTCCCCTATATCCATATAAAAAAAATTATTTTAATCTAAAGGGTATAAGGCTTACTTATCATCTTCTCACCCAAATGTCACTTCTCATTAGATATCTCCCCTATATATATATATATATATATATATATAGGGATTGACTCCGGTGAAAACCTCAAATTGTGGTAAAAACCGTGAGGACTACTTTATAGCTTGGTTTATTTGAAACCTGTGCTAAAAACCTCAATCACACGGTGACTTTACAACTCGGTTCAACTTAAAAACCGTGCTAAAAACTACATTTCTAAAATAACACATGACTTTATAGTTCGATCAAGCCTAAAAATCGTGCTAAAAAACTCATGTTTTAAAATTACATAGTGACTTTATAGCTCGAATTTATTCAAAACCGAGCTAAAATTTGTCACTTTATAGATCAGTTCTATTAAGAACCGGACTATAAAGCAAGTGATATGGGCTAAAAAGCCGGTCCTCACAGGTTTTTACCGCAATTTTAGTTTTCTCCGGAGCGCACTCCTATATATGAAAATTTCTCCTGTTTACCCATTCCTTTGGGCCCGAGGCAGGCCGAAATTTTGTACTTCGAGCTCAAAGCTTTGTCTTCGGTCCCAAGTACAACCCGAAGAAAAAAAAAAATATATATATATATATATATATATAGGGTGAGGTTAAAGTGAAAAAGGGGCTTAAGATGAAAAATTTGCTTAAAGTGAAAATAGAGGAAAAGGAGGACACGCGCGCCGATTCACTTAAAAAGACTGAACCGCGCTGAACCGAAAAAAAAAAACAGAAGCAAACCGGCCCAAAAAAAAAACCTAATTTTAAACATGGAACTCTTCCGCTTCTCTGACCCGTAAATCTCTTCTCCGACGCTCGCCCCAAATTGCATCCTCTCTCTCCCATTCCCAGCCACTGCATCGCCGCCCCCTCCTCCTCTTCACCTAGCCGCTCACTGCCGTCACCTTCAACGCCACCGCCAGTGCCGCCTTCAATGTCGTCGGCGTCTCAATGGACACCCTCTTCTCCATGGCTCTCCGCTTCCCTGCTCAGGTCAATCGACCGGACCATGTGGTGATCGTTAGGTAGGATTCTTTGCACACAGTCATACATCGAGCCTTCAATTTGGGATTTTGTTTCATGTGAAAATTAGGGTTTTGAAATTTAGTATTTTATTAAGGTTTCGATTCTCCACCATTCCATGAAATTTGTTTTGTTTTTTCACTTGATTGTGGGACTTTATGCAGAATTATAGAATTTGGTAAGCTTAGAAAACTTGATTCGGTTGGTTCATATCGGGTAGCTTCGAAATTCTTTTCCCTTTCTTTTACTGAAAAGGAGTTCACGTCTACATCCGTGGAAGTTGCAAGCATATGTCTGTTTTTTTTTTGGGTAAACTACAAGCATCTATCTGTTGTAGTCGTTGTTTACTGCTTGCTAATTGCATTTCCCCTCTTTGTTAAGTCACATTGTTTTTTGTGGTTGCACTACTACATTTCAAGCCCCAATGTAACATTTTTTATGTAACATTTTTATAAAATGTTACCATTGGTATCTATTGTAACATGTTTTGACCTTTATTTATAAATTGTTACATTAGCACAAAATATGTTACATTGGATGTAACATTATTTAAAATGATGTAACACTTTTGTATAAGAAACACATTTTCTATTCTATGGTAACATTATTTAAAATGATGGTTTATATTTATTATTAGTGAAAAATAAATTAATTATAATTTAACTTACAAAATGAAAAACTAAAAATTGTAAAAAAAAAAAAAGTTTTAAAGATAACTTAAATTCAGTTACAAGGGCAGAACTAAATAATACATCAAAGCTAAATTTTATAACTTTATAATATTTTTAAATCCTAAATAATAATTAAAAAACACAAGTTTAAATTTGTTTAAATTTTTTATTTTTGGCATAAAAAATATCATCTTATATAATGTATATTTTTATAATAATTTTATTTTTAATTGATTAATTAAGGGCAATTATATACTAAAATATAATTGAAAAATTATAATATATGGTCTAAAAATGAGTTTGGTAATTCATACATGTCTGTGTAAAAAAATAAATTTAAAAAGCAATATTTTAAATAAAAGAAAAGTGAAGGAAACATATTCATTCATGTATTCGAATTTTTTAGCCAATTGGGTAGCTTTGGCGCTCACACAAAAATTTTAATGGTTGTTTGGCGGTATAATTCCCGGCGTGTGAAATTTTAGACGGGTCTGTTCACTTGTGCTTTCTAACCCTAGATCCTCAAATTCTCTCTCTCTCTCTCTCTCTCTCTCTCTCTCTCTCTCTCTCAGCCGCTGGCTACAGAGAAGTCGCCACTCTCCACAGAACCCTCTCACCCCAAATCGACAAAGCTTGTGTTTGGCACCAGCGGTAGAAAAGCTTCTGGGGGCGGATGAACAATCCAAGCTAAAAATTTGGGTGTTTGGTTAGAGGATCGGTTGATGAAGTGGAAGAGTTTTGGGGGCGTCTGGGAGAGGCGGAAGAAGGAGATTCTGGGCGCTTAAAATTCCTTCGATTGCAAGCGCTTGGTAGCGGATTAAAAACGACATCCCTTATCTTAACATATTTTCACTTTCTCCTCCAGATACATCGCTCAACGTCTCCTCCATCTTCAATAAATTGCCTGGTAATTTCTACCCTACTTTCTAGATTTCATTTTTAGTCAATTCGACCCTCTTTTCCACTTGTCGTTTGGGCTTCGATTGATGCTTAATTGATTTAGGGTTTGCATTTTTGTTATCAATTTGAGGATTCCAAGTGGAATATTACCCTCATTCAATTTGGAGATGCCTTGATTTGAACTACTATATCAAATTAAGTTGTATCACAATTTTATGCATATTCTTCTCTTGCTTCATTATATAGATATATCCAGGCGCAAGTGATGTACAGTTGCACACCATGGGCCTTCTTATTAGAAAAGCAAGAAAAGGCAAGTATTTCCCTACTTTGTATAGATAAGTTTGTGGAGGTTTAAAAAAAAATTACAGCTCAATTTGATAGGCATTTGCATATCACTCTCTTTGTGAGTTTTAGGATAGTGCAAGAATTATAGATTTTTTTATTGCCATCTCCATCATAACAGTTCAACTGCTACTCTTCTGGAAGCATTAATGTATTGTCATATAATTTCTATACTTCAGGCATGTAAATAAAAAATTGAAGAAAGAAAGGAAGGAGAAGTTGCAAGATAACTAAATCATGTGTGCCAATAAGGTCATATTTTGCTAATAACTTCCTTACCAAATATCATTGCAATTCTCTTATTACATATCTCTTCTGATTTGTGTTCTTAAAAAATATCATCACAATAGTAGAAAACATCTATATTTCTATTTCCATGTTAGTTTGTTCTCTAACGTCAATATCGGATGCACTTGTTTGACTCATTTTAAGTGTATGAAAGTTAGTGTAACCAGAAAAGCGTACCTCTTGGACCATTGCACGATTATGGTCTGGTGTATATTATGTCAGCTGAGGTGGTTGCATCAATGGCTACTACTAAAAGCAATAGGTTTGAATAGCTTAATTAGGATGCTTTTACATACCGTAAGATGTCAATGAGCATATTCTCATTCTTATGATTATCATATTACTTCTGTTTCAAATAATAGGTGAGTTTGCTCATATGAAGAACTACTAAAAAAAATGTCACCTACAAATGATGGATATTCTGTGGATAAAGTCCCATACTATATTATTACCAAATTATTTTCTCTGCTTTCATTTAGCTCTTTCAAATCCGAACATACCTCATGGGTCCTGCTTTCCTCTTCCTCACCACCTAGGATGTCAATTCTCTTATCTTGTTTTTCTGTTTCAGATGAGTTGTTCATTGGTTTGTTTTCACGCATATGGATATAGGTAATTCTTTTATTCCTTCCATTCAATTCAATTCAATTCCTAACTAGGTAGGCTATATCTGAATTTTTTTTTGGCTTCTATTTTGTAGGTTATGTTAAACAAGTTGTGTTTATTGTCCCGGTTCTTGGCCACTCCATCTATATCGTACTCTCCAATTTTGCCTCCTTTGTCAACAAGGTAACCCCCTTATATTTCTCACGCTCGCCCTCATTTTCTATTGTATTTTCAAAGATTTAGTTTTATTTTCTTTTACTCATTTGTCATCAAAATTTTCCCACTTCTACCCGCTTCCCTTATGATGCTCTTAAATATAGGGAGAGATGTCAACACTAGTATAAAGTCCTACTTAATACCGGTAATTCAACACCGGTAACTACTAATGGAACATGAAATGGTTACCTATAAAAATTTAGGTACTCTAGTTTTAAAATTCAAGCTTAAATCTTTATGATTTATTAGACGAGTTATAAAATATTTTCGGATAGTTTTGGGTTCAGGTTACCATAAGAAATGATGAAATTTCCTATCAAATTTTCAAATCGGATTGTTTTTTCACATATCCGTCAACTTATTAAAAAACTTCTCGCATTTCAGCAACCCTTGTAGTTGAATAAAGCAGAAGCCAATGCTGGCATGAAGATGAAAATGGCGGCATTCAATTGAGAACATTCAATCGTTGTCACAGGTAATGTCAATGTTATTCTTGTCTTTCCTTGATAATAGTTGCTTAATTCTGTGTAAAATTTATCATAAATCATTTAACATTATGAAATTAATTTTCTAACTACAATTAACTTGCCAAGCTTCCATGGGTGAGCTTGGACTAGATAGTAATTGAATCATGTTAATCAATGCAAACAATTCAAATTTTGATATCTATAAGAAAGTTCCATTGAATATGAAATGTGAAGTTCTCACTCGTCAGATACCTCCTGGCGCTAATCTTTCAGCATTAGTAATCCTTATTGTCTTTCGTGCTCTTGTTTTTGTAATCATGACATCATGTTTCAAAAACCTCCAATCTCTTGAAATCTACGGTTGAGGAATAACTAATGCTGGTTTAAAACAAATTAAGAATCTTTCTTCTTTGACATTGCTAAACATTTTGCAAAGTTGCAGTTTGACTGATAAATCCTTGGAATTGATTTCTGGTACTAACCAAACTCCGTCTTTATCTACATGTTCTCCATTTTCCTTGATCAATATCTCATAAACTACTCTCATATCATAATAAGAGCTTATTATTGATGTGTATTTGACCAAATTTCGTTAGATTTTTAGAAGTTAAGCTATGAATTTCCCCTTGTACTCCATAAGATTTTAGTTATTGTGAATCGAGACAATTTGAGCAGTGGTATGTGTTCAGTTCTAATTGTCACTTGTATGTTGATAGCATTGAAAAACCAAGAGAAACCATCCAAATATCGAAACATTGAAAGTGCATTTAGTAGACAATAAAAATGGACTGATTTTCTGCTCAAGCGGTTTTGATGCATTCAGGTTTGATAACTTTGATGTCTCTGAACGTTTCAACCTCGCCAATAACCAGCACTGGACTGCATTACCTAAATCCACTGAAAAATCTATTGTTGTGGGTGTTAGAGGCTTGCAAGGTTACAGCAAGTGACATCTGGAAGCTTCAAGAAACTGACCTTCCCAACCTTCTCAGGTTCCTCCATGCACTCCTTTCAATCTTTCACTATGTATCTTACATGTTTTTCCTTGTTCCCGATTCGGGTATATTAATGAAATATATAAAGGTTGGTCGATGTATCTGTGTGCTCTTGTTTCTATTTATTTTCAGGCTTCATGCAAACAAAGAATAGAAGGGAAGGGACCTAACCTTTTCATGCCTTACATCTTTTAAGGCTTCTTGCATTTTCTCTCCCATTGTTGCTTTGGCTTGATTTGTCTTTCACTTGCAGACTTGCAGCTCTGGTAGCCTTGTAACTGGATATTTAGATAAATCCAAAGTAAGTTGAAATATGAAGTATATACTTTGTATTACACCTGTTTATGTAATGCTTCATGCACTATACCTTTTGGATTTTTGTTGAATGAAACTTTTGATTTTTGGATAATGTATATGTTTGTGTTATTATTACTTGAATATATTTCATATTATTCCGATTTTATATATTATATAATGGATACTATTATATATTATAAATTATACATTATATAATGTATAATATATAGTATATATCATATCAGATAATATATTATACTACAATGTAATAAGTTCTCATATATATGCTGTAAAAAAATTTAATATAAATGAAATACTTGAAAATAAGTGTAACATTGTTATTTAAATGTAGCTTATTTGGTTAAAGGTAACAAATTCCATTAATGTAACATTTTTTGGCAAATGTAATAGTATTGTTATCAAATGTAACACACATGCTTAATAATCAACCAATGTTACATTAGCAAATAAAAACTGTTACCTTAGAGCAAATGCAACGGCCGCAAATGTAATCCACAAAAAGTGTTACCTTTTCTCCTAATGTAACATATTTAAGGGGTAATGTAACAATTTTTGGTGATACCTTATGTCAATATATGTAGTAGTGTTGATTTGATTTGGAGCAGTTCCAGCCCCAATTTTCCCCGCATCATCTCTAGCTTCTTTGATTTGAAGTGCTGATTACTGTTTCCCCCTTCTGAATACATTGATGTGGAAACTTTTGTCAATTTGTTATATTAGCTAAAATGAGATAAAATGTTTGTGTATGTGTAAACTATAATCAATTGTCATCGGTTCTATACTGCTTTAAGAGCTTCTTCCAGACTAAGATTTCAGGCTTGTGCTTCATACTCATACTAGTATTTTTTTTTTTTCTGGGATTATTTTTTCAACACCATCTAATCACAATTCACAACCCATTAGGACACACGTAGTTGAGCATTCTTGGTGGGTAGCAATTTTGCATTACTCAATTACGTTTATGAACCCTAATCTGTATTTATGTGTAGTTTCTATTTGCAATTTGAATTGGAGAGCGAATAGACACTTTAACTTGAGATTTCATTCGATATAATCTTTCCAGGGATTCAGTAGAATGATTCATGTTTGTATGGTTCTAAACAGGTATGAGATGACTAAGGAGTAGTTGAAACTCTCATTAAAGTTGCATTGGTCATTTTGTTCACTTGTAACTGTTAGCTTTTATGCTTGACTAACCTTTTAAGTTGCCACATATTAACTAATACTCTCATTCTGCAACAACATGTAGTTTTCAGTCAAGCTGTTAAGAGTTTCACAATCTGAATGGATTCATTTTCTTGTGGCTAGGACCTCCCTGAGATTACATTGTTTCAAAAAAATCCAGTACCTTCAAATTTGGAGATGCAGCAGCTCATAATATGATGTAAACTAATGAAAAATTGACCTTTCCTTTAGATATGTACAACTTAGATAATATAGATGATGTATTGAATATTGATGCTCATTCTTTTGCCTTTACTTTGACCTTTTCAGTTTTTTATAATAATTTTATAGCTTGTTCTTGCCACACTTGATTTTAGTTTAATATAATATTAAGGCTTATTATTACTGGAAGATCAGTAATGTGTACACATTCCAAACTCTTTCACTAGATTGTCAACAGAGGGCACAATAACAAAACTATGTATCTTGGTAGGAGAAAAAACTAAAAAGTGCAAATATAAAACTAAAAAGTGCATTTTTAGAACTCAAATGTTCTTAGCTTGTCCATATTTGGGTTAGCTTGCTACTTGTATTAAGATCCAAAAGCTCAATTAGGAATGAGCGCCTGAACAATTGTTGTTCAGGAGGTTGGTGGTTCGACTTCACCGGGATCTATCTATTGTTTCAATGTCCAAATTTTAGATCTGTTGTTATTTGTCCACCTAATCATTTTATTTATGAACTTATTTTATCGTATTTGTGCATTTTAATTCTAGAAGCTCAAATAGAAGGTTGTGAAGAAATTTACGTGGCCTTTTTAGTCTCAATAAATCATGTATTAGATTTGATTGCATATATTTCGCTTGTTTATGTTGTTGTGGAGATTCCAACAACACTCGCAGTTGCAGGATTATGTGTAGGTTACATAGATGCCTCACTTTGGATGTAAATTCTGTTTTGGCTGATTTTTCTTATGCTTTACATTGAGCTTATGCAATCTATAAGTAATATTATTCTTGCACTCTATGGTATTATTCTTGCACTTTTGTAATTTTTATGCTCTACAATATTTGCTAAAATATGAAATCTGTAATCTAGGTATGTTTTTATGCTTATTCTACAGTGATTATTAAAGGAACCCAAATCTACAACCAATAAAAGGTGCTTGGACTGAGCAAGTATCTGGCATTCTTGTGATTATTAAAGGACCTACTCAGCAAGTATCTGGAATTGTTGTGAGTCCATTTGCTGCTCATACGCTTGAGAAATCTTCCCCTGAAGCCAATATTCATGATCTTAAACTCAAGGTGATTTATGAACTTGCTCAACAACTTATCTATCATCCCCTTCATGCACTTCATCACTTTATTCTTGCACTTTGTAGTCTTAATTGTGCACTTCAGAATCTTATTCATGCACTACATCCTTTTATTCTTGCACTTTTTCATGCACTTCATCATATTATTCTTGCACTTCATCATTTTATTTTTGCACTTTATAATCTTAATTGTGCACTTCATAATCTTAGTCGGTTATTCCTGCACTTCATGATTTTATCCTTGCACTTTATAATCTTAATTGTGCACTTCATAATCTTATTCGTGCACTTCATGATTTTATTCATATTATTATTCTTACACTTTCATTTTAATTGTGCACTTCATCATCTTATTTTTGCACTATATTATTTTATTTATGCACTTCATTATCTTAATTGTGCACTTCATCATTTTATTCTTGCACATTAACATCTTATTTATGCACTTCATCATTTAATTCTTGCACTTTATCATTTTATTTATGCACTTCATAATCTTAATTGTGCACTTTAACATTTTATTCATGCACTTCATATTATACACTTCATCATTTTATACTTGCACTTTATCATTTTATTTTTGCACTTTAGAATCTTAATTGTGCATTTCAGAATCTTATTCATGCACTTCATATTATTATTTATATACTTCGTCGTTTTACTCTTGCGCTTTATCATTTTATTTATGTACTTTATAATCTTAATTGTGCACGTCATAATCTTATTCATGCACTTCATATTATTATTCATACACTTCCATTTTATTCTTGCACTTTATCATCTTATTTATGCACTTTATCATCTTATTCTTGCACTTTATAATCTTATTCATGATCAAGAACAAAAAGAAGACAATCTTAAATAGCCTATGCGGGACTTGAACCCACATCTTTGTGCATGACACATCGCTCTACCATATTGAGCTAATAGGCTTATATCCAGTCTTTTTAAGCACATCTTAAGCAAGGACACACATGTCATCTTAAGCAACCAACACTATAATGCTCATGTCAAACAACTAAATAAACTTATCAAAAGATTATATACATGTTTAAACGAATGCCCAATACTCAAATGCATGCACTAGAGGAATGAGCATTATCACGCTTAAGTGGTTCATAAGGAATGGGGAAAACTTGAAGACAGTTTATTAAATCAAAGCAACGGTGGAATAAAAACAAGCAAAATATTTGACATTCATTTAATTGATGTTGCACAATTAGGAATAATACTATAGAGGATCGCTAAACTCTGGATCTCAATCGAAAATTTCAGGATTCAATCTAAGCCAGCCCCAAATTTATTGACCTTAAACCATATGCAATGGAGAATACAATCGATGTTGTCCATATGCAATGGAGAATACAATCGAAACACAACATGGGAAATTATATGAAAGCTTCCTCGAATTCAGCCCCTGAAATCTTGCAGCAGTGGGAAATTCAGCATAAAATTGTCTCTTTGACAGCTCCATAGCCAGCTCATACTGTCATCAAAGCCATAAGGCTACACAAGGCATCACCATCATCAAGAAACAAAGCCAAGAGCTGAGCAAATTAGTTGAAAAACAGCTTCAACAAGCGACAACATCAAACGAGCAAAGGCGATCGATTGAAAGAAAGCATCAAACCATACTCAATAGCTGGCCCAAATCAGCACAATTAAGACAACATAAATTTCTATCCAAAAACATCAGCATTCACATCTTCAAATCAGCACAACAATAGCACAACAGCATAAACCCTTGGAGAGCAAAAAACATATCTTTCGCTGATCGAAAAATCAGCAGCAAATGCACAATACATATCCTTTTTTCGATGGAAAAATCACTAGCGAAGGCACAATATAAATCCTATTTTTCCATCGAAAAAATCAGTAGCATTGGCACATTATGTGCAACAGTCAAAATTTCCATCTAAAAGCATCAACATATTTAAAAGGATCTAGGCATAGAAGTGAAATCTCGACATTCAAGTTACTTACAGATGCAAACTATTCAAAGATTCTTCATGAATGATAATAGGTGGGTAAACTTGGCATATTTATCTACTTGTTTGAAGTTCATGGCAATATTAATATTGTGCAAACTTATAGGTAGTGCACCTTACAAGACTCAAGAGACGTTCATTCTCAGGACAAGTTACGCAAGTTGTGCAAAGTTTGGAGATACCTACAATGAGAGACAACGTCCTATATGACATGGAGAGTACCACAAGCCCCTCCTCTTCAGATTCAGATTGCTCCTCCGGCAACAAGAAGAAGACATGTTCGGTTAAAATCAAAGAAAAAGAAGCGCCTCGGGCCATCTCCATTAAAACACCTAGTAGGCATGGAGTTAACCATACCTCAATCTCGATTTCTATCCTAGGCATTTTATCAAACACCTAAAATGCATGAATTTACCTTTATCATAATCTAAATTTCCAATAAGGGAATCGTGAAATATATGATCCACCTTCCATCTGTTCCTAAAGGATACATACATGCGTAAATAATTGATGTTCCTAAATGACCTTTTGGGATGTAAGCTTTCGCTGGCTGAGCTGATCAAATAGGCCAAATGGCCTGAAATAAAATTCACTTTTCAAGTTCAAATTTCGCTCGTAAACAAACCTACCTCATGAAAAAACGAGAGAATGGCTTTGAATGTTCAGCAATACAAGATGGTTTGAGTTCAACATTATATGAAGAGTCTTATCTTATAGAACTAAGATCACTCTCTTCCACTTGAACTTCAGAAATCATCATAAGTTGCTCAATTTCAGGAGGTATGTGACAGAATTCCCCATTGTTATCCAACAAATTTCAAAATTAACCACAATAGAAATGAAAGGGAGGGAGGCGCATACAATGTGAACGGGAACTTTCGAATTCCTCACTTGCTTCGAACAAATTTGCAAAGCCATACCTTATTGATGCCAATCTAGATTATGTATTTCGTTTCCTTAAAGCCGAATGCCTAATCGATCTAGATTCCCGGCGGCTCCATTCGCGTTTGGCCGGACCCCAACGCATGTAGGAGGAAGGGAAAGGGAGACCTCACATGGCTACTAGTGGCGCCTCGGGAGTAGATCGACGACGGCTCGACGGGCGGCTGCTTCCATGGTTCGTCATCGGCATGGCCTATAAGGTCCATGGGAGGAGGGATTTCAAGTTGAGAGAGAGACTGAGAGAGATGAACGAGAAAGAGGAAGACGTTTGTTTTTCAGATCTGATAGGGATGAACGGGAAGGAGAGATAGGAAGCAATTTGGATATGTGAATTTGATTCGGCCCATAAACGCGTGAACAGGCTCCGCGACCCGAATCTACAATTTGATCCATTTTCACTTTAAGAGGTTTTTTTCAAGCCCCTTTTTCATCTGAACCTTTACCTATATATATATGGGTAAATTGCAACTAATATCCCAACCTTTAGGGATAGTTGCTTTCAATACCCTAACCTTGTAAATTTTCACAAAATATCCTAACCTATACCATTAGTTGCGATGAACACCCTAAATGAGTTTCTTAAATTTAAAAATTACCCACATCAAGCAAAAACTACAAAAAATCACCCATATATTCATAAAATATTTTCAATGAACCCCTAATACATTTATAAAAAAATGAGAATTAAATAAATCTCTTACAATTTAACCTCACCCGACCCATCATCAAAAAATAATTATAATATATATAAAATATACCCCTTTAAAATATAATATAATTACTTTAGCATCTACTCATTTAAAATTTTAATATATTAATCAATCAAAATAATTAATTATTTATCTTAAAAACATACATTATAATTAAAATATAAATTTATATAAGTATGTCTCAATACATGCCGATTTGTACATCTATATATTCCCTGTATATTATTTGATACGATATATATTGCCTTTTTGGTTAATACTATGTTATATATACTAAAACTAATACATAACATCTTATAATGTATCACACATAAATTCCATGGTATTAAAAAAGTGATTCTATAAGAAATGTTTAACATAATAGTTTTACAAAATAAAATAAAGTAGATTTAAAAAAATAAATGGTAAAAGATATGATAATCATTTGCAATAAATAATTATATGATAAAGATATATTAAAAATAATATGGTAAAAAATAATAATTTTACCAGATTATTTTTAATGCATCTTTATTATGTAACTATTTATTACAAATGGTTATCATATCTCATACCATTTATTTAATAAAATCTACATTCTTTTATTTTTGTAAAAGTATTATGTTTGAGATAAATAATTAATTATTTTGAGTAATTATATTAAAATATTAAATGAGTAAATGCTAAAATAATTATATTATATTTTTAAAGGAGTAGATTTTATATACATGTTATAATTATTTTTGGATTGTGGGTTGGGTGGGATTAAATTGTAAGATATTTTTTTTTATTTCAAATTTCAAAATATATTAGAAGTTTATTGAAAACATTTTATGAATATGGGTGATTTTTTATAATATTGGTATGATATCGGAAATTTTTTAAATTTAAGAATCTCATCTAGGGTGTTAAGTGCAACTAATGGTATATGTTAGGATATTTTGTGAAATTTTACAAGGTTAGGGTATTAAAAGCAACTATCCCTAAAGGTTGGGATATTAGTTGCAATTTACCCTATATATATATATATATATATATATATATATATATATAATATGGATCATGTGTACACAAGTCTTATTGTGTATCATGTACACAAATCTCGACCTATGGATTCAATCAAATCAAAGGCTCACAATAATCAAAATAAAGAAAAGAGAAAATAAAAGAAGGGGGGGTTGTGAATAGTGACGGGGGAAGTAATTTTTTGGCTTTTTTTATTATTTTCGGACATTTTAAAAAAATATTTTTTTTTTTGATGTAATTTATTTTTATCTACCAATAGACACCCACTTAGCATATATTTTGCGGAAAAAAAAAATTACGATAACAATTGAGCTTAAGCGTTTTCGTTTTGTTGTGCCCAGTTTTATTATTCGGTGGAATTGGTGGGTTTTTTGATATTATTCATTGAATTATATATATTTATTCAGTGGAATGTAGTGTTTTTTTTTTGTAGTTCGAAATTATTTGATGTCACATTGAGCTTAAGGGTTTTTGTATTATTCATGCCCATATTGATCATTCAGTAGAATTGGTGATTTTTTTGATATTATTAATTGAATTATGAATATTTACTCAATGGAATGTGTGTTTTTTTTTTACCAATTTCTTTGAATATGCTACCGAATAATTAATAGTATATATTACCATGGATATAGCTTTATTCAATGGTATAGCTTTATTATTCAATAGTATATATTACCATCGAATAATATTAGAGAATAATATTGTAACACCATCGAATAATTAAGCTATACCATTCAATAATAAAGCAATATCATCGCATAATTCGTCAATACGATCGAATAATATAGTGATACCATCGAATAATCAAAATAACTAACCTACAAAACAGACTTATACGACTGAATAATCCTTCATATACTAGTGCATAATCATTCATACTCAACTGCATAATCATCTATGGGAATCAACGACTCAAATTTGTGTACATGATACACGTTAAGGGCTGAGTACACCGGAACCAACCCATATATATATATATATATATATATATATATATATATATATTGAAGAACAAAAGCTTAAAAGACCTGTCTAAATCCTGCAAGGGCTTAAACTAAATTTCGTATGGGCTTGACGAAATTTCGGTTTTCTAAATCTCTTGACGTGTTTGCACGAGCACTGTGTGGCTCTACTTTCAGCGTTTTTGGAGGTCTTCTACTTGGTTAGGGACGTGAAGTTTGGAGTCGGGTCTGGCTGGGTTCGAGGTAGTGCGTTATGGGAGACTCCGTATCCGGGAAGGAGCTTCCTTGGAGTTTTGTCTACACTTTCCAAAGGAGATAGATTCCTACTGTATCGCTGGCCCGCGTTGCTACTGTTTCGGTGGTGCTTGGCTTCGTTCTTCGTCGTCGTCCGCAACTGTTGGGAGTTCTTCTTAGATGGTTCTTGTTGTATAGTTGTTTTTGCTTGTTTCATCGTGTCGTTTTCTGTTCTTATTATATGTTTTCGAACAATGTGATTAATAATCATTTTCGAACAATTCTAATATGATTTTCCACAAATAAGAATCAATTATAATCGAAAATTTGAACGATTCAATTATAACCTAGGGTGCATAAAACATTTCAATTTTTTTAAAATTTCCAAGACACTAATGAGTGTGTGTTGGAATAAAAAAAAACGCTTACACGCATCTAGAATGCGCGTGGTTTGAGTGCGTTATACAGGCACACACCCTGGATGCGTTTTGGTTGCGCAACTTACTACCCTTTTTGAAGGGGTGAGAGATCAAGACAAGCATGAGAAAGGAGGCGACTTTGGCATTCATGGTGTTGGGAAACATAATTTTTTACAAAGTTAAAAATCTACAACAAATTCTGGATCTTCCTACTTGCTGTGATTTTCTAGTGTCAACCAAAACAAGCACAAAAGAAACAATTGTCGCTCTTTCTAGTATTATTATGTAAGTGATGATGATAAAGTTGAATTGGAAAAATCAGGGACATGTACTATCATTTATCATCAAGATAAATGGATATTCTGGAGTTCAATCTGCAGGCTTTGGAGTTGCTTCTCCAAGGCAGTCAGCTCATCCTGTATCCCCAGTAATTTCTCTAATCTTCCCCGAGCCGCCTCCTTGTATGGTTCCCCTATGGCTTCCACGTACCTTTCCATTTTATCGGCTGCTACATCCAGATCCTTGATCATGGCCTCCTCCAATTCCCTTCTGACCCCTTGAGTGATGCTCTTCACTTTTTCGATTGTCTTCTGTCGACGGGCTGGGAAGTTGGACACTGCTAACAACCTGGAATAGCATATATAGAGACACAAACTCCTATTAGAATCAAGTAAACAGATTCGGAGCATTGCCATTGTTCTTTTTAGAAGGCAAAGAGTTGCTCACCCGCCAGCTGAACAGAGGCCAAGTGCAAGAAGATCTTCAAGTGTAGTTGGTAGGACAGAAGTGAGAAGGGAAGCAGATAAGCCAGCAGCTCCCAAACCCCCAAAAGCTCCCAAAAACTGCATCGCAGCAACACATAATATAGATATAGACTTCTGTCGTTCAGGAGTTGAGAAAAGATGGTACAAACCTATCAAAACATGAACCCACCTCCCCACTTGACAGAAGATTTTAATTAGAAATCGAGCACTTGCTCCCCCATAACTAGCTGACCCACCAACCAACCAAACCTCATAGAACCTAACCTACAACAACTGACCCGTAACAGTAAATGACATGATCTCGATGATAATCAACATGGACCCACCCTGATTAGCCGGACTGACAAGTCTAAGGCAGACTTGCTACTTACAACAAGAAGATCAAGAGTCAGCCCCAAGCTCTCTAATATTTCAAACCCTTCATATCAAAGGTTCAATTACAATGATTATACATCTGCTTGCAACTACTCATCAAAGGAAGAAATATATGGCAAGGTCAATTTATAGATGAAAAATTACCACTTCACGAATTTCTTGGTCGAATAGTTTGGAAGCATCATCAGCTTTGAACTTCTGGACTGCTTGTATGCTCAGGTTGTCAACTTCAGTAGGCAATCTGTTGGAATCCAGATTGAGTTGCTCAATTGGATCAATAAGAGAGGACCATCTCTTCTCAAAAGTTTCCATGAACTGTCTACTTTCGCGGACATTGTTCTCTTGCAGCCAGGTCGTGTATTCCCCGAGAACTTTCTATTTTTAAGCCGGATTCAACAAAAGTAGAACATAGGAAAGTCAGGTCCTTGAGAACACAATAAATACACAAAACATAGAGGAATATAGAGATCAGTAGACCAGAAGGGAGGAATAAACTATGCATATTTGAAACTTAATAGTGAATTTGATGAACTGAAACATTACATTATGACCTGCCTTGAATCTGAAGATTCCAAGATAAATAGTTATAATTAAAATACAAATGAAAAAGAATGAGGTGCCAAAAAGCCCTACTTAATACTAACAAAATCAAATCACCTGAGCATCAGAAACAGCAGGGCCAATAATGTCATTTTGAATGCTCCGGGTGGCAGGCATTGAGTAAGACTTTTCTCCTTTTAAAAGGAAGGAAACAGCAACATCCAAATTAGACAACTGCAGTGTCGATTCGACGACCTTTAAAACCCGTCCTTGGGTACTCTCAACCTGCATTAGATGAGAAGACACAAGAGGCTTTTTAAGTCCAAACTTTAAAAGTGACCAATGTGACACTAGATAAGAGAAAAAAGAATGTATTTAGCAAAGGGTATTTAAGTCCACACCTTAAAAAGTGACCAATGTGATGCTAGATAAGAGAAAAGAATGTAATTAGCAAAGGATAACTCGTTCCTATTGTTACCAGAAACAATTATCTATGTCAACTGATCAGACTTGAAAATAAATAAGCATTGTTTATCATTCTCATATGGGAATTGGCAGTCTTTTGGAAACTACCACAAATACAAATGTGAATATTTTTTTTAATACAGACGTGAATGAAATAAACATACCAATGACAAAATCTGTCTTCTCCATGAGAGGCTGTCACTTTCCATCTTATTTGTGTATTCTCTTACACTGCTAATTAATGCCTCCACTGAGTTCAGGTCCTGCTTAGCACACCGACTCTCCTGCGTGATGAGAGTTTGACATGCAGAAAGTAGCCGTTCCGCAATTCCTATAGGTGTCTCAAACTTCATTTTCATCCTCTCCTTTCCTGCATCTGTTGAACCATCCAAGAGGTTGTACAAGAACTTTTCAAATTCTTCAAAGCTCGATGTCATATTGGAGTCAGTCATTACAACTTCTAAATCGCCTCTTCCAAAATTTGGAGATGAAAGCTTAGCTTCAAGAGCTGATCGTGCCGATACAGGATAAAGCATCACTCTTTCTGTATTTAGAAGCCGTTGAACATTTTCTTTGATAAACATACTGGCTTCTTCAAGCTGAGTAAGTTAAGAGAGGAAAGAGATTAGAAACTAAAACCAAGAGAAATAATAAAGGACGTCTCAGAAAGAGTATGGTAAAGTTTTCTGCAGATGATAGAAGGAAAAGATTCATTTCATCTGTTACGAATGGCAAGTATGTATTAGGTGATGAAAAATTGAAAGTAGGTACATTATACAATGACCTACCTCTTGAGAATTTTGGTAAAGGTCAGTTTTATTCAAGACAAATACGAGTCTCTTCTTCCATTGTTGAGTGTACCGAAGAAATGTGACCTGAAAAGCCTCAAATTTATGCATGCGTCCACACCTTCTCTATTGATAGCATTGGGCATTAAATAATCAAAAAGTACAAGCTACTGCTAGTTACATAACTTACATGTGACATGTAAAATAAACAGTTATTACTTATGGAGCAATAAACCTCTCATAGGAATCATAGCTATCCAACGGGATTATGTGCATGACGTAAATCACAGATACTGCAATTTTATGGAGCACCACAAAGCATCCAATGCTACTCCTAGTTACATAACTTACATGTGACATGTAAAATAAACTGTTATTACTGATCTCTGGTCAAGTTCTTTGATGTCACAGTTTATGTTGGAATGGATTTTTATCCTATCATTAAATTAAATTAATATAGTACGACATAATTTGTGTAGGTCTCCTGTAATTGTTTTCAGGCTGCTGTAATGATTATTTCCTTCTTTCCCAAGGTTCAGCTCGCTCTATCAACTATACCGCCATCGTATTTATACCCTTTATTTCCCATCAATATGATATGAATTCTCTTCCATTTTTCTACAGTTTCTTAGTATCCTAATATTCTACCCATCAACCTATCATGAGAAACAAACAAAAGGAATGAGGCATACCTCACTTTCAGTTAATGGACGATCAGCTGAAATGACAAAAAGCAGCAAATCTGCTCGGGGCACAAATTCCTCAGTCAGACGCTGTTGCCTTTGTAGAATCACATTCGTTCCAGGAGTGTCAACAATAACCATCTGATATCAAATATATTTAAAATTATTTATGAAGTAACAAGGCTAGGAATATGATTAAGAAATGATATAATAAAAATTCTGAAGACATCATGCCATGCCAAAATCAGAAGTGCATATAAACTGATTGTATTGCCACTTAACGTCTTAACCTCCTGATATACAAAATAAACTCAGCATATAGTTTCAGTTCATTAAGATTTAAATTTGAACAGTGCAAGCTTGTGATAGAAGTTTTACCGCATCTAGTTACTAAGAAGAACAATTCTTGGGGGAAAACACAAAATTTTATTGGAAAAAAAAAAAGAAAAACAACTTTTCAAATATTTTTTGATAAAGAAATTACAAAAATCAATACAAGAACTTGCACATTAAAATTAGTTAGACAGAGTGTTACAATCACCAAGCAGAAAAAAATTATCCTATTTCCCTGTCCAAGAACCAATTTCTCTATTTGCTCATCATAATCCATGGCTCTTACAATAATAACATATTATGAAGATTAATCACAGAAGAAGTATCATTGCACAATCTATACGAGATACCTAAATGCAAGTAAAATTTGAGAAATCGCATATAGAGGTGCAAAAAGGAGTTGTTAAGTATAACTACAGTAAGAAATAACTTCTTTCTAATAGGATAAAGATCGTAAGGAACCAGATACAAAAGAGGAAAAAAAACTGTATGAACAACAATACCCACTTCCTTTAGAATCTTAGCGGGTAGATAACAAATATATTGACCATCAGGATGTCTTTCACAACGTTGTGTTTCACCAGAATCAGCCTCTGAATACCGTAAAAAAGTTATCTCATTTGTTGTTGGAACAACTCCTTCCTTCAAAAATCTTCCAGCAAGGAGTGCATTAATAACAGTGGATTTCCCAGAGTTGAACTCGCCCTGGTGATTGACCAAGTCAGAAACAATACGATTAGAGACAATTATCATCTTCAAATGTCTATAAGAAAATAAAATAAATTAAAATTTCATTAGCTTTTCCAGAATAGAATCAATATTAGCCCTAAATTCCCCAATAGTTGACAGACTGGCTGTAAAATAGGTTCATGGCCTTAAATTAGAGAAAATACAGAACGAAACAAAGACCAAGAAATCTAGAGCTCCAATGAAACCACCACTGACAAATAAATGAGAAATAACATAGTAATTATACGCATCTTTTAATTTAGATAGTAAACCATCGTAGCTCATGCCCAATTACTTCTAAAAACTGTCACAACAGTTAGCACTTCAAGGTGTATCCTTCAAATCACATGAGCTCATGAAGCAATTCTTTTGTCAAAGATACTACTTATCATAATATTTAAGGTGTTGATGCACCTAAAGTTAACCATCTAAGCAAATGAAAAGAAGCTGAAAATTTAACCAGCAGAAATTTTTACAATGAAATTAAGAGCCGATACCAATCTCTATCCTGGAACCAGTTTTGTTGAAGTTCAGCACACAATTACCACTATGACCAGCATAAATGGATCATCCAGTTGAGCAATTGCATCACTGAGAAGGGAGACCTCCTCCATCTGCATAAAGCAATTTCCCCAATTACAAAAAGCACGTGTGGTTGAAAACTAGAAGATACTTCAGCTACCAAATGCTGCTAGTAGATGATCACCAGTGGAGCAGCCTTCTGAAAAATACCAACAGCCTCGAGCAATACCCTTTTCTCCTTCTTCAAAAACTTCACTTTTCTTTCATCTAAATTGACAAATCCAGCAACCCCATCCACATCTTTAGGCTTAATGAAGCTTGATAATTTGTCCTGAACTCTTTCATCAGCTTTAGGTGTAGCAAATAACAACTGGCTAAGAGTTTCACCACTAAACAGCTTGAATTCTTCCAATCTAATGATTAAACCACTGGCACCAGACCTAAGTACAGTGGGTACTCTATTCAATGCTGTGGCAACAAAAATTGGTATCTTCACATTCGTATACATGGAATTGTTCACTGAGTCACTGCATTCATCAATATCAGCACTGTAAATAAGGAAGTCAGCACCTTCAGAATTTGATGCACCGAGTGCAGCATCTAAACTCCTTATGCTTCTCCCTACCATAGGGAGAAACAAAGATTCAGATTTTGAATCCATCATTGTATTCCTTGCTACAATTGCTGGAAGGCCTATAGCAAAGAGAGGAGAAAGATTATAACAGTAGCAGAAATATGAAGTGATAGCTCATGTCCAGGGCATTTATTTGCAAAATTTGCCATGCCACAAGAAATCCATATATGAAAGTAAATTCCACAAACCATATAGAAATCTGAAATCAGGGATTCTAACAGAAAACAAGAATTCTATCAACTTAGGTGCTGTTCAGGCACTTGACTTGAGACTTGAGAGTAAGAACTAGAAAAGCAATATTTCCAACAAAACTAAACAGTCAAGTAACAAAACTAAAAGCTGATGTTTGGTTTAAAAGGATGGAAATAGAAATGGAAAGGAAACTAGTCCAGTCCATTTTTAGATTAGAACTGTATTCATCAATCATAATTTGAAGCTCAGTTTATCTTCACTCATTTTCCATGGAAAATTGTCTTCTTTCCCTCTATTCAAATCCCCATGTTGGCGATGGGCAACAAAATGAAGGAATCTTTCTCAATTTCAGTTTCTCCTTATCTACATACCCTTTCATAGTTTACCACAACCATATCTAAATCTCAATGAATTCAAAATTTAGACAATGAATAAGGAAGAAAGATAAAGAGGTTATGAAGTATGCACCTTGGTCTGATAACACCACACCACTGGCATTAACAGCAGAGGCGATATCAACCCGCTCGGAGATGAGCAGGTAAGCTCTATCCCTAATCACCGGCTTCAGCAAGCAAGCGGCCTTGTACAGCTTTCCTCCACCGTCGACGCCTTCTTCCAAGATGACAATCCCAACCCACTTGGAGACGGCGGCGTCGACCACATCCAACACCGACCCATCATCCAAAACCTCGTCGGCCGTCAGCTGGAGGACAATGCTGGGGAGTTTGATCTCGGGGCGCTTGTATCCGCCGGGGAAAAGAGATGGATTTGAAGGAGGGGAGGGGTTTTGGTTGAGGGGGTCGTCAGTGTTGGACTGAAACGAATCGCTGAGGACGGAATTGAGCCTGAGGCGGATAGAATTGAGTTTGTGGGGGAGAAGGGGACGATTAGGTTTAGAGGGGGAAGGGGAAGGGGTGAGAACAGAGAAGAAGTGGATGGTGGGAGGATGACAAAGGCCAAGGGAGGGAGCCATAGAGATGATAGGCGTCATCGCCATTGTTTGATTGGTGTTGGTGCTCTCTCTCTCTCCCCCTCTCTCTCTCCTCTTATCTTCTTTATATCTGAGCTTGTTTTTTATTTTTTGCATGACTGCCCGTGAGGTGAGTGACAAATCTCAAGTTGCTCGGCGGGCGGAGTCAATAGTCTTTTCTTTTTTTTTTCTTTTTTTTTTTGACGTAAATAGGTGGGGCCTGTGTTCTTGCACACCGACTGATGGACATTCTAAATTTTTTTAGAGAAACCAGTTTCCCTAAAACAATCTCCAAAATAGATAATGAGAAATCAAATATTTAAATATTTTTTTGCTTCATTTCAACAGCTTCTCCATTATAGAATTCACTCCAAAAAATACAGAATTTGCTCCAAATTTAGGGAATTACCTCTATATTTTGCCTTTATATTCTCTATTTTAGAGAATATAATGGAGAAGCTCTTTGAGCAAAAACCATCCCAACATTCTCCAAAAAATGAAGATGGGGAATCTCTTGGGGATACTCTAAGAGCATTCCCAACCGATGCTCCATTTTGGAGAATTTTGGGCTCATTTTTAACCCAACAGCTTCTCTAACCCATTCTCCAAAATAGAGATCATAGCGGCTTTAGACAAGATACAAAAATATTTATTGACAAGATAAGTATAGACAAATTATCCTCAAGTCATTTTTCACTTCAAAAAATATTTACAAAATAGACCGAGAGCTAAATAGACTTCTCCCATTAAAACCAAGCGTAAGAAACAAATTAATGAACAGGAGAACTGAGTGAAAATTTTGATATGATATGCAATAGAAGATCCAATTAATCTTAAAAAATTATCAATGTTTCAATTAATGATGGGATTGAGCGATACAATTAAAACTTGATTAATGCAAATCGATTTCAACTAATTGAGAGATCTAATTGGATTAGGAAAACACGGAGTAACTCGATCGATCTCACAGGCGTCAGTTTTCTTTTATTCCTTTATTTTTTCCCTTCCAATTGGCGGATCTACTGGGCGGTGGCGGCGTTTTCTTTCCGGCAGCGGGGGCAGGTGTCTGTTGATCGGCAGTGGAGAATTTGGGAGGCGTACTGTCGCCATTGCGCTCCTAGAATTAGGATTTTACACAGAGCTGTCGCCAGAGCACGTGTTGTAGTCAACGCCGCTAGCACCGGTGTTAGGGCTTTCACCTTGTCCAGGATACTATGATTCCCATCGAAAAATGAAAAGGACTTAGGTGCAATTTAGTCGAAATTGTCCTGACAATAGCCATTTCGGGATCTTTTCTAAAGCCTAACTCAATAGAGATAGAGAATAAAAATGGGCGAATTTCCAAAATAGAGTGTTGTTGTTGTGCAAATATAAACTATCGTTGAGCAAAAATAAGATGATGTTGAGCAAGTTTTCATCAATCATACGATGTTGTGCAATTTTATCCAATTGATGAGCAAAAATAAGACGATGTTGAGCAATAATCTATTGAGCAACTATGAAAACATCAATAAAGAAAGTAAGATCATGTTGCTAACAAATTCACAAGTGTCGATTGTTGTGCGTATATAAACTATTGTTGAGCAAAAATAAAATGATTTTGAGCAAATGTTTCCCCTGCTGCACTTCAATGTTGTGCAATTTTATACGATTGATGAGCAAAAATATTACGATGTTGTGCAATAATCTATTGAGAAAGTATGTAAACATAAAGAGAGAAAATAAGATCATGTTACCAATAATTTCACAACTCTCGGTTGTTGTGCAAATATAAACTATTGTTGAGCAAATATAATATGTTTTTGAGCAAATATCTACCAATAAACCATTTTGAGCAAATTTCCGATTTTATACAAAAAAAAGAAAAGAAAAACGGTTTTCCTAAAAAAATATAAAAAGCAATCAATGTAAATGTCTAAAACGCTTTTCTCGTTCTAGAAGTTCTCCATCACATTTGTTTGGTTTTCATCCTCCAGCTAAATCTACTCTCTCTCTCTCTCTATTTCTCTGCGAGATTTCTTCACGCTTGATTATAGGCTTGTGGAGAAGAAATCTATCATATACATCAACATGTCATCAGATCTGAAAGGTTTGATTTCGTCTATTCCGTATATTATAGTTTAAATTAGAACGAATTGTGTTTAGGGTTTAGTTTGCACGAAAATCAGGAAATGGCGCTTATTCAAGAGGTTTGAACGTTTATAATCAAGAAGTTATTCAGGCTTCCAAGAGCTACTATTGCTAATTCAATTACTTGCACATTATAATTTGAAATTAATGTGATGGATTTATCATTCAATTTTGAAGTTTATACGGTATAAACTGCCTTCTATTACAATGTCATTACTTCCAATATTTGTATAAATTGATTGTAAGTGTTCATTCTATAGGTAAACGTCCCCAAAGTTTAAGTTATTCACCTGTTCTACAAAGCCCAAATTGAACTTCTAAGAGATCAAAAATATCTGGAGCTAAACCTCCGGTAGTTGATTT
Source organism: Persicaria tinctoria (assembly GCA_037127255.1). Lineage (NCBI taxonomy): Eukaryota > Viridiplantae > Streptophyta > Magnoliopsida > Caryophyllales > Polygonaceae > Persicaria > Persicaria tinctoria. Next base: position 81,237,314 of record JBANSL010000006.1, read on the forward strand.
ATCTAGAGATTCACATCCCTTCAAAGATGAACTATTTGATGATAATGAGACTAGTAAAGCCTATGAAGCAGGGGACAGTTGTCGGTCGCTTGAATCAAAAGATTCTCAAACACTTGTTCGAAAAAACAATAAGAAAGAAGTTCACCTTGTGACTGCTCTTCCTGTTAGCACTGCTGTTGTGGAAACCATCGAAATTGCAAGGTTGGATAACCATTCACCTAATGAGACAGTTGTTCAACATGTAAACCCAATTGTGCATATTGTTGTGAGCCTAATTTGCCATGTTTTACACTTACTTTTATATCGATTTCTGCATACATTTCATGCATTTGGGCTAAAATAATACAGAATCTGTGTAAGTTATGTTTATTTGCAATATATGGAGGTCTACACAAGTTTTTGTTATATTTGGCAGAAATCGGACGCACTTTGGAGCTTAAAGGAAACTCATGGAGAAGCTAAGAATGGTGCAGCTGGAGAAAAGGCCATTTTTCACCATTCTTCATTCTGAATCAAGCTTTGATGTCTTCATGAGAGTGGTAGCCCTCGGAAAGATCTTTCCAATGCATGGTCATATGCGTCGATCCGACGAACGAGGACTCGGGAAAGTGCGTTTTAAGAACAGAACAGAAAGCTGAGAAAACTTTACTCGAGATCGAGTACACTCTACTCGAGATCGACCAAAAGTGCCTGGTCGAGGACGGAGCTGATCGGAAGCCGAAGACGAGGACATGCCGGGTGACACTCTACTCGAAATCGAGTAGACCTACTCGAGATCGAAGAGCCCGGAAGCCGTGTCCGAGCATGTCGAGAAGATCTACCCGACGCTGCTGAGAAGACCTAGTCGACAAGGCCAGTCTACTCGAGATCGAGGAGCTTTCCTCGAGATCGACGAGCGCCAGGAGCGATGTCCGAGTCTGTCGAGGACCAGCTAGCCGAGACGACGAAGCCGAGCCAGTCGACCAACTTTCCTACTCGAGATCGACTAGACCTTTGTCGAGATCGAGTAGACCTCTAGAGCCGCGTTACTCGGTTGGACCAATTCTACTCGACTTGGGATTGCTTGGGCGCGAAGATTGCTGATTCTATCCGAAACTATCAAGATCCATCATGAAGAGGAGAGTTCAATCCATTGAAGACCTTTAGATATATTTCCCTATTTTAGAGTTAATTATGTTATGTCTTTTATTTATCTTTAAAGTTTTAGATATAGTTTTAGATTTAGATAAAGATTTCTATCCTTGAGTAGCGAGGATTAGAAGCCTATAAATAAAGCCCATGGGGATGAGTTTAATTCATTCAATTTCAGTCAGAGACAAGTAGTTCCAAGGAGAAGTTTTAGGGATTTGAAGGTTTTAGGGTTTGGGCGTTCAACGAGAGTTGGATCGCCGGGATTGTAAAGTCTTGGAATATAGTTTAATGCAAGTTGTTTCCTTTCAATCGATGATGTCTGAGTTTGCGATGAGGCGTGAGTAGTCCACCCACTTCTAGGGTTGGGGCGAGCCCAACGATAGCCATGCGTGCCTGAGGTAAAGATCCGACCTTTATCATGTTTTGAGCATTTTCCTACTTGTTTATGTGTTTATTGCCCATCTAATGGAGATCCATGCTAACAACTTGGATTGTAAACATAAAATCGGTAGAGACAATTAGGGTTTCTTGAAAGAGTTGTCTAATTGTTGGAAAAGGCGAAAGCTTAGTCCTTTGATGCGATTCACATGATTATATGTTTGATTTTACCTTATGCATGTTTGGTTATCGTTGTTGCAAACCCCAATCTTGGAAGTCTTTTAAATTATGTTTAGTCGAAACCCCAAAGCATTTGTTCTTTATTTTCTTTCGTTTTTAAGTTTCTGCTCTACTCGATCTTGACCAAGCCTGGTCGAGCTCGACTACTGATATTCGACCAAGGTCGCTGTAGCTTCTCCTGTGCAGGTACTCGACAAAGCCAACTCGAAGTCGACAAAGGCCCTACTCGATATCGAGTACGCCTCGTCGAGATCGACTAGCCTGTGCCGAGTTGCTGCTGCTGTGTTCGACTGTGCATGACCCCTGTCGACTAACCCTTAGTCGAGGTCGAGTACCACTGTTGTCGACTTCTGTCCGTGAGATTCCACCGCTGCCTAGGATCCGCTGACACGCTTCCTCGTGGATCGATCCTGACTTCCCACTGCTACATCAGGAGGAGGTCTTGTAATTATTTGCGTGGGCAGAATCTGGTTTGATTTATTTTGTTGTATTTCATACTCGATTTCCTCCAATAACAAATTGGCGCCGTTGTCGGGGAAGCAATCATTCGCGCCTTAGGTAGTTAAGATCTCACGTTTGCTTTAAGTTACTTTGCAGGTGTATGCGCCGTTCTGGTTAACCACCTGAGTTTGACACCTTAAATGATCTGGAACGCGTCCTACACATCCATTCTAAACTGAAAAGAGCCATGGCGGTCGCAGAAACACCAGAACAGCTGATACAGAGGCTAAGGGCAGAACTAGCCGCCAAGGATACCACTCTCGCCGCTGAGAGAGCAGGAAGGGAACAGGAAGCTGAGCGTGCGAGGCAGGCATAAGCTAAGCTTGTGTTGCGTAGATGGGAACATTACGCTAAATCGCCCAAATCAACAATGACAAGTTGGTTCGATAATGTCCCCTTCTATGAGCCAGTCAACATCGACTACCTGGACACGACATATACACATTCTGGAGGAACTGATCCAGAAACACTAGCCGAAATCGTTTGTACCACAGAAACCCAGGTATGTCCTTCCTCTATTTCGATTTCGCTATCTATCTTTGAAGAATCTTTGGAAGGATCCCAAGAAGAAGAAGAGACACCAACGCAAAATCCGGACGTCGTTGCCCATGGTGCTTCAAGGTCGCTTTTACCCTATAAGGTGAAGGCCATTCCTAACAATTTTGAGCAATCGATGTTTGTGTTCAAGTATGGGGTCCTAGTAAAGTGGCATCCTGCTCCGCATGATGAGGTGGAAATATCTCTTCCCACTCCACCGTTTTGCTATGGTGGAGACGCGCAAACAAATCAACCAATGGAACGGAAGAGGTATGATGATGAGGTATGCAAATTTCCTTTATATATTCCTTTATGCATGCCAGCTGGAGCCCAGGAAGATGGATGGGTGGAGCCATGGAGCGTCCACTCGGGGAGGTTTAAGTTTCTTCACATGATGCCCCCGGATGACATCCCACGCTTCCCACCACCGGAGGAACCACCAGATCCACCTATACCTCCGGACAAAGATGAGCCAGGCTAATGCTAAATGGAGAAAGTCGGCCTAGCGACTATAAAATCTAGAGCTTGTAAATGGACATTTATTTTTGGGACTTTTGAACTTTTTAGTTTTTGGTTTTTGTTTTTTTGGTTTTGATTTTATGTCTTTTAGAATACTTCATGTGGATAGTCTTGTTTTTTGTGCAATCTAACACTTTTAGGTCGGCAAGCATATAAGGATCGCGAAAAGTGGAATAAAGGAGTCCCTGAAAACCAGTCGGAATCGACGAAGGCCAAGTCGACAACGACAAAGAGGTGAAGCCCAGAAGTTACTCGATCTCGAGTAGACGTACTCGACATCGACAAGCCACCAGAAGCTCCTCGACTTCAGAATCCACTAGACGCAGACGAGCCTCCTCAAGATCGAGTACACCGTACTCGAGATCGACGAGCAACCTACTCGACCTGCCCAGTTTTGTCCTCCTCGATGCATTATCTTGTGAGTTCCTTCCTTTACTCTTGTTTTTATTTGATTTTATACAGTGGGGACACTGTAAATTTTAAGTATGGGGTGGGGGAAGGGCTTACTTTGTGCATATTTGACATATATGTGTATTATTTCTTTGAATTGCTACATGGCTATTTTGGAATTCATTATTGATTTATGTGCTTATATGCATGTTTTCCAAAGTTTGAAAAAATGACCCCCATTGAAAATTTTGAAATAATGTCATGGAAGCTTTAATTGGACTCGACGATGCAAAATTGGATTCATTAGAGATATAGAATGAAATTGCCTAGTAAAGGGAGGTCGCAATGAAGTGCATACTTTCTTGAAAACCATGAAAGGAGGTAAAATTTGAAGTTGCTTTTGACATATTGCATGATAAAAGGATAGAGGACTTTATATTTCCATATAATGCTCATATTGTTAATTCCTAGCCTTACCTATGCTTATGCATCACAAAAGCCATATTATGCCTTATTTTCATGTATTGCTCCACATGATCTAAATATTGCCATTCCTTACCCTATCCGGGGATTATGTTGAGAATGATGTTACATTATAGAGATTATCATATGGTGTTTGTGTTGTTAATTATCATTATTGGAGTTTGGAAGGAAATTGTTTGAAACATATGGAAAATTTAATGAGTGAAAGAAAATCCAATGACCTCAGGAGATAAAGGTGGATTGACCCTGCTCTCTGAGATAATAGTTTGGAGAGATGGGACACATTGTGAGGAGTCCAAAGCACTAAGTATCCGGGGCCATTCATGACACCCATGTTTGCGACTCGCGAGAAGGCAGTGCTGAGGTTAGAGAGGTAAAAACATTATTGTTGATAAAAGCATTATGAAAGGTGATGAATCTTATCGAGAAGGAATGTGGTATGAAATTCAATTTGGAAATACTCCATTTCCCCGGATCATTAGCACCACATTGCCAAAAACTGCTCACCTTTAGCCTTTTACCAATTCTACTCCTTATTTGAGCTTAAATTAAAGTCCTCTTGATTATTATTGCTTTGTCACATAAATGGTTTTTTGTATAACCCTCCTTTTATGAGTAGATGTTGCTTTTTAATTGCACATACATGAATTTGTGACACTAGTACCTTTTCAAGGATGGTAATTGATTGTAGGGACATATGACAATGAATCTGATATGTTGAGAGTTTTGATTTCTTCCCCTGAATGACAATTAAAAGTATTGCTTGAGGACAAGCAAGCTTAAGTATGGGGTGTTTGTTGTGAGCCTAATTTGCCATATTTTACACTTACTTTTATATCAATTTCTGCATACATTTCATGCATTTGGGCTAAAATAATACAGAATCTGTGTAAGTTATGTTTATTTGCAATATATGGAGGTCTACACAAGTTTTTGTTATATTTGGCAGAAATCGGACGCACTTTGGAGCTTAAAGGAAACTCATGGAGAAGCTAAGAATGGTGCAGCTGGAGAAAAGGCCATTTTTCACCTTTCTTCATTCTGAATCAAGCTTTGATGTCTTCATGAGAGTGGTAGCCCTCGGAAAGAGCTTTCCAATGAATGGTCATATGCGTCGATCCGACGAACGAGGACTCGGGAAAGTGCGTTTTAAGAACAGAACAGAAAGCTGAGAAAACTTTACTCGAGATCGAGTACACTCTACTCGAGATCGATCAAAAGTGCCTGGTCGAGGACGGAGCTGATCGAGAAGCCGAAGACGAGGACATGCCGGGTGACACTCTACTCGAGAACGAGTAGACCTACTTGAGATCGAGGAGCCCGGAAGCCGTGTTCGAGCATGTCGAGAAGATCTACCCGACGCTGCCGAAAAGACCTAGTCGACAAGGCCAGTCTACTCGAGATCGAGGAGCTCTCTTCGAGATCGACGAGCGCCAGGAGCCATGTCCGAGTCTGTCGAGGACCAGCTAGCCGAGACGACGAAGCCGAGCCAGTCGACCAACTTTCCTACTCGAGATCGAGTAGACCTCTAGAGCCGCGTTACTCGGTTGGACCAATTCTACTCGACTTGGGATTGCTTGGGCGCAAAGATTGCTGATTCTATCCAAAACTATCAAGATCCATCATGAAGAGGAGAGTTCAATCCATTGAAGACCTTTAGATATATTTCCCTATTTTAGAGTTAATTATGTTATGTCTTTTATTTATCTTTAAAGTTTTAGATATAGTTTTAGATTTAGATAAAGATTTCTATCATTGAGTAGCGAGGATTAGAAGCCTATAAATAAAGCCCATGGGGCTGAGTTTTATTCATTCAATTTCAGTCAGAGACAAGTAGTTCCAAGGAGAAGTTTTAGGGATTCGAAGGTTTTAGGGTTTTGGCGTTCAACTAGAGTTGGATCGCCGGGATTGTAAAGTCTTGGAATATAGTTTAATGCAAGTTGTTTCCTTTCAATCGATGATGTCTGAGTTTGCGATGAGGCGTGAGTAGTCCACCCACTTCTAGGGTTGGGGCGAGCCCAACGATAGCCATGCGTGCCTGAGGTAAAGATCCGACCTTTATCATGTTTTGAGCATTTTCCTACTTGTTTATGTGTTTATTTCCCATCTAATGGAGATCCATGCTAACAACTTGGATTGTAAACATAAAATCGGTAGAGACAATTAGGGTTTCTTGAAAGAGTTGTCTAATTGTTGGAAAAGGCGAAAGCTTAGTCCTTTGATGCGATTTACATGATTATCTGTTTGGTTCTGCCTTATGCATGCTTGGTTATCGTTGTTGCAAACCCCAATCTTGGAAGTTCTTTTACATACAGTTTAATTCGAAATCCCAAAGCCTTTGCATTTATTTTACTTCGTTTTAGTTTCTGCCCTCGTCGATCTCGACCAAGCGTGGTCGATCTCGACTACTAATCCTCGACCCAGAGTCGCCGTAGCTTATTTGTGCAGGAAATCGACAAGCCAACCCGAAGTCGACAAGGACTGTACTCGATATCGAGTAGCCCCTCGTCGATATCGAGTAACCTGTGCCGAGTTGCTGCTGCTGTGTTCGACTGTGCCTGACCCCTGTCGACTAACCCTTAGTCGAGGTCGAGTACCACTGTTGTCGACTTGTGTCCGTGAGATTCCACCGCTGCCTAGGGTCCGCTGACACGCTTCCTCGTGGACCGATCCTGACTTCCTGCTGCTACATCAGGAGGAGGTCTTGTAATTATTTGCAAGGGACGAAATCTGGTTTGCTGTGATTTATTTATATTTTATTTGCATACTCGATTTCCTCCTATCAACAAATTTGTTGATAGTTATATTTTATTTGCATACTCAATTTGTTGTAAGGAGGAAATCGAGTATGAAATACAACAAAATAAATCAAACCAGATTCTGCCCACGCAAATAATTACAAGACCTCCTCCTGATGTAGCAGTGGGAAGTCAGGATCGATCCACGAGGAAGCATGTCAGCGGATCCTAGGCAGCGGTGGAATCTCACGGACAGAAGTCGACAACAGTGGTACTCGACCTCGACTAAGGGTTAGTCGACAGGGGTCATGCACAGTCGAACACAGCAGCAGCAACTCGGCACAGGCTAGTCGATCTCGACGAGGCGTACTCGATATCGAGTAGGGCCTTTGTCAACTTCGAGTTGGCTTTGTCGAGTACCTGCACAGGAGAAGCTACAGCGACCTTGGTCGAATATCAGTAGTCGAGCTCGACCAGGCTTGGTCGAGATCGAGTAGAGCAGAAACTTAAAAACGAAAGAAAATAAAGAACAAATGCTTTGGGGTTTCGACTAAACTTAATTTAAAAGACTTCCAGGATTGAGGTTTGCAACAACGATAACCAAACATGCATAAGGTAAAATCAAACATATAATCATGTGAATCGCATCAAAGGACTAAACTTTCGCCTTTTCCAACAATTAGACAACTCTTTCAAGAAACCCTAATTGTCTCTACCGATCTTATGTTTACAATCCAAGTCGTTAGCATGGATCTCCATTAGATGGGCAATAAACACATCAACAAGTAGGGAAACGCTTAAAACATGATAAAGGTCGGATCTTTTACCTCAATTATGCATGGCTATTGTCGGGCTCGCCCCAATCCTAGAAGTGGGTGGACTACTCGCTCTTCATCGCAAACTCAGACATCATCGATTGAAAAGAGACAACTTGCATTAAACTATATTCCAAGACTTTACAATCCCGGCAATCCAACTCTCGTTGAACGCCAAAACCCTAAAACCTTCGAACTCATAAACTGTCTCTGTGGAACTACTTGTATTGCTCTGAAATTGAATGAATAAAACTGAGCCCCATGGGCTTTATTTATAGGATTCATTCCCTAGCTATTCTAGGAAAGAAATATTTATCTATATCTAAAATTATATCTAAAAGGCTTTAAAGATAAATAAAAACAATAAAGGAATTAAATCTAAAATAGGGAATTATATCTAAAATGTCTTCAATGGATAAATCTTCTCCTTCATGATGTATCTTGATGATTTTGGATAGAATCGGCAATCTTCCAGCCCAAGCAACCCTATACCGAGTAGGATTCGTCAAAACTGAGTAACGCGTCTTCTGGAAGTCTACTCGATCTCGTCCAGGGTCTTGTCGATCTCGAGTAGCCCTCCTCTGTCTCGAGTAGGCCTCGTCTGTCTCGAGTGACTGGTGCTCGACAAGGCTCGGACATGGCTAGGAGGTCTAGTCGATCTCGAGTAGCCCTACTCTGTATCGAGTAGGCTTCGTCGTCTGGCTGGCTTGGTCGGGTAGATTTGCTCGACAGGCTCGGATCTGGGCTCCTGGGCGTCGTCGATCTCGACCAAGCCTCCTCGAGATCGAGTAGAGGTGGTCTGCGTCTTCATCCTCGGTTTCTCAGCTTGGCACAACTCGTCGACTCCGGACATGGCTCCGAAGTGTGGTCGATCTCGACTAGAGCTAGTCGATCTCGAGTAGGGTTCCGGGAGTCGGGTTGTCTCTGACTCGGTGTCCTCGATCAGCTCTGCTCGACCAGGTGTGCTCGACCAGGTTGGTCGATATCGAGTAAGATGTACTCGATATCGAGTACACTTGGCTTCAGCTTTCTGCTCTGTTCTTGAAACACAGTTTCCCGAGTCCTCGTTCATTGGATTGACGCATATGACCATGCATTGGAAAGCTCTTTCCGAGGGCTACAACTCTCATGAAGACATCAAAGCTTGATTCAGAACGAAGAATGGTGAAATATGGCCTTTTCTCCAGTTGCACCATTCTTAGCTTCTCCACGAGTTTCCTTTAAGCTCCAAAGTGCGTCCGATTTCTGCGAAATATAACAAAAACTTGTGTAGACCTCCATATATTGCAAATAAGTGTAAACTACACAGATTCTGTATTATTCTAACCCAAATGTATGAAATGCGTGCAGAAATCGATATAAATGATAGTATAAAACATGGCAAATTAGACTCACAACAAACACTCCATACTTAAGCTTGCTTGTCCTCAAGCAATACTTTTATTTGTCATTCAGGGGAAGAATTGAAACTCTCAACATATCAGATTCATTCTCATATAACCCTGCAGTCAATTACCATCCTTGGAAATGTACTAATGTCACAGATCCATGCATGTGCAAGTATATAAAAGCAACATCTACTCACAAAAGGAGGGTTATGCAAAAAATATTCATTCGTGACAAAGCATCAATAATCAAGAGGACTTTAATTTAAGCTCAAATAAGAATTAGATTGGTAAAAGGCTAAAGGTGGGCAATTGTTGGCAATGTGGTGCTAATGATCCGGGGAAATGGAGTATTTCCAAACTGAATTTCATACCACATTCTTTCTCATAAGATTCATCACCTTTCATAATGCTTTTATCAATAATGCTTTTACCTCTCTGACGTCAGCATTGCCTTCTCGCGAGTCGCAAACATGAGTGTCATGAATGGCCCCGAATACTTAGTGCTTTGGACTCCTCACAACATGTCCCATCTCTCCAAACTATTATCTTAGAGAGAAGGGTCAATCTACCTTTATCTCCTGAGGTGATTGGATTTCCTTCCAAACTCCAATAATGATAATTAACAACACAAACACCATATGATAATCTCCATAATGTAACATCATTCTCAACATAATCCCCGGATAAGGTAAAGAATGGCAAATATTTGGAACATGTGGAGCAATATATGAAATAAGGCATAATATGGCTTTTGTGATGCATAAGCATAGGTAAGGCTAGGAATATAAACAATGAGCATTATATGGAAATATAAAGTCCTCCATCCTCTTATCATGCAACATGTCAAAAGCAACTTCAAATTTTACCTCCTTTCATGGTTTTTAATAAAATGTGCATTTCATCGTGACTCCCCTTTACTAGGCAATTTCATTCTATATCTCTAATGAATCCAATTTTGCATCGTCGAGTTCAAATTTAAACTTCCATGACATTTATCAAAAATTTCAATGGGGGTCATTTTTTCTCAATTTTGGAAAACATGCATATAAGCACATAAATCAATAATGCATTCCAAAATAGTCATGTAGCAATTCAAAGAAATATGCATGTATATGTCAAATATGATCAAATATGCACAAAGTAAGCCTTTCCCCCACCCATACTTAAAATTTACAGTGTCCTCACTGTATAAAATCAAATAAAAACAAGAGTAAAGGAAGGAACTCACAGAATAACACATCGAGGAGGGCGAATCAGTGTATGTCGAGTAGGTTCCTTGTCGATATCGAGTACAGGGTACTCGATTTCGAGTAGCTTTTCAGCGCCCAGTAGATTCTGAAGTCGAGGAGCTCTGGTGGCTTGTCGATATCGAGTTGGCCTACTCGATATCGAGTAGTGTTTGGGCTGCTCCTCCTTGTCGTCGTCGACTTGGCTTTCGTCGATTCTGACTGTTTTTCAAGGACTTCTTTATTCCACTTTTCGCGATCCTTATATGCTTGCCGACCTAAAAGTGTTAGATTGCACACAAAAACAAGACTATCCACATGAAGTATTCTAAAAGACATAAAACCAAAACCAAAAACAAAAACCAAAAACCAAAAAGTTCAAAAAGTCCCAAAAGTTCAAAAGTTCTATGTACATGCTCTAGATTTTAGAGTCGCTAGGCCGACTTCTCCTGTTTGAGCATTAGCCTGGCTCATCTTTGTCCGGAGGTATAGGTGGATCTAGTGGTTCCTCCGGTGGTGGGAAGCGTGGGATGTCATCCGGGGGCATCATGTGAAGAAGATTAAACTTCCCCGAGTGAATGCTCCATGGCTTCACCCATCCATCTTCCTGGGCTCCAGCTGGCATGCATAAAGGAATATATAAAGGAAATTTGCATACCTCATCATCATACCTCTTCCGCTCCATTGGTTGATTTGTTTGCACGTCTCCACCACAGCAAAATGGTGGAGTGGGAAGAGATATTTCCACCTCATCATGCGGAGCTTCATGCCACTTTGCTAGGACCCCATACTTGAACACAAACATCGATTGCTCAAAATTGTCAGGAATGGCCTTCACCTTAAAAGGAAAATGTGACCTTGAAGCACCATGGGCAATGACGTCCGAATTTTGCGTTGGTGGCTCTTCATCTTCTTGGGATCTTTCCAAAGATTCTTCAAAGATAGATAGCGAAGTAGATATCGAAATAGAAAAAGGACATACCTGGGTTTCTGTGGTACAGACGATTTCGGCTAGTGTTTCTGGATCAGTTCCTCCAGAATGTGTATATGTCGAGTCCAGGTAGTAGCTGTTGACTGGCTCATAGAAGGGGACATTGTCGAACCAACTTGTCATTGTTGATTTGGGTGATTTAGCGTAATGTTCCCATCTACGCAACACAAGCTTAGCTTCTTCATGCCTCGCACGCTCAGCTTCCTGTTCCCTTCCTGCTCTCTTAGCGGCGAGAGCGATATCCTTGGCAGCTAGTTCCGTCCTTAGCCTCTGTATTAGCTGTTCTGGTGTTTCTGCGGCCGCCATGGCTCTTTTTAGTTTAGAATGGATGTGTAGGATGCGTTCCGGATCATCTAAGGTGTCAAACTCAGGTGGTTGACCAGAACGGCGCATACACCTGCAAAGTAACTCAAAGCCAACGTGAGATCTAACTACCTAAGACGCGAATGATAGCTTCCCCGGCAATGGCGCCAATTTGTTGATAGGAGGAAATCGAGTATGCAAATAAAATATAAATAAATCACAGCAAACCAGATTCCGTCCCTTGCAAATAATTACAAGACCTCCTCCTGATGTAGCAGTGGGAAGTCAGGATCGATCCACGAGGAAGCGTGTCTGCGGATCCTAGGCAGCGGTGGAATCTCACGGACAGAAGTCGACAACAGTGGTACTCGACCTCGACTAAGGGTTAGTCGACAGGGGTCAGGCACAGTCGAACACAGCAGCAGCAACTCGGCACAGGTTACTCGATATCGACGAGGGGCTACTCGATATCGAGTACAGTCCTTGTCGACTTCAGGTTGGCTTGTCGATTTTCTTGCACAAATAAGCTACGGCGACTCTGGGTCGAGGATCAGTAGTCGAGATCGACCACGCTTGGTCGAGATCGACGAGGGCAGAAACTAAAACGAAGTAAAAGAAATGCAAAGGCTTTGGGATTTCGAATTAAACTGTATGTAAAAGAACTTCCAAGATTGGGGTTTGCAACAACGATAACCAAGCATGCATAAGGCAGAACCAAATAGATAATCATGTAAATCGCATCAAAGGACTAAGCTTTCGCCTTTTCCAACAATTAGACAACTCAATTTGTTGTTTGCAGGAGGATGTGTCAAGTATGAAATAAATATGAAATATAGTTCAGATTGACTTCCCTGTCTCAGCAAATAAATACAAGACTTCCTCCCGTTGTAGTAAGAGAATAGTCAGGATCGAATCCACGAGAAAGCACGTCAGCAGTTCTTAGGTAGCTGTAAATTCTCACAGGCAAAGCAGCAGAAAGACAGAAACACAAAAACAAGGAAAGAAACAGAAATAAAAGCAGAAAATAACAAAAGCAAAGAGCAAAGCAAAACAGAAAAGACAAAGCAAAGCAGAAACTAAAAGCAAAGGAAAGGGCTCGTCGATCTCGACCACAGCTTACTCGAGATCGACCACAGCAGTCGACAACAGAAACTCAGAAAGTGAAAATCGACGAAAACAGAAGAAAACCAACTCGACCTACACGAGCCCTACTCGAGATCGACAAAGGTCTACTCGATCTTGACAAAGCTCTCCTCTATGTCGACAAGAATGCAGAAACTTTAAATTCGCAGAATTAAACACAGAACTCAGATTTTTGACAGAAATAAACTCAATATATTAAAAGACTTCCAAGGCCAGGGTATCAACACCACAACGATAACCATGCAAAGTAACACATAAAGGCATAAAAGATCATGCTTTCCATCAAATAACTTTCGTCATTAACAAATAGGCATATAGAGGCTTTCGCATAAACCCTAATTGTTACTAACCCTTTTCACATAATTAATCCAAGTTGCATTAAGATCACTTTCGCTTCAATAACACAAACAAGGATCACCTTCAACTCTCGCAAAAGAATCATGTTCATAGGGATAGAAGATGAATCGCACAAAAAGATCTGACCTTTATCGCATCGCCTCACATGGCCACCGTCGGGCTCACCCCAGCCCCAGAAGTGGGTGGACTACTCACGCCTCATCGCAATCGCAGACATTGAATGAAAAGAAATAACTTGCATTAACTAAATTTAAAAGCCTTTACAATCTCGGCAATCAACTTTCGCAGAAAGCCAAAACCCTAAAAACCTTAGAAATCCTAAACTCTATCTGTGGAACTACTTGTTTCTCTCTAAAATTGAATTAGTTAGTTACATAAAGAGAGGTTGTAAGTAGGAGGATGGTCAAGTATGAAATAAATATAAAATATAGTTCAGACTGACTTCCCTGTCTCAACAAATAAATACAAGACTTCCTCCCGTTGTAGTAAGAGAATAGTCAGGATCGAATCCACGAGGAAGCACGTCAGCAGTTCTCAGGTAGCAACAGATCTCACAGGCAGAATAGCAGAAAGACAATAACACATAAACAAAAGCAGAAAATAACAAACAAAAGCAAAGAACAAAGCGAAACAGGAAAAAAAAAGGCAAAGCAGAAACTAAAAGCAAAGGCAGAGGCTTGTCGATCTCGACAAGAGTCAACTCGAGATCGACCACAGTTACTCGACACAGAAAACAGAAAGTGAAAATCGACGAAAACAAAAGAAAACCAACTCGACCTAGACCAGCTCCTACTCGAGATCGACAAGAACAGTACTCGATCTCGACAAAGGTCTACTCTATGTCGACTGGAAACAGAAACATAAATTTGCAGAATCTCGAACAAAACTCAGAATTTTGACAGAAATAAACTCAATATATTAAAAGACTTCCAAGGCCAGGGTTTCAACACCACAACGATAACCATGCAAAGTAATACATAAAGGCATAAAAGATCATGCTTTCCATCAAATAACTTTCGTCATTAACAAATAGGCATATAGAGGCTTTCGCATAAACCCTAATTGTTACTAACCCTTTTCACATAATTAATCCAAGTTGCATTAAGATCACTTTCGCTTCAATAACACAAACAAGGATCACCTTCAACTCTCGCAAAAGAATCATGCTCATAGGGATAGAAGATGAATTGCACAAAAAGATCTGACCTTTATCGCATTGCCTCACATGGCCACCGTTGGGCTCACCCCAGCCCCAGAAGTGGGTGGACTAGTCACGCCTCATCGCAATCGCAGACATTGATTGATGAAAAGAACTAAATTGCATAAAATAAACTTCCAATTTACAACCTCTCTTTATGTAACTAACTAATTGTCTCTAAAATTGAATGAATGAAAAACCAGCCCCAAGGGCCTTATTTATAGTGATCAAACCTTGCTAATCAAGGAAATAATCATCGATCTCTATATATAAATCTATATCTAATGCTTTAAAGATAAATAAATTGTTTTAAGGAAATAAATCAACAAGGGAAAAGATAAATCTAACTAAGGTAAGTCTTCATGTCTTGATAGATTGCGTCTTCCATAGATAGAACTTGATGGATTTGGATAGAATCTTCCTCCTTCGGCCCCAAGGAATCCCAACTCTACTCGGACAGGCACTCGTCGACGCGTTTCTGGACACTGGGCTACTCGACCTCGACAAGGGCTCGTCGATCTCGAGTAGGGTTCATCGTTGACTGGACTTCCCTGCTAGCTCTGCTCGATGTGGCTCGGTCTTGGATCCTGGTGCTTGTCGACCTCGAGTACCTCTTGTAGATGTCGAGTAGGAATGGATCATTGACTAGGTCTCCTCGGGTGGCTCTACTCGGCATGCTCGGATCTGGACTCAAGGGCTCGTCGATCTCGACCAGGCTTCATCGAGATCGAGTAGAGGTGTGGTCTTCTTGGTCGAGCAACTTCCCCTCGGCACGGACTCGGACTGGCGTTGTGGGTCTTGTCGATCTCGACTAGGGTTTGTCGAGATCGAGTAGGGTTGTCCGGGTTCTCGTCCTCGGCTTCTCGATCAGCTCTCTCCTCGAGGACTCCGAGTGTGGCGCTAGTCTTCGTCGATCTCGACTAGGGTCTTGTCGAGATCGAGTAGCCTCCAAAGTTGGGTTGGTCTGGCTTTCTCGATCAGGCTCTGTCGACCAAGGTTGCTCGGACATGCTCGTCGAGATCGAGTAGGGTTTACTCGAGATCGAGTAGTCTGGTTCCTCGGCTCGATTCGACTGGTTATGCTGCTTATTGGACTTGGACTTCTGTAGCCGATTTCCGAGCTTTTCTGACTTTATGTAGAATTGCTGTAAAACGCCTCGAATTCTGCGAATTAAACAGAAACTGGTGTAGATTCCATAATTTGGCAAATAAACATAAACTGCATAGGTTCTGTACTATCTTAGCCCAAATGAATGAAATGCATGCCTAAATCGATATAAAAGTTAATGTAAAACATGGCAGATTCAGCTCACAGCAGACAACTCTTTCAAGAAACCCTAATTGTCTCTACCGATTTTATGTTTACAATCCAAGTTGTTAGTATGGATCTCCATTAGATGGGCAATAAACACATAAACAAGTAGGAAAATGCTCAAAACATGATAAAGGTCGGATCTTTACCTCAGGCACGCATGGCTATCGTTGGGCTCGCCCCAACCCTAAAAGTGGGTGGACTACTCACGCCTCATCGCAAAGTCAGACATCATCGATTGAAAGGAAACAAATTGCATTAAACTATATTCCAAGACTTTACAATCCCGGCGATCCAACTCTCGTTGAACTCCAAAACCCTAAAACCTTCGAATCCCTAAAACTTCTCCTTGGAACTACTTGTCTCTGACTGAAATTGAATGAATAAAACTCACCCCCATGGGCTTTATTTATAGGCTTCAAATCCTCGCTACTTAAGGATAGAAATCTTTATCTAAATCTAAAACTATATCTAAAACTTTAAAGATAAATAAAAGACATAACATAATTAACTCTAAAATAGGGAAATATATCTAAAGGTCTTCAATGGATTGAACTCTCCTCTTCATGATGGATCTTGATAGTTTCGGATAGAATCAGCAATCTTCGCGCCCAAGCAATCCCAAGTCGAGTAGAGACAAAACCCTAAAACCTTCGAACTCCTAAACTGTCTCTGTGGAACTACTTGTCTTGCTCTGAAATTGAATGAATAAAACTGAGCCCCATGGGCTTTATTTATAGGCTTCATTCCCTAGCTATTCTAGGAAATAAATATCTATCTATATCTAAAATTATATCTAAAAGGCTTTAAAGATAAATAAAAACAATAAAGGAATTAAATCTAAAATAGGGAATTATATCTAAAATGTCTTCAATGGATAAATCTTCTCCTTCATGATGTATCTTGATGGTTTTGGATAGAATCGGCAATCTTCCAGCCCAAGCAACCCTATACCGAGTAGGATTCGTCAAAACCGAGTAACGCGTCTTCTGGAAGTCTACTCGATCTCGACCAGGGTCTTGTCGATCTCGAGTAGCCCTCCTTTGTCTCGAGTAGACCTTGTCTGTCTCGAGTGACTGGTGCTCGACAAGGCTCGGACATGGCTCGGAGGTCTAGTCGATCTCGAGTAGCCCTACTCTGTATCGAGTAGGCTTCGTCGTCTGGCTGGCTTGGTCGGGTAGATTTGCTCGACAGGCTCGGATCTGGGCTTCTGGGCATCATCGATCTCGACCAAGCCTCCTCGAGATCGAGTAGAGGTGGTCTGCGTCTTCGTCCTCGGCTTCTTGGCTTGGCACAGCTTGTCGACTCCGGACATGGCTCCGAAGTGTGATCGATCACGACTAGAGCTAGTCGATCTCGAGTAGGGTTCCGGGAGTCGGGTTGTCTCTGACTCGGTGTCCTCGATCAGCTCTGCTCGACCAGGTGTCCTCGACCAGGTTGGTCGATATCGAGTAAGATGTACTCGATATCGAGTACACTTGGCTTCAGCTTTCTGCTCTGTTCTTGAAACGCACTTTCCCGTGTCCTCGTTCGTTGGATTGACGCATATGACCATGCGTTGGAAAGCTCTTTCCGAGGAATACAACTCTCATGAAGACATCAAAGCTTGATTCAGAACGAAGAATGCTGAAATATGACATTTTCTCCAGCTGCACCATTCTTAGCCTCTCCATGAGTTTCCTTTAAGCTCCAAAGTGCGTCCGATTTATGCGAAATATAACCAAAACTTGTGTAGACCTCCATATATTGCAAATAAGTGTAAACTACACAGATTCTGTATTATTCTAACCCAAATGTATGAAATGCGTGCAGAAATCGATATAAATGATAGTATAAAACATGGCAAATTAGACTCACAACACATATCATCACATTTGAGGAACAAACAGATCCCATCGATATACAACCTAACACAGAAAACAGGCAAATGATTGCGAGGAATGAGAGGAACACAAGACAAAAAAATCTCCCCGGTTTGAAGGCACGTTAAAGCCCAAGCTTGCTGGTGTCATCATTGAAAAAAATGAATGATAAGCAGAAGACATTCATTCAAGATATTGAGTTTGGATTTTTGTTCAACTTGGATATTGTTACCCTACCACTACATCTTTCGTATTGGTTAGTGGGTCAGTTTGATGCTAACAAGTGTTCCTTGGTGCTGGCTAATGGAGGAGAACTTGAAATTGCAGAAATAGATGTGCATATCACAATGGGGTTCCCAATGGGAAATATTTTAGTTGGAAGAAAAACAGCTAAAGAGAATTTCAGTCTTATGCAAGAATGGAGAAGTACATTTGAGGTCCAGGATAATATAACAACAGCTATGGTGATGGATAAATTGATAGCTGACACTGACTGTGGTGATCAATTCCTTGTGAACTTTATTGTTATATTAGACTCTATATTGGTTGATACTCTGGGAAACATGCATGCCAACCAGAGTTTAATAAGAGTAGTTCCTGAATTGGGAGACATGAAAGACCTAAATTGGTGTGGGAAACATGTACGTACAATATTCTTCATGTCAGCATTCCCCCGCTCCATCATTATATTGATATATGTTTATCGCCTTGGTGTTGCAATTGTTTTATATGGATAGGGTGAAACTATTCACAAGCACCGCACTTAGAAGAATGAGTCGTTGTTTCCCAGTGTTTGTTGGCATGAATTACAAAATTTTGCGCAAACGAGAAACTGATGATATTAGTACCGAAGGCTTTGGCCGTGGCTTAGTCCAGGCTCGCCAAATTGTTCCTTCCCATCAAGACATACCGTCTACATCTTCTCCGCCCACTACTACACAAAATGATGAAGGCACCAGTCACCCCGCTGACCCAGAAAAACAACCACCCCCAGTAGAGGTTTAAATGAATTCTTTAAACCAATTCAATCTAATATTGATGCAATTTAGCATGTTCTGATATTTACTGGTTATTTTTTATTCTTGTTTTTTTATGTGCTGTGATCTTCTAGAGTTGGATAAAGTTTTTTGCTCAAAAAACTTCAGTGCTTGCATCTGCTATATCCGATTTTGTTGAGTGGTCTACAAATGTACCGCCTGATCTACAACATGATGGCAAGGTGAAAATACTTTTACATGGGGCAAACCAGCTTCTAGGGATGGAAGATGTAACCTCTGAGCCTGCTACAGATGCTGCTGACAAGTCTTATATGAATGACTCTCCAAACACACATTTTACCGACTCCCAAGAAAAATTCTGGTCAGACCTTGTGATGAGCGGTTTTTAGTCGCCTAAACCGTATCAAAATAAAACTCAAACCTACAAACTAGTATAGCAAGCAAGTAAGAGGTCGATCCCACAGAGAATCAAGTATTTCTCAACAATGTGTATTTACCAATTAGTAGAAAGGGGGGTTTTTGGTGATTGAAATAAGAAAGAAAACAAAATAAACTATAAACAAAATTGATGCAAAACAATTTAGAGAAGATCGCTCTACCTACAACTATCCACTTTATTTGGTTGAATTGATATTGTAACGTCCTCTTGTCCTTTTAGGTTTCCTATGAATGCCCTTGTCCCGACCTAATATAGTTACTAGTCCAATCAGTCCTAGAAACCCTTATCAATCGAACAGTCCCTAAAGAAGGATTTAACCCAATTGATAGCTTTAAGTTCAGAGATTAACCAAGGTATTTGCAGTCCCTAAAGAAGGATTTAACAACACATTCAACTTCCTACTCATTCAATTAGTTCAATCAGCCCTAAAGGAACAAGTTTGCCACTTGGGTTAAGGTTCGCAATCAGGAATCTACAAAACCCTAGCAATTGAATTGATTCTATCAAGTTGATCAGTCGAGATAGAATAAAACAATCAAACATTCAAGCACAAAGAAGTCGAAACATTCAATATTGGAAATAAGGAACAAGAATTAGAAACTCACAATTCAATCCAAATAAAGCTTCAAATTGTAGGTAGAACGAAGAGAGTTTAGTCGCCCATGGCGAACATCGCTCTCTCTCTAATTGTACGATAGAACGTAAGAATAAAATAGAAGTTAATGAAAAATAACATAAAAGTGGCCTAATAAAACATCCAAGTCGGCCTCAAACCAACATAATAGAAACTAGGGTTTTTTTCCTCAAAACGGCGCGCTGACTGTCCGTGCGGCGGGCGGCGCAAAGTTGCGGCGGGCGCAGCAAACCATGCGGCGGGCGCAGCATGAATACCGCCCCTGGCGGCGGGCGCCGCAAACCATGCGGCGGGCGCAGCAAACCATGCGGCGGGCGCTGCATTGGTCTTTCACGGAAATTCCGTCTTGAATCAGCTCTCGACGTCAACATGAAAGTTGTAGCCCTCTGAAAGAGCTTTCCAACGCATGGTCATAATAGTCGATCGGACAACCGAGGCCTCCAGAAAGTGCAAAACAAGTTCAGCATGTCTGGCGACAACTTCTGCAGACTTGTTCTTCGTTTAGGTTCGCTTCTTCTTCTCAGGACCTCTTGAGATCTTCATGTAAGCTTCTTCGATCAACTAGACATTCTCATCCAATGCGTTATCAACCCATGTCTCCTCCTCGGATCCACGATTACCTGAAATAATCAATAAAAGCATGTAGATTCCGACTCCAACCACACAGAGAACAAATATGCAAATTATACTTAAACCATGCATGATATGTATCTTAAATAAGCTAAATGCAACCTATTATGCCTACCTAAATGCATGCTATCAAACTCCCCCACACTTAACCTTTGCTTGTCCTCAAGCAATGATAGAATGAACATGAATCAATGTATCCCACAGGAAATCCCTTCAAGTTTCAACCTCATCAAAAAGCAACATCACAGCAGGTGAAAACATAAACCAAACAAACAAATGTCATAGCATGTATTATAGTGATCAAAGCTTAGAAGTAGACATCATCCAACCTCACCAGAAATATGTGTTTCACTCATGTGTTTAGGCTTTAAGGTACAACTCTCTACTCAATCCAAAATGCACTAAGCTCATAGACATTGACCACCATATCACCAAATATCTACCGAAATGTCATTACTTGCGGGACACAATAAAGAAAACTAAATAAAATGTGACACTTTTTTTTCTTTTTCTTTGGTTTTCTTTTCTCTTTTTTTTTCTTGTCTTGGTGCTTTCCTTACGCGAAGCGCAAACATGGGTGTCATGAATGGCCCCGGTCTATCAACACCTCAACTATTAATATGAAGTCCACTTGAACACCTTTTGATGCAAGTTGCAAACATGGGTGTCATGAATGAACCTGGTTACTCAATGATCAAGCTTTCTTTCCTAGTGGATAGTTTTCAACACCTTTTTGCGCGAATCATACCAATGGGTGTCATGCATAGATCCGGTTACTAAGTGCATCAACCATTGCCACCTTATTCACTAAATATGCAAAAATTCAAATAATAGACTCAAAATATAAACATAAACTCCGCAAGCAACAAACATGTGAGTCGGTCTTTAGAAATAGATACTGCAGTCAATGCCAAGAGGTAGCAACACTAGGAGAGTAATTCACACAACTGAGCAAAAGAATTCAAATAAGGCCAAACATCCTCACAGGGTCATGTTTTTAGGACTTCAATCATACTTTAGCTCAATCATACATGCTCAATTATATTTGCTAGCTCATGTTCCATAAAAATCAAATACAGACAAAAATCAAAACATCCAGAACTCCATGGGATTTTTATGAATCATGCTTGAAATTTAAAATAGAGGACAAACTAAGTCAGATGGGTATTTAATAACACTTAAATGCAATGCATGATATTTTTGGATTTTTTTCATAAAAATAAACATGACAACATAAATAAACATGATAACATAAGTAAACATGATATCATAAGTAAACATGATATGCAAATTCTATATATATGCAATGCAATCCCTCCCCCACACTTAAACCTTTCATTGTCCTCAATGAAACATAAAAGACAACAAAAAATAAAAACATAGAGAAAGAGATGAATGAAATACTCACAATGTGGTGGAAGGGGCGATATAGGTCGGATCTGAGCATTGCGCGCGTCGGGTTAAAGAAAACTAGCTAACTAGGAATTGAAATAACTAAAACTTACCTCGGGTTGCCTCCCGAGAAGCGCCTCTCTTTAATGTCATTGGCTTGACTTATTCTCAATCTCAAGACCTTATTTCTCAGACATTGCCAAGGCCCTCAGTAACATATCATATTCCTGTGCACACATCTTGCAAAGCACATCATAGCACAATAAATTGAAAGCATAAAATGCGGAACTCAAGAACCCTTTCAATCTATCAAATAGTCTAGTATGACTCTCTGCAGAAGGAATATGATACCACCAACACAGTTCCGCTGGTGGCTTCTCAAAATAGCAGTCAAAAGGATCAACATATACACCATTAACTTCAAAATTGCAAAAGTTTACCTTTATTACCTCTTTAGCCTCAGCTGATGGCTCTAGACCTGGTTCATCAATAGGCGAGATCAGAATGGATGGTGCAGATGGAGTAGGAGACACATCACATGTAACCTCATGCGTCGACTCATGAGATTCCAAGCCAGGAAGCACTAGACCATCTCCTCCATCATCTAAGAAACTATCGTTGTCTGCAACCAATTCCTCATCTTCTTCGAAACTCCTTTTTTTCTCACCTTTTGCACTTAAAATTTGAATGAGTTGGCTCATCTGATTCTCCAAGTTTTTACAGCGGCTCATTTGCTCCTCCAATTTTCCGATTCGGCTCATATTTCTTTCCTCTAACTGCTGCACCACTTGAGTAAGAGTGTGCAATGGATCCTCCAGGTGTGTGACAGAGTCCTCCATCGACGGAGAAGACGTAGCGAGCAAGACTTCTTGTGAAACATGGTAATCCATATAATAGAAAAAATCCCACAACCCCGACAATCCTCCTAACCGTTTCAGACCTCCGTTACTCATGTACTCAGCAAGTGCTCGCGTCTCAACAGTCATCCCATCAAGTATGCAAATAATCATATCTCGGATGCTGAATTGATAACCCCATGAACCAAGGTCGTCAACATACTCATGCAATCTAGTGAAATATTGGTGAAAGTTCTCACCTTCAAACTGCAACAATCTCAACATCTTAAAAAGTTAGTAGCAAGGGTGTTGTGAACCATAAGATAGGTTCACAACGAAGTTAGATATATAAACAAAAATTAATAAATACACAAAACAAAGAAATAAACTTGATTCCCCGGCAACGACGCCAATTTGATGAGCGGTTTTTAGTCGCCTAAACCGTATCAAAATAAAACTCAAACCTACAAACTAGTATAGCAAGCAAGTAAGAGGTCGATCCCACAGAGAATCAAGTATTTCTCAACAATGTGTATTTACCAATTAGTAGAAAGGGGGGTTTTTGGTGATTGAAATAAGAAAGAAAACAAAATAAACTATAAACAAAATTGATGCAAAACAATTTAGAGAAGATCACTCTACCTACAACTATCCACTTTATTTGGTTGAATTGATATTGTAACGTCCTCTTGTCCTTTTAGGTTTCCTATGAATGCCCTTGTCCCGACCTAATATAGTTACTAGTCCAATCAGTCCTAGAAACCCTTATCAATCGAACAGTCCCTAAAGAAGGATTTAACCCAATTGATAGCTTTAAGTTCAGAGATTAACCAAGGTATTTGCAGTCCCTAAAGAAGGATTTAACAACACATTCAACTTCCTACTCATTCAATTAGTTCAATCAGCCCTAAAGGAACAAGTTTGCCACTTGGGTTAAGGTTCGCAATCAGGAATCTACAAAACCCTAGCAATTGAATTGATTCTATCAAGTTGATCAGTCGAGATAGAATAAAACAATCAAACATTCAAGCACAAAGAAGTCGAAACATTCAATATTGGAAATAAGGAACAAGAATTAGAAACTCACAATTCAATCCAAATAAAGCTTCAAATTGTAGGTAGAACGAAGAGAGTTTAGTCGCCCATGGCGAACATCGCTCTCTCTCTAATTGTACGATAGAACGTAAGAATAAAATAGAAGTTAATGAAAAATAACATAAAAGTGGCCTAATAAAACATCCAAGTCGGCCTCAAACCAACATAATAGAAACTAGGGTTTTTTTCCTCAAAACGGCGAGCTGACTGTCCGTGCGGCGGGCGGCGCAAAGTTGCGGCGGGCGCAGCAAACCATGCGGCGGGCGCAGCATGAATACCGCCCCTGGCGGCGGGCGCCGCAAACCATGCGGCGGGCGCAGCAAACCATGCGGCGGGCGCTGCATTGGTCTTTCACGGAAATTCCGTCTTGAATCAGCTCTCGACGTCAACATGAAAGTTGTAGCCCTCTGAAAGAGCTTTCCAACGCATGGTCATAATAGTCGATCGGACAACCGAGGCCTCCAGAAAGTGCAAAACAAGTTCAGCATGTCTGGCGACAACTTCTGCAGACTTGTTCTTCGTTTAGGTTCGCTTCTTCTTCTCAGGACCTCTTGAGATCTTCATGTAAGCTTCTTCGATCAACTAGACATTCTCATCCAATGCGTTATCAACCCATGTCTCCTCCTCGGATCCACGATTACCTGAAATAATCAATAAAAGCATGTAGATTCCGACTCCAACCACACAGAGAACAAATATGCAAATTATACTTAAACCATGCATGATATGTATCTTAAATAAGCTAAATGCAACCTATTATGCCTACCTAAATGCATGCTATCACCTTGCTTTCTTAGATTACATTACTCAAATCGAGATGACGTATCAGAATAAGCAAAAATTAAAATCAAACATCAAAGTAGATGGGGAATTTTCATTTGATATAATTCTAAATGATCCTGTTTTTAAGAAAGATAAAGGGACATCACAGAACACTGGGGATGCAAACAACGATATGAATGAACCAAACCAAGCCCCTCCAGGCGGCCATGGTCATCCACCAATACACCAGGATGTTCAAGCTAAAACTGCAGACACATTATGCACAACTCCAAATCCCCTACCCACTCAATTTGAAACTGATATTCCACGAGGGAACCATTTGGGAGGTAGAAGAAAATGCAAGTCCCCTGCTACATTGCCAACACGGAGATCACCACGTGTCAAAGCAGCTGATGTGAATGCTGCAGAACAACTGAATGACACAAAGAGAGAAGAAGCTGCAAGGAGAGCACATAAACCTTCTGCATCTTTGAGAAGCCCTTATTATTCACGTGTTGTTGATATTAATGATCCTATCTCTGAAATTGAGCGCACTGTTTCAACCTATTTAGCAATGAAAACAACTCAAAGCACGTATGTTAAGTTATAGGTAAAATATTATTTTTACTTAATCCATCTTCATAATGATTCGCTTTGCATGGAAGTTTTATTTAAACACAAGTATGTTGAAATTGTTAGGATAGACATGGGTACACTTGATGATAAAACCCACTTGTCTAGTGTCATTATTGATGCATGGACAGCTGTCCTCAACCACAAGGAACAGTATAAAAGTGCTTAATCACCACCAAGACTATTTGTCAATATCAACAAATCTGTAATATCTTTACAAGTTCATCCTTCAATTACACTCAATTGTTCTGTCATTATTACAATGGGTCTATTTTTTTTTACTAATTTCTATTCTTGATCCAGTTTAATGTGGAGAGTGTATCATCAGGACCTTGTGATGAACAGTTTAAGAGGTTTAACCTCCACCTTGATACTATATTGTCTTTATCACCACACATTTCTTTGAGAGATGTAGACATGGTAGTCCCTCGCAATCACCTGAATAAAGTTCTCTAAATACTGAATTTGAAATCAAAGTTAACAAGCTCAATCACTAATGTCTATCTGATTTATATTATGTTGATTAGATTGTATTTGGGGTTCAACGAGAAGTGTTTTATGTCATGGTTGTCTTCAACTTTAAAAATAAAGTTGTCCAGATCGTTGATATCACCCCATCTTGCACTGATGCAACTTGCAGCTTCCCATCACCCTTCGAATGTTTGGTAAGTTTTATTAATGATATCTACTATGTCTTTACTTGTATTAATTTCATTTAAATATCACCTCATATTACAATTAAAATTACATGCTTTATAATTCAATCTATGCAGGGGGATATGCTGATTGCTTATCTAACAGACAAGGGGCTTTGAGCAAAGGCAGAAATAGTGTCAACTGCTCCAACATCAAATGTCGCCATGGCATGGGCTGGAGAAGAGAAATTTTTGCATTCCGGGGTATGCCTCATGCGTCACATGGAGACCTTATTTGGGACAGAGAGAGGGTACATGTGTGGATTGGAAAAGGGCAATTTCAAGAATATCTCAAAGCTACGGGTGAAGTACCTAACAGATATTGAATTGTGTGCTCAGAGCTGAATGAAGTGAACACGGAAGTTGTGAAGGCAGCGAAATCCCATGCAAAAATGACTTCAAAGGGGATTCAGGGCCAGAAACTAAATCTTGGTTGAACAACTACAGGGCAATTTCATGTTTTTTTTTGCAAACTTTGGAATGTATTTGGGTGTAGACAGTTGTGTACTCTGCTTCTGAACAGTTTTCTCGTAAACATTAAGACAATTGTTTTCCATGTGGTTTTAAGGTGGATAGTATTTGTCAAGATGCATACAACTATAACTGCTTCTGAACAGTTGTGTGTTCTTTTCTATATGTCAGCACAATTCTCTCCCCTCGGTAATCAAATATGTGATTTGTGTTTATAACTGGTCTATTTTATTCATATAGTTGATTTGATGATATCCATTTGTTTGTTGTGCAAATATAAACTATTGTTTAGCAAAACTAAGATGATGTTGAGCAAATTACCAATAACATAAAACCTTAGTTAAACAGTGTCTTACCAAAACAATCCACAAACTAATCAATGTGTCCGCAGTATCACAAGAGATAGACGTAAAACTTCAGTAACACTTTATAATATCAAATATGAGGTGAGAAAGTACAAAATAATCATATGATTATGATGATATTAATATGTTGCATCATATCATTAGCATGGAACACATAGAAACTAAAAAAACAAAAAAAAAAAAATACATTCAACATATAAATAAGTTCCAATATTATCAATTATTAATATAGTAGAACTAAAGTCCTAAGAAGTGATCAATCTTCTTCCTCCTTTGCATTTCTGCATCTAAAACTTCTTTAACGCACTCCATGAGATTGTCCTTTGCCTCTTCAAACATCTGTCTTTGTTTGCCCAGTTCTCCTTCTATCTACATAAAACATAAAATACAAGAGTCAATACAGTATGAAAAAAAAACTACGGATAAAACTTCAAATATCACCTTTGATAGTGCTTCAGCGTCTTCATCTTTGGATGCAATCCGAATGTGATGTTCAGTTGCTATTATTGATCTTTGTAATTCCTCATATACTGTATAATGAACCACAACGGCTTCCACCAACTCGGCCCTATGAGCCTCTTTGTTAGTCTCACATGCCTCATCGACGAGAGTCATGTGATACCCACGGTAAACAACACCATCAAGCTCGTCCATCCATTGATGGAATCTTGTGCAAAACTCAACAGTGTTTCCATAATTCATCTTTTTGGAGAGGAATGTGTTAGCAGTGTGATTAAAAGTTCTGGTATACCGATTTCTGTTATAATCAGTTTTCAGACACCAATGGACAACAAAGAATTATTTATGGATATATATAGACAATAATTATACAATTTTCTTTCTTGTAACAGTTATTTGGGTCGGTTCATTACAGGGGTAACTATAAAAAAACTGTAAAAACTATAAAACTATAAACTGAAAACGGATTACAATTATTTGAGTTACAGTTATCATTATTGGACATTAACCACCTCGTGTCAGCACTACTTTTGGCCTTATCCACCTAGTGTCACCACAAAAACTTCAATAACAGTAAACGTCACTACATACACTTCAACATCAGACAAAAAATAAGGATAGTGTCACCAATACTTCCAACTACTCTAACCAACAATGTAACAAAAGACATTGGGCCATAGTCACCTCGTGCAACAACATACACTTCAAAATAACAAAAAAACACAAGGCTAGTGTCACAAGTAATTGTACCTAATATCAGTGTCAGCGCTACTTTGGGACTTACCCAACTAGTTTCAACACATAAGCTTCAATAACAGAAAATGTCAACCCATACACTTCAATAATAGAAAACACGAGGGGTAGTGTCACCACTACTTGTAACTAATATGATTGTTAAACATAATTTGGGCCATAACCACCTAGTGTCACCACCACATAAACTTCAAAATCAAAAAATACAAGGCTACTGTCACCACTACTTCAAACTACTCTAACCAACATTGTCAACAATGCTTTGGGCCTTAACCACCTAGTGTCACAACAAATGTCCTACTTAAACATAAAAGATTACTATGATTTGAATTGAAATCAGAAACAAATATGATCAAGAACAAACTTCATTCATAAAATATACATTAGGTTACATTCAGTACCAAAAAAAGTTACAAACTACACTGATATCATACAATGGAAATCAGATACAAAAAGGTACTAAATCATAAATACTTAGATTTTGAAATAGACCTACAGCTAGATTCCTGATCGACAAAGAGGACAATTGCTTTGAACTCTAAGCCAAGATTGCAAACAACTTGGATGGAAGAAATGTTCGCATGGCGTTTCAAGAACGGGATTTGATGCCAACATCATTTGCAGACATATTGTACATTTGTCTTCATCAAGATCAAGGTGATATATCTCCCATAATCTGTAAACCTCCATATGCTCTAGAGGTGCTGGATGATATGGTTGGTCAACCTCCATATGAATGTCAGCGTTTATGTCAGATTCAGAGCTTGAATCAGACGAAGAGTCGGCAAAGAAATGTACATTGACAGTGATGTTCGGGCACATACAATACTCAACAAAGTCAGCATCGGCCGGAAACCAACTTCTACTATATTCCATTAAAAGCCGATTGGCTACCTGACTTCTAACCACACCAGTGACTCCTGCATCATGTAACACTTCGTTGCAGCGGGCTAAACTCATTGGCATACCATTCCAAGCAGAACCATGATAAAATGTTAAAGGAACGCTGTCAGAATGGATGGACACGATGAGTTGACTCGGTCCATACCAATATGACTCAGTTGCTGATATTTCCACTTCATACGTACCAACACTGTAGTCATAATCTAGTTCAGTATAAGTTGGAAATGCCATTGAAAGAGAGAAAACCTACACAAACTAAATCAAGATACACTCAAATATTAGACAATCACTTAAAAATAAAACATTACAGGGATATTAAAAGGAAATAAACATTTCAGAAACACAAAGAAAGATAAAATTTCTGAAAAAATGGATCAACCCTAACTGATAACTTTTATTTACAGTAAGAAACAAACAACACCCACAGAAAATAATGCAATACGAACTAAGCAAAACAAACAACAATATATGGGTTTAATAAACTGAAAGGTAATGGAAAGATAAACGAAAATCGCAAAATACAACATTCGAAATTTGCTGAAACAATACATCAGAATAACCAATCACGTTTTTTTTCCAGAGGAAGGAAACAGAAAGGCATACATACCAGAATCGGAATCGCACCTTGAGAAGAGAAAATCTTAATGGGAACGAGAGTGGATGAAGATGAACAACTGGAGGGAGATGAAAAGACTTGCAAATAATCTGAACTACGTTCAAACAACGTATAAATAAACGAGAAATGGGTCGGGCCTCTCTAAACTAAGCCCAACAGCTATGTTGAAGGCAATTTCAAAAATCTAAATATTTGTGCAAAAATAATCTATTGATAAGCAAAAATAAGATCATGTTTAGCAAATTTTCACCAATCGCCGGTGTTGTGAAATTTTAATCTAATGATGAGAAAAAATAATACCATGATGGGCAAACAAAATCATTGAAAAAGTATAAAATTATATTGACAAAAAATATAATCATAATGAGAATATTTCAAAAGGCTCGATTGTTGTGCAACTATAAACTACTATTGAGCAAAAATAAGGTGATGTTGAGCAAAATTACATCAATCCCCCCACATGTTGTGCAACTTTATTCTATTAATGAGAAAAATAAGACCATGTTGTGTAATACCCTATTGAGAAACTATAAAATTATATTGAGAAACAAAATAGAATCATATTGGGCAAAATTTCACAAGTCTCAATTGTGATGCAAAAATAACCATTTGTTGAGCAAATATAAATGTCACAACATACACTTCAAAATCATAAAATACAAGACTGGTATCACCAATAGTTGTAACTAATTTCAGTGTCACCAGTACTTTTGTCCTCAACCACATAGTGTCACCACATACACTGCAAAATCAAAAAATACACGTCTGGTGTCAACACTGTTTGTAACTAGTATCAGTGTCAGCACTACTTTGGGTATCAACCACCTAGTGTCCCCACGTACACTTCAATATCAGAAAACAACCAACTGGTGACACCACTACTTCAAACTAATATAACCAACAATGTCAACAATACTATGTGCATTAAACACCTCTTGCCACCCCATACACTTCAAAATCAAAAAATTCAAGGCCCGTGTCACCACTACTTGTAAATAATATCAGTGTCACCAATACTTTGCATCTCAACCACATAGTGTCACCACATACACTATAAAAACAAAAATATACAAGTCTAGTGTTACCACTATTTATAACTAGTATCAGTGTCAGCACTACTTTGGGTCCAAACCACCTAGTGTTACCACATAAACTTCAATATCAACAACCATCAAACTGGTGACACCACTACTTCAAACTAATATAACCAACAATGTCAACAATAATATGAGCATTAAACACCTCTTGTCACCACATAGACTTCAATATCAAAAAAAAAGAGGCCAGTGTCACCACTAATTGTAACCGATATCACTGTCGGCACTACTTTGGACAACAACCACATAGTGTCACCACATACACTTCGAAATCAAAAAATACAAGTATGGTGTCACCATTACTTTAAACTAATCTGACAAAAAAATGTCAACAATACTTTGGGCATTAAAAACCTCTTCCCACCACATACACTTCAACATAAAAAAATACTAGGCCACTGTCACCACTACTTGTAACTGATATCAGTGTCAGCACTATTTTGGGATGCACAACCGTGCAAGATTTTGTGAAAAATAAGTTTTATATGTATTTCAAATCCACACAGGATATATGAGCAAATTCATCAAAGTTCAGATGGTCTTTTTATGTCAAATAAAACACAATATCATACTCAAACATCAGGACAAATATGATATAATAGAAATAAAAAATAAATATAATAGTACACAAATTTCATTAATATTATGCATTTACATACACCAAGTACCCCAAATAGTTACAAAATACACTGGTATGATTTGAATGGAAATCAGATACAAAATATTGCCAAACACAAAATTCCATTCATATCATACATTTCCTTAAATTAACTCCCACAAAATAGGTGCAACTACACTATCTTTTCACAACATATATACATTAGACCTATGGCTAAAGAGATGATCGACAAAGTGGACAAATGACTTGAATTAATTGCCACCCACTCTAGGAGACACTCTGGGTGGAAGAAAGGGTCACACGATGTGCGAAAGGACAGGCATCGATGGCAACATCAGATCAAGACATATTATGCATTTATCCCCATCCTGTTCCAGATGATGTATCTCTTGTGATAACTCCACTCCCTTTGATGAAAATCGGAATTAGTTTCAAAGGCTTTGACAGACAGTTTGTGTCAAAGGTCTTGAAGCTAACAGCTGTGTTGATGAAACACAAAACCTGTACTTTATTATATTATGTCCGAATATTATATTATGTTATTATATGCTTCCATATTATTATTATATATTCACTAACCTTTCAGGAAGCTAATTGAATTATATCTCATTCCTTAAGCGTTTAAAGCTGAGAAAGATCAAATCGAGATCATGGCTTCCGAAGTTTCCAAAGATAGAAGATTGTGCTCAAGCCATGATCCTCTCTTAGCCGTTGGAGAAGATTCCTTCCTCAAGTGGCGCCGATGATCTTCACTATATAAAGGAGATGAAGAAGAGAGAGAGGACTGACGCACTTCAAGAATATCATTGCACAATCAGCCCTCAAATTTACGTTCTCTCTTCAGCGTGTTCTCTCTGCTTGTTCATAAGAGTCTTATATTTTGTTTCAAAGCATTTGAGAGATACACAGTGAACTTATAGGATATATTCTGAGAGAGTGTTATACTCAAGAGTTTATAACTCAGGAAGTGGGCACTAGGCTATTGATTCTCGAGAGTAAGAGGATTGTACTAGATAGCTGAGAGAGGTGGGGCTCTTCTAGATTGGTCTAGGACTCCAAGGGAACGTGAGTTGACTAGATTGCAATTGTATAGGAGAGAGGCTTCTCGGTGAGCTATTAGAATCCTAAGCTTTGTGAATCAATAAAGCCTGTTGAATCCTAGGGTTGTGGAAGAACCCTAGGCGGGGACGTAGGCCAAGTTCGTGCCGAACCTCGTTAACAATTCGTTGCGTCCTTTACTTATTGCTTTACCTTATTTCTGCACTTGGTTCGATTGTCTAACTTTGTGATTCAGGTTAATCTCAAAGGGTTTTATACGAGCTCCAAAAGTCTTGAGACTTTCTGCGAAAAACGGGCATACTCTATTCAACCCCCCTTCTAGAGTATTTCTTATTACATTGTTTTTACATTATCGAACCTTCAATTGGTATCAGAGCTTTACTCACTGTTTTTGATCTAACAATCTTGTGAGTTTTCGATCATGTCTGGTGAAGCAAGCGGAGGATTTGCACAGGGAAGGTCTACCTTTAGACCACCACTCTTTATAGGAAACAACTTCGTCCACTGGAGGTCCTTGATGAAAATGTTCATTATAGATCAAGATCT
Source organism: Persicaria tinctoria (assembly GCA_037127255.1). Taxonomy (NCBI): domain Eukaryota; kingdom Viridiplantae; phylum Streptophyta; class Magnoliopsida; order Caryophyllales; family Polygonaceae; genus Persicaria; species Persicaria tinctoria. The sequence goes on from JBANSL010000006.1 coordinate 81,269,827, forward strand.
GGAACTTTGGAACATTATAGAGAATGGTCCGAAGATTCCAGAGAAAGACCAACCTAATGGAACCAAAGTCGCAAAGAAGGAGTCTGAATACATCCAAGCAGATCTTGAACTCGTCTCCAAAAACTACAGGGCTATCAACTTACTTCATTGTGGTCTTAGCACTGATGAGTTTAACCGTATTTCATCTTGTAGGTCAGCTAAAGAGATTTGGGACAAGCTGGTCGTCACCTACAAAGGAACCAGTCAAGTGAAGGACACCAAGATCAGCATCTTCCTTCGAAAGTATGAACTCTTCAAAATGAAGCCTGATGAGTCCATTAAGGCCATGTTCACATGGTTCACGGAAATCACGAACAACCTTGACTCTCTCGGCTTGACCTTTGAGAATGTTGAGAAAGTGAGGAAGATATTGAGGTGCCTCCCAAAAGACAAATGGGGCCCGAAAGTAACAGCCATAGAGGAAGCCCAAGATCTCACCACTCTACCCCTTGATGACTTCTTGGGAAGCTGATCACACATGAGATGATTCTCAATGAAGACGATGGAGAACTTCCAACAAGCACTAAGAACTTGGCGCTCAAGTCTAAGAAGGATGAGCCCAAAGATGTGTCTGATTCTGAAGATGAGGACGATGATGAGGTTGATCCCTTTGATCTCATTGCAAGGGGTCTTTCTCGAATCCTCAAGATGAAGAAGCAATTCAACAACAAAGATGGATCAGAGTCTTCTAAATTTCGAGGTAAGTCTCAATACAAAAAATATGACAAGAAGACTAAACCTTTGTCTTGTTTTGAATGTGGTGAAACAGACCATCTAGTGAAAGATTGCCCTCAAAAGACGAAGAGTCAGTCCAAGAAAGGTGATAGATGGAATGAGAAAGCCATGGTGGCAGCTTGGAGCGATTCCGACTCCGGTGACTCAGATGATGAGAAGGCCAACCTTTGTCTCATGGCCATAGGAGATGAATCCCATGATAAGCAACTTGAGGTAACCGTAAGAGAGCTTATGGCAAGTCCAAAAGAGGTACTATCAGAATTCCTTTCTAATATGATTGCCAATGAAGAGAAACTTATTGCTCAAACTAACACTCTTATCAGGAAAACCGTGGACCAGGAAAGAACTATTGAGGAACTGTCTAGGAGGGTCCAAAGTCTTGAAACTTCTTATTCAGGTCTTGACATTAAAGTCAAGACGCTTGATTTAGAGAAATCTGAACTCAAGCAAGATCTCTCCTCTTTAAGAAATGAGCATCATGACTTAGAGAACGAGAAGATCTCCCTGAATAATAAGATTCAAGACCAACAGACAGCCCTCATAAGTTTTACCAAGTCCAAGGGCACTCTTGATAGGATGTTGGGTGAGAAACAAAGTTCTCTAAACAGAAGTGGTATTGGTTACAACCCGAGGATTTTAAAGAAGCAACACTTTACCACTTTTGTGAAGGCAAAAGGAAGCAGAACCTCTCCTATATGTCACCACTGTGCGAGAAAGGGACATGTAAGAGAGACCTGCCCCTATAGAAGAAAGGATCCTCATATTATTCGCAATACATTTCCTATTCACTTGAGAAAAGAACGGATAACGCAAGTTTGGGTCCCCAAAGGCACTATTTTACCAAATATGGTTTATCCCAATAAAGGATCTAAATTTGCTCACTGTTCTAGCCACAAAGGTTGATGTTTGTTTTGCAGCAGATCACCAAGGTGAAGGAGCAAAAATGGATTATATATAGTGGATGCCCGAGGCATATGAGTGGGAAAAGTTTTCTCTTTCATGATCTAAAGGAGCAATCCACAGGAACAATCACTCTTCGTGACAAAGGGAAATGCGACATCGTTGAGAAGATACAGGTGAAATAGTTCTAATTGTCTATCGTTATAACAACATCTATGTGGTGATGCTGAGAAAGTGGCACAAGGAAGCTTAACTTGTCTAAAGGTTTTGATGGACGATCCAAAGCTCTAGCACAGGAGACTCGGTCATGTGAGTCCACATACACTACAGAAGCTTGTGTCCAAAGGGCTTGTAAGAGGACTACCTGAGATGGACTTCAAAGGTATTGAGATGTGAAAAGCATGCACACGAGGTAAACAAACACGTAGCTCTTTCAAACCCAAAAAGGTTGTAAGTACTTCTAGACCCCTTGAACTTTTACATATGGATTTATGTGGTCATATGCGAGTCAAATCTCCCAATGGTAAAAAGTACATGCTTGTTATCATATTTGATGAATGCAAATGACGGTTCTTTAAGTGAAAGTGTTGCAGATTTAGATATTAACAGCCATACAGAGAATGAGGATAGTGATGATGCTTCTACCAAGAACATAGAGAAGAGGAACATGCAAGAACCAATTCTTAACACTAAAGAATTGGCCCAAGGTGTTGAAGATTCGTCCAAAGCCCTTGGTGTCCAATCCAACAGTGTTGAGACGTCAAAAACTGCTATAACTGAACCTAACAGGACCACGGAGTCAGATGTACTACAAGTCTATTCTACTGGTGTGACAAATCAAGGAGCTGAGACTAGCAAAAGGAAATTCAAATACTCCTCATCACACTCTTTAAAGGATATCATTTCTGACCCTACTTCTAGTGTTCAAACTCGTTCTAAACTTAAAGATCTTTGTTCTTTTCACGCGTTTGTTTCTCTTATTGAGCCAAAGAAGGTAGATGAGGCACTTCAGGAGCCAGACTGGATCATTGCTATGCAAAGTGAGCTTAACGAATTTGAAAGGAACAAAGCCTGGACCTTGAAGCCCAGGCCAAAGCATCAATCAGTCATTGGCACACAATGGGTATTTCGAAACAAGCTAGATGAGAATGATTTTGCAGGCTATAAGAAGCCGAATACATTGCAGCTGGAGCCTGTTGCTCCCAAATCCTTTGGATAGCTCAACAAATGCGAGATCTTGGCATCAACCTCAAAGGCATTCCCATTAAGTGTGACAATACATGTGCCATCTCCATTACAAAGAATCCTGTTCAGCATTCAAGGACCAAACATATTGATGTAAGGCATCATTTCATTAGAGACCATGTCGAAAAAGGTGATGTGTCCATATCATTTATTTCAACTGATTATCAATGGACTGACATTTTTACTAAGCCTTTGACAGAGGACAGGTTCACCTTCATTAGACATGAGATCAGAATGCTTAACAGGGATGCACTTTCGTAGGGGGAGCTTTCCCTTTACGAAAGATAAATTCTACCTGGTGTGTCAAGATCCTTGAACCTCATTTCAAAGGTTGTGAACTGAATGGTAGAGCACATATAACGGATCATATATTTGGTTAATATCTTATTAGATATTTGATCAAATATAGTTTTTATGATTTTTAACCTTCTTTATGCAGTTCACATATTATTCTCTGAAAAATCTTTTATCCGAGTGCATTTTATTTATGGAATTTTTTAAATCGGATAAATCTTCTCTTGCCTTTAAGATTTGAAAGGAACTTTTGAATTTTGAATTATTTTGGTAAGTCTGATTTTGGTAAGTGTTTTTAAACTCCTCCCCTTGTTGAAAGACAAAAAGTGGGAGATGGTTTGATGGTTTAGACTTTAAAACTGTTGTGAACCAAGGGTCTTGGAAGACCTTGTTTTTTTTTACTTTGTTGGATGTTTTTCATGTTAAACTTATGATCCAACATCTGCCTAACCCATGCAGGTACTTAGTCCGATTGTGCTTATGATATATCTGTTTGACTAAGTTGCAGGGATGCACAAGTTTTGTCTTTCATCAAGGGGGAGATTGATAACTCCACTCCCTTTGATGAAAATCGGAATTAGTTTCAAAGGCTTTGACAGACAGTTTGTGTCAAAGGTCTTGAAGCTAACAGCTGTGTTGATGAAACACAAAACTTGTACTTTATTATATTATGTCCGAATATTATATTATGATATTATATGCTTCCATATTATTATTATATATTCACTAACCTTTCAGGAATCTATTTGAATTATATCTCCTTCCTTAAGCGTTCAAAGCTGAGAAAGATCAAATCGAGATCATGGCTTCCGAAGTTTCCAAAGATAGAAGATTGCGCTCAAGCCATGATCCTCTCTTAGCCGTTGGAGAAGATTCCTTCCTCAAGTGGCGCCGATGATCTTCACTATATAAAGGAGATGAAGAAGAGAGAGAGGACTGACGCACTTCAAGAATATCATTGCACAATCAGCCTTCAAATTTACGTTCTCTCTTGAGCGTGTTCTCTCTGCTTGTTCTTAAGAGTCTTATATTTTGTTTCAAAGCATTTGAGAGATACACAGTGAGCTTATAGGATATATTCTGAGAGAGTGTTATACTCAAGAGTTTATAACTCAGGAAGTGGGCACTAGGCTATTGATTCTCGAGAGTAAGAGGATTGTACTAGGTAGCTGAGAGAGGCGGGGCTCTTCTAGATTGGTCTAGGACTCCAAGGGAACGTGAGTTGACTAGATTGCAATTGTATAGGAGAGAGGCTTCTCGGTGAGCTATTAGGATCCTAAGCTTTGTGAATCAATAAAGCCTGTTGAATCCTAGGGTTGTGGAAGAACCCTAGGCGGGGACGTAGGCCAAGTTCGTGCCGAACCTCGTTAACAATTCGTTGCGTCCTTTACTTATTGCTTTACCTTATTTCCGCACTTGGTTCGATTGTCTAACTTTGTGATTCAGGTTAATCTCAAAGGGTTTTATACGAGCTCCAAAAGTCTTGAGACTTTCTGCGAAAAACGGGCATACTCTATTCAACCCCCCTTCTAGAGTATTTCTTATTACATTGTTTTTACATTATCGAACCTTCATCTTGTAAATTGCCATTGTGTTCTGCATTTGCTGGAGGAGCTGGGGATCTACATCCATGTCAGAGTCGGAGCTCATATTAGATTCAGAGCTTGAATCAGAGCTTATCTCAGATTCAGGGTCGTCAATGAAATGTACATCCATAATGAGGTCTGGACAGAGACCATATTCAATGAACTCAGCATCACCCGCAAACCAACTGCGAGTATATTCCATTAACATCTGGTTGGCTACTTGAGTTTGAACCACACTAGTGACCCCTGCTTCATTTAACACATGATCACATTGTGCAAAAGTCATTGGCAACCCATTCCAATCAGAGAAATGATCCTGGAACACCAGGGGGAGGCTATCAGAATGAATAGACACGTGCAGTTGGCTTGGTCCGTATAGATGTGTCTCCCTTGGTGTGATAACAACTTCAAAAGAGCCTACGATGTAATGGTACCCTATTTCGGTTATAGTTGGAAGTGCCATCTAAGGATAGAAAACCTACACAAACAAAATAAACATACACTCATATAACTTGATGAAATAAAAACCCTAACCGACTGAAAGATAATGAAAAAGTAATCTAAAATCAGAAAAAAAAACAACATAAAACTTGTTGGAAAAATGTAAAAACCCTAACCGATTATATAAAATTTACAGAAGAACGAAAGGGAGAGAACTACATAAGAAAGGTGAGGGCGCACCTTGTGAACATAAATCCGGAAAGGGGAAGAGTAGTGGAGGAAGATAAAAAGACTTGGAGAGACGGTAATGGGGAAGAGAGTGGAAAGAGTTGAAATGACGTTAGAGATATACTCAAGTACAACCCCTATATAAAGTAACTGAAATGGGTCAACTTCTTTGATCGGGAAAATGGGCCACGGTCTCCTATCATGAAGTTTAAACTAAACCCAACACCAATGTTGTCCAATTCTATTGTTGTGCAAAATTTAACCTATTGTTCAGCAAAAATAAGATAATGTTGAGCAAATTTTCACCAAACGACCATGGTGTGTAATTTAATTCTAATGATGACAAAAAATAAGACAACATTGTGAAAAAAAAAAAATTTAAAAACTAAAAAATTATATTGAGGAAAAATAAGATCATATTGGGCACAAATTCACAAGGCTCAATTGTTGTGTAAATATAAAATATTATTCATCAAAAATAAGATAATGTTGAGCAAATTTTCACCAATCGCCCTATGGTGGGCAATTTTATTTGAATGATAATAAAAAAATAAGACCACATCGTACAAAAAATATATTTAAAAAATAAAAAATTATATTGAGGAAAAATAAGATCATATTGGGCACAAATTCACAAGTCTTAATTGTTGTGCAAATATAAAATATTATTGATAAAAAATAAGATCATGTTGAGAAAAATTTCACCAATCGCACATGGTGTGCAATTTTATTCGAATGATAATAAAAAAATAATTTCATATTGTGCAAATAATCTATTGAAAAAGTATAAAATTATATTGAGAAGAAATAAAATTATGTTGGGCACAAATTCGCAAGTCTCAATTGATGTGCAAACACAATTCTAGTTTCGCCAATACTTCTAACTACTATAACCACCTCGTGGTACCACATACACTTCAAAATCACCAAATACAATGACAGTGATACCACTACTTGAAACTAATATTAGTGTCACCACTATTTTGGAACTTAGACACCTGGTGTCAGCACATAATGTTCACTAACATAAAACGTCACCACGAACACGGAAAAAATAAAAAAAAATACAAGGATATTGTCACTACTACTTCATATAAGTGTAACCACTACTTATCTATTTGAGCACTTAATTTGTCAGATTACATCCAAACTTCCCCATATACACAACAACCTATCTAAACACTGGTTTTAAAATTTAAAACTCCAGGTTTCCTTGATCAGATCTAAGCATATTAGTTCTCTGAATCGAAAGATCTTCTCGTTGTTGAAACCTTTAACATCTCCCCCAAATACAGACGCTTCAATCGCTTTTAATGTAAATACACCACATGAAGCCTTGTTAACACAAAAAGGAAGAATGTCATGTCGGCACATAAATAACAAGTATCTTAAGCTAACCAACAAGCAAAACAAGATAAAAAATACATACCCGGTAGAATCATGCATTAACCCAGGAACCATGTTTAGCTGGAAAGTAGAGGAATCAAAGTTTTCATATAGCCCAGCCTTTGCCAAATGAATTGGGAGCCAATAAGCAAACGATTGCAATTGTTCTTCAAGAACACCATCCCTAACAACAGATACATTGCAATCGTATACGCTGATTACCCTCTCCTCAATTTTAATCTCCAATGCCACCCAGTGCTTGTTTATCACATTTAAAATTGTGTAGATTTTCTTTACAGATGCCCATGGCTTCCCATAATCAGCAGGGCACGTATCGACAAAATAATCCTCAGTGTTGACTTCAAGAGGTATGTCTTCCCCATAACTTGAAGCATATTCAGGCAGGTACTTTAGGTAAAATAACCAATCAAGAACAAGAACATCTCGATATTTGACAGGGTCCTAAAAAATGTGCCTCCTAATGTGAATCAAATCTGCTTCTAGATGCTAAACAAAGTAGTAAAAAAGTGAATTCAACAATCAACTAATACAATAAAATCCAATCCACACATATATACCTACTCCAAAAAACAAGCAGTTATTACCTGACAATCAAGCCACAGATTGTTCACTAAAATGTGCTGGAAATTGTTTTTGTTAAATCTTGAAATTGGACCAGCAACAGAAAAATTCCTACCCAAAATTACACACAGTGCGTAAAAATATATCTAGCATGAGATGCTGTAACTAATATAATGACAACAACATTTCATAACAAATATTGAACATAAGAATAAACCATACCTTTGTTTCTTCACAAGTCCATAAATAAATTCATGATCTTCCGAGCTGATCAATGACTTGTTAGGGGCATGCTTTGGCATCCTCACTTTCTTCTCCCACTCAACTGGGCCATATATGAATGTACTGGTTGATGGGATAAGATTGGAAGCCATTAATTGTTCAACTTCAATTTTAGTTGCAGGATCGTTGGCGACCGAATCCCAATCAACACCTACACCCTTATCATCATCGTTATCAGACAGAGTGATGTACTTTTCCAAGGATGGGTCAACTCTAACTCCAGCAACTTTACCATCAGCACCTTCGCCTCCACACTTTGTAGATTGAGGGGCTTCAACAGAAGTTGATGGAATTCCAACCTCATCTCCGGTCCTTTTGGCATCATCAACTTCATGCTTCATTAATGAAATATCACATTTCAAATCTGGCACACATTTCACTTCCGCACCTACAACCTTAAATTCAATGTTAGCGACAACAGATGGAAACTCCTTATCCACTCCTGGAACCTCAGAACTTATTGATGGGAAAGACACACGCACAACGTTAACAGAAGCAGAAGATGATTTCAACACTAACTCCTCATTAGGGAAAGACTGTTGAAGATCAAACACAACATCATTCCCAATTTTGTTAAGATCTTTATCATTATCCTTCACAGGTGTACCCTGGGACTTACCACCACTGACATGTTCATCATCAACGTTCGAAGGAGTGCCCTCGGACTTACCAACAACGTGTTTATCATCTTCAGGCTTCACATCATTTTCCTGCAACCTCTCAACCAAAGCCTCATAATTAGCAACCCTAACCTCAAGCTCATCGTACCTCTTCGACATCTCACCAAAAACTTGAAGAATCCCACTCAACTCCACAATCTTTGTTTCAATTTCATCAACCCTCGCAAACAACAGATGCATAGATTTAGGGACCTCTTCAAGCTTCTCAATCTTCCTAAAAATCTCCTTCACTCAATCAGGATGAGATGGGAGTCTGTTTTCCATGCTTTGGATTGTTTGTGTTGATTACAGTGTAGTTATCTGCTGTTATGTTCATGTGTATAGTGGCTGACGCTGTCTGTTTTTATATATGATTGTGTTAGTTTATTGTAGTTCCAACAATGTGTGTGCTTGGATTTGGTATTTTATGTTGTCTTTGTGATGTTTATGTTCTTTTACTATGTCTTGGTGACATTTTATTGTTATTGTTTATGGTTGTTTGCTTCATCACAGATTCTGTTATTGTATATTTACATTGTTTTGTGTTTTATTTCTTGTAGGAGCTCAATCTTCTGATTCATCCACCTCGTATACTGGTTCTGATGTAAGTTATTTTAGTTTTCCATTTGGAATTCTTTTGTTGATGAGCAAGTTGTAATTTTTTCTTAATCTGATGTTTGTTTTTTGGGTAATTGTCTGTGATTGATCAGGGTTTGGAATATTGCATTCCTGTTTCTGAGCGGTTTCGTTGTAGATCTAATTAGTGTTTCTGAGCGGTAATTGTCTGTGATTGATCAGGGTTTCATTGTAGATCTAATTGTATGTGATTGATCAGGGTTTGGAATATATTCATATCCTTCTGTTTGTGATCTGATTAAGAAGCATTTGTCTCCTTCTCACTACAATATTCTGGAAGAAAGTTGCCTTGGCTGGGTGCTGACGCAAGGCACCAAAATGGTTACCAATTTTCAGCTTATGCATCAAATGGTGCTCCGTCAAGTACAAACACAAAAAGAGAATGAGTTGTGGTTTAGAGTTGGTGGATATCTCGCACGTTTTTCAATTGATGAGTTCCATGTTATTACATGCCTTTCTTGTGAAGATCGTTTTTGTAATATCCCAAAGAAAGTTTCAATATTTGAATTTTTTGGGCAGAAGAAAATGACTCATGATGAGTTACTTGATCGTTTCATATCTGAGAAAAAGAAGTCTAAGAAGAAGTTGATTATGGCAAAGTTGTTGCTGATTGAGAGGTTAATTGTTTATAGGAGGTCAGAAGTTGTAAGTGCAAAATTCTTATCGCTTGCATGCAATGAGAAGGAGTTTGAACTATATCTTTGGGGTAGAGAGTCATACACCCGTTTCTTGAAGTCATTGAAGAGTTCTTCTGTTGCAGATCGGAATGGGGTTAGGGGTTCTTATCAAATGTATGGGTATTGCCTTGCATTCCAGGTATTGTGCTTTAGTGTTTGCATGTCTTATGTCAGCATTTTTTTTGTCCGTGTCAGCACAACTTTATTGTTTATGTGAGCTTTTTTTAAATATTGTTTTGTTGTGTCATAACGAGTTTTCTTTTGTAACAGGCTTGGATATTAGAAGCTTTCCCAGCTATCTCTGCTAATTTTGACTGCAATTTTAAGATGCCTAATAGAGATCCACACTCATTGCACTGGGGATGTGATTATAGCCATGTGTACGTTGAGGCTGAGAAGTTCTTTCATGGCGATTTGGTAAAAATTTTATATTTTTTCTCTTTAAGAACATTTTTATTTGATGCATCTTTGGGTTTTGATTCTGATACATGCATTTTGTCCAAACTCGGTTGCTCCCTATTTATGGGGAGTTTGCACGCGCCGAAGGGATGGAGTTTGCTGATTAAAAGCTGATGTTGTAGTTGATGCATCAGTTGATGAAATAGTTTTTGGATCTGTTGATGAGACATTGTATGAGATTCGTCGTCTTCGTAAAAGGGCATATGAAGCTAGGTTTTCAAACAGGGTTGTCCAGGTTGATGATGAAGAAGCTAATGTCTTGCAGAAACATGCTGAAGGAGAGACCTCAAAGAAGAAGCCACCGTGAAGAGAGGTAAGACTGCTAGAAAGAAACAGGATGACAAGTCCTTTGAAACTGCTTTTGAAGTTTTCCCTGATGGGGATAAAGAAGATGTTGTAGAGACCTCAAAGAAGAGGAAATCTTTGACTGGAGGGATGGGTGGTAAAAAGAAGCAGAAGGTGGCGTCCAGCGATAACTCTGAGAAACGGGTTCCCCTGAGGAGGGGTCGTTCTGCATGTCGTGTTCTATTCAATCCATACATTGCTTTAGACCGTAAAAAATCTGTCAAGAGTGAAGTAAATAAGCTTAGACAGAAGGCTTCAGCAGTGAGGAAAGGTGGTAGAGTTATTCCTTCTAAGAAGGTGAAGAGAGTTACTGCTGACACAGATCTGCATAAGGAGGTTGATGTGTTTGCTTCACCTTCCAAGAGATATCGGTTGGGCCCTGATTCATGTGATTTATTAGACGATGATGTTCCGCTGAATATTGTCTTTCAGCGGAGGTATAAGATGACGAAAGGTGGAGTAGGTAGTCGGAGGCCGTTATATGATAGTGCTGCTAACAGGTCTTCTGTTTTTCCTTCAGTTCCTGTTGCAGATAATGAGGGTGCTCATGGAGTGGAGACCGTAGATATTCATGTTGCAGTCTCTAAATCTGGTGGTGAATTCAGTGTTGGTGATGACAAGGTTGATGATTTTACTACTGACACCCATTCTTCTAAATCTTGTGGTGAAGGCCGTGTTTGTGATGACAAGGTTGATGTTTTTACTGTTGACACCCATTCTTCTAAATCTGATGAATTGGATGCTCCTCATACTGCCAGGCTTTTTGTTTTGGCTGATGTTGCAGATGTGATTGATTGTGGTGACAACGTTGAAGGAGTTGAGACACCTTCTGGTGACGGCGTGGGAGAGGGTGATGTAGCGACGCCTTATGTGCAAAGGTCACCTTTGGGGAGTGTTGAAACACATGATTGTTTTGATGGGGGGGGGGGGGGGGGGTCTGTGTTTGGTCAAACATTTGCTGCTTATGGGAATGAAGAAACTCGTGTTTCAAGTGTTGAAGCTGGCAAAATAGCAGTGTCAGAAGAGAAAGTGGAAGGTACTTAAGATGTATCTCATCAAATGGAGGCCAACAATGATTCAACTGGTGAGTTGCCTCCAAAAACACATGTTGATGCTTTTGCTTCTTCTCTATGATCTGATAAGGGCTGCTTCTAGTCGACCGTACGCGGATGAAGAGCGTCAAAGTCGCTTTCACTTATCCTTTGAGCCATCCGAAGCCATTGGATGCTCTGATAAAGGCTGCTTCTAGTCAACCGTACGCGGATGAAGACCCTCAAACTCCCTTTCACTTATCGTCTGTGACATCCGAAGCCATTGGATGCTCTGATCAAGGCTGCTTCTAGTCGACCGTACGCGGATGAAGATCGTCGAGTCGCCTTCACTTATCGTTTGAGCCATCCGAGGCTATTGGATGCTCTAATCAAGGATGCTTCTAGTCGACCGTACGCGGGTGCAGAGCGTCGTGTCACCTTCACTTATCGTTTGAGCCATCCGAACGATTGGGCGTTCTAACCAAAGTTGCCACCGGTAAATTGTACGTGGACGAATTGTTGTGGAGGAAAATCAAGTATGAAAATAAATATGGAATATAAATCAAACCAACTCCCTGTCCAAGGAAATAAAATACAAGAAACCCTCCCGCTGTAGTGGTAGGGTATTTAGGATCGAATCCACGAGGAAGTGTGTCAACGCTCACCTTTTTCGTCCCAGAATCCTCTTGAAATAGACGAGAAGGTTCCTTGATCTTGAGTAAAGTACTCAATCTCGACTAAACCTATCGACCTAAACTGCAAAACAGAACAACATAAGCGAAAAAAAAGAAAATCGAGTAGAACAGAGTACTCGACGTCGACTAAGGTCCTCGACGTCGACTACTTCTGTCGAGATCAAGTGGTGCATAAACAAAAACTTAACCTTTTTGCAATGAAAGAAATAGAACAGAAGAAACACAAAATTGTGGGAACTTCAATAAACTAAAAGACATCCAAAATCGGGGTATCAACGCCACAACGATAACCATATAAAATAATGCCTAAGGGTATAAAAGATCATTATTTTCATCAAGTAACTATCGTCATTAACAAGTATGAATATAGAGGCTTTCGCATAAACCCTAATTGTTACTAACCCTTTTCACATAATTAATCCAAGTTGTATTAAGATCACATTTGCTTTAATAACACAAACAAGGATCACCTTCGGCTGTCGCAAAAGAATCATGTTCGTAGGGATAGAAGACGAAATCACAATAAAAGTTGTACCTTTATCGCATTACCTTACATGGCTACCGTCGGGCTCACCCCAACCCTAGAATTTCGGTGACTACTCGCTCTTCATCATAAAGAAACACATTAATAATAAAAGGAAACTAACTTGCATTGAATCAAATAAAAATTTACAACTGATCGAAGCCAAATCCACTCTCGCCTTTCCAACTCAAATCGGCCTATGCTCTCTTTACTACCTTCGAATGTAAATTGTGTGTGGAATAGAATTCTTGGATGATTCCTATAATTAATCAGCCCCTAAGGCCTTATTTATAGTATTCAATCCTCACTATCCAAGGAAAGAATACTCTATCTATATCTAATTCTATCAATCTAAAGCTTAATGATTAAATTTGGAAATAAAACAAATAAATCTTAAAGGGGAAATAAGACTAAAGTAGATAAATCTTTCTTCTCTTGATAGATCTTCACCTGACTTGATAGAATATCTCATGCCTTCGCTTGCAAGTAATACACAATGCTCGGACTTCACTCGTTCCCGACTCGGATTGGCCACTGGGAGTACTCGACATCGGGTAAAGTACTCGATGTCGAGGACTCTTCTTCTCCTCGGATTTCTACTCGAGCTCGGCTACAATTGTGGACTCGACGGGTACTCGACATCAAGTAGTCTCCTCGATGTCGACTAGTTCTTGCACTCGAGTGGATTCCTGCTCGTCAGGTGCTCGACTGGGTAAATTTCGACCATGTAGTACTCGAGATCGACTATTGTAGTCGATATCGACTAGTCTTTGTCGAGTGCTTCTTCTTCTCTTTTGCTCGATGTGTCCTGGTTCAGCTGCTGCTTGATGTTAGACTTTCTGTATTGGACCTCGAGCTTTTCCATGAATTTCCTTCCTTCTCCGAACTGATGTAAAATGCTTCGATTTCTGCGAAATTAAATAGAAACTAGTGTAGACACCATAATTTGGCAAATAGGCATAAACTATATAGATTATGTACTATTATGACCCAATGATATGAAATGCATGTAGAAATTGATATAAAAGTTAGTGTAAAACATGGCAAATTAGGCTCACAGCAAACACCCCATACTTATGTTTGCTTGTCCTCAAGCAATACTTTTAATGGTCATACAGGGAAAAAATCAAAACTCTCAACATCTTAGATTCATTGTCATATGTCCCTGCAATCAATTACCATCCTCGAAAAGGTACTTATGCCAAAAATTCATGTTTGTATATAAAAACAACTTTTCACATAAAAGGAGGGTTATGCAAAAACATTCATTCATGACAAAGCATTAATAATCAAGAGGACTTTAATTTAAGCTCCTGCAAAACTCCATATATATATATATATATATATATATATATATATATATATATATATTGGCTTGTAGCTTGGATTGATTGAATGAATAAAATCTAGCCCTATAATGCCTTATTTATAGTATTCCATGTAGCTATTCTAGGATGGAACAACTATATCTAAATCTATCTAATAACATAAGATAAAACTTGGAAATAAAGGAAATAAATCTCTAAGGAAATTACATCTAAAATAGATAAATATCTCTTCCATCTTGATAGAATTTGATCTTGTGGATATCTCCATTGGACTTTGGATAGAATATTGATTAGAACTCGGACTAGCTCGAAATCGGCCACTATGGGTCCACTCGATATCCACTAAGGTCACTCGATATCAACCTGTGATTTTCAGCTTATTCTTCCTTGACTCGATTTCGGCTCCAGGATGGAATTTCGACTCGATGTGACTCGATATCGACTTGTCATGGTCGATATCGACCTCTTCATTTCTTCCTCAGCTGGCTTGGTTGATTCTGGATCTCTGCTCGATTATGGGTTACTCGATATCGAGTTGGTTTAATTGATATCGACAAACTTGTTCTTCCTTAGCCGATTCTGGCTTCTCTGGGTGGAAATCGAGTGGCCAACTCGATATCGAATTAGTGTACTCGATTTCGACCAGATGGTGTCGACTCGATTTTCTTGCTTCCAGCTCGATTTGTCCTGGCTCCGCTACTCTTTGACCTCGAACTTTCTGCACTTGACTTCGAGCTTTTCTCTCCTTTCTCTGAACTGCTGTAAATTGCCTCAATTTCTGCAAAATTAAACAGAAAATGGTGTAGATTCCATAGTTTGGCAAATAAGCATAAACTACATAAATTCTGAACTACTCTAGCGCGAATGCATTAAATGTATGCAGAAAACAATATAAAAGACAGTATAAAACATGGCAAAATAGGCTCACAACAATAGTGGCTCCAGTTCTATTGCTGATGTTGTGCGGAGTAGTTTCTCCCCGCATATCGCGCCTTTTCGTGGGTTACAACTACTAATATTTGATCGACATGGGGGCACGCAATTGTGTTGTGCATTACATACCCACATTCGAAACAAGGTTTATCTTTAGAAATGAATTTAACTTGTTTGGTAAGACGACGTACCTGATCATTGTGGAACTGGTCCCTGACGTCCGGATCAATCTCCTCAGGTGGAAAATATAGAGGCATAGATGGGGCATGCCTTTCATACCTTTCTTCTGAGGCCGCATAAGTCCCGTAAGTGTTGTCATAGTTTGCCAGCGTCTCAAAGGTTTCCCAAGCACGCCGTGGGGTCTACTCGAGATACCTATAGGCAGTGTAGTTGTTGATCTGCACCTTTGTTGGTGCATCCAGGCAGTTGAAGATTATCTCCTAGATCACGTAGGGTTGATGTCCATGCATAGGACATGATTTCAGAAGCCTTTTGTAGCGCTCCCAGACTTGTGCTAATGTTTCCCCTGACTTCTGTCTGAAAGTCGTGATATGTTGTCTGGGCGCAGCTGTTTTGGCAGGGGGAAAGAACTTGTTGAGAAACAAGTCTTGCAGTTCATTCCATATGCGAATAGATCGTTCAGGCAAACCCTCAAGCCACTGCGAAGCTAATCGTGCAAAGGACCAACGAAAATCATTTAGTTTTAAATACTCTAGATTGTCGTTATATGCAATAGCGTCGCCTAAATCTGGAAACGTTGTAACATACTTTAAAGGGCATTCATTGGGTTTCCCCCTAAATTGATTCCTCCTAATTTCAGTAATAAAAGAAGGATGAATTTCAGAATTAACGGGGGGAAGAACGATCGGTGATTCTGGAACTTCCAGAGTAGGATGCAGAAACTCCTTTGCGTTTGCTGGGACGTCTCCAATCTGCTCCTTATGTTCCCTTCTTGCGTTAACTTCACGATCTACCCTCGCTTCTCACCTTTGCTGATTCTGTTGATATTCCCCCTCTCGCCGGGCGTACTCTGCTTCTCTTGTGGTGAATTCCTCAACCCGTAGTCGGAGTTTCTCAAGCTCCAGCGCCGGTGTGAGCTGGACCTCATTCTCGTTGTTAGTTGTCCACATTAGTCTCCTCATTATCCTTTGTAAATGGTGGAAAAAGCGTTCAGGTTCGAGAATTGGGTCGATAGGTGTGCGATCAGTTTTTCACATGCACCAGAAAAACAAAGACAAAAAGAAAAAGAGAGTAAAAAGGAACTAAAAAAGGCGCGATTGATTGGCGCCAAAATTTGTTGTGGAGGGAAATCAAGTATGAAAATAAATATGAAATATAAATCAAACCAACTTTCTATCAAAGAAAATAAAATACAAGAAACCCTCTCGTTGTAGAGGTAGGGTATTCAGGATGGAATCCATGAGCAGCGTGTCAGCGCTCGCCTTTTTCGTCCTAGAATCCTCTAGAAATCAACTAGAAGGTTCCTCGATCCCGAGTAAAGTACTCGATCTTGACTAAACCTATCGACAGAAACTGCAAAACAGAACAACAGAAGCAAAAATGAAACAAATCGAGTAGAACAGATTACTCAACGTCGAGTAAGGTCCTCGACGTCGACTAATTCTGTCGAGATCGAGTAGTGCAGAAACAAAAACGTAACCTTTTTGCAATTAATGAAATAGAATAGAAGCAACACAAAATTGTGGGGGGATTCAATAAACAAAAAGACTTACAGAATCGGGTTATTAATGGCATAAAAGATCATGCTTTTTATCAAATAATTGTCGTCATTAACAAGTAGGAATATAGAGGCTTTCGCATAAACCCTAATTGTTACTAACCCTTTTCACATAATTAATCCAAGTTGTATGAAGATCACTTTCCCTTCAATAACACAAACGAGGATCACCTTCGGTTGTTGCAAAAGAATCATGCTCGTAGGGATAGAAGACGAAATCGCATTAAAAGTTGTACCTTTATCGCATTACCTTACATGGCTACCGTCGGGCTCACCCCGACCCTAGACGTTGGGTGATTACTCGCTCTTCATCATAAAGAAACACATCAATAATAAAAGGAAACTAACTTACATTGAATCAAATAAAAACTTACAACTGATCGAAGCCAAATCCGCTCTTAACAAATAAGACTAAAGTGGATAAATCTTCCTTCTTTTGATAGATATTCACTTTAATTGATAGAATATCTCGTGCCTTATCTTGCAAGTAATCCACAATGTTCGGGCTTCACTCTTTCTCGACTCGGATTGGCTACTAGGAGTACTCGACATGAAGTAAAGTACTCGATGTCGAGGACTCTTCTTCTCCTCGGATTTCCACTTGATCTCGGCTATAATTGTGGACTCGACGGGTACTCGACATCGAGTAGTCTCCTCAATGTCGACTAGTTCCTGCTCTCGAGTGGATTACTG
Organism: Persicaria tinctoria; assembly: GCA_037127255.1. Classification (NCBI taxonomy): domain Eukaryota; kingdom Viridiplantae; phylum Streptophyta; class Magnoliopsida; order Caryophyllales; family Polygonaceae; genus Persicaria; species Persicaria tinctoria. The sequence continues at coordinate 81,287,262 of JBANSL010000006.1, forward strand.
CTCATCAGGTGCTCGACTGGGTGAATTTCGACCATGTAGTAGTCGAGATCGACTAGTGTAGTCAATATCGACTAGTCTTTGTCGAGTGCTTCTTCTCCTCTTTTGCTCGATGTGTCCTGGTTCAGCTGTTGCTTGATCTTAGACTTTCTATATTGGACCTCGAGCTCTTCCATGATTTTCGTTCCTTCTTCGAACAATTGTAAAATGCTTCGATTCCTACGAAATTAAACAGAAACTAGTGTAGACTCCATAATTTGGCAAATAAGCATAAACTACATAGATTATGTGGAAGGCATGCAGAAATTGATATAAAAGTTAGTGTAAAACATGACAAATTAGGCTCACAACACGAATTAGAGTGGCGAAGAAGATTGAGGATAATTAGAGACTACCCTCACTCTCGCGTGCCGATAGAATCTTGGAAAAAAGGAGTATGGCCAACCCGCGGATGGATTAGTGGAACAGAGATTCGACAGGGATTAAAACCTGACAAGGAAACCGATAAGGGTGGCGGAGCAACCACGATATCAATGACCGCGACCACTTTCAGTGCCCTAGACGCAATCAAAGATCGGAGGTCTTGTCGATGTTAGATCCCTTCCCAATATTCTTGATGTCACCGATCTTCACCATTCGAGGATAAGCAACAACGATGGGACACCGGAGGGTCCACTAACGATAACAAATATCTGGATTCGTCAGTTGGGCGTTTGTGATCATTGAAATTGGTTTCTCCTTATCAATGGTAAGTAGAACTCTCAAAAGAAGAATCGGCCAGAAATGACCGATCGTGGAAGTAGCCAGGTGAATCAGTCGCAATGTCGACATCTGCCTGCACATTTATTGAGGTTGCACGCAATCTATGGCAAAAACCTTAAACCTTAAGGCAAGGCTATATCCGACAAGATTCCTAGTCGCGGAAGAGTACATCAATTGTACCTTGTCATTAGCAAGGAAGACTAAGCTTTGAATTCACGATAGCTACCGCTCGCGGATGATTTTTTCAACAGAAGTAAACGCAAGCAAAATGCAAAGAAGCTTGCCCGGCTCAAGCGATGGAATACACAGGCAATAATCCAAGACATCTCATGTTCGAATCCATTTAAGGATCTTCAGATTTTCCTTTTTGTTTATAGGGAAGAAAGGTTTATTTTATCCCTCGTGAAAGTGGACCTCATCCTGGAGCTTGCTCCAGGTCGGGCATCCGGTCGTAGAGCTTGCCTCCCGGATCGAAGATTTTATTATTTCCTAAGACCCTGGAGCTAGCTCCACATCGGGCATCCCGTAGAGCTTTCCTCCCATATCGAATATTTATTAAGTCCCAGGACGCTGGAGCTTGCTCCGCGTCAGGCATCCGGTCTTAGAGCTTGCCTCCCATATCGAAGATTTTATTAACTCCTACGAAGCTGGAGCTTGCTCAGCCTCGGGCATCTGGTCATAGAGCTTGCCTCCCAGATCGAAGATTTCATTAAGTCCCAGGACGCTGGAGCTTGCTCCGTGTCGGGCAATCGGTCGTAGAGTTTGCTTCCCGGATCGAAGATTATATTAAGTCCCAGGACGCTGGAGCTTTCTCCGCATCTGGCATCCGGTCACAGAGTGTGCCCACTACAACAGAAATGTCCATTAGCGGGGAAATTTTTCGTCACCAAAAATTGATTTTTTGTCGATAAAGAGATTTGACGAGGTAATGTGTTTCGTCGCCCGTTTCTCGCAAAAAGCTCGTCAAGGAAAGGTTAGTCGAGGGATAAATATTTCATCGCTAAAAGTTTTATCGAAGAAATAGTTTTTTTCTCGCCGTAAATATTAACGACTAATATTTTCCTCGTAAATAGATAAATGTTTTATCGCCAAAGAAGCAGAAGGATTCGAAAAAATAGTTGTTGCATATGTCTCACAACAAATACGATTTCATCGCTAAAATATTTTTTCCTCGCCAACGATTACGTGGCGACTAAAATTTTCGTTGCGAAAGACATAAATTTTGTCGCGTAAGTACGTGAATGAATCAAGAATGTATAAGCCGATAAAAGTGATTTCCTCATATTTTTTTCCCAATGAAATCAAGTGAACTGTGCTCATATTATATTTTAAAATAGTAAAATATTAGAGAAAAACATATAAAATTAATAATCAGTCAAAATAGTAATAGAAATTGAATTCCAAAAAAAAATCCAAATCTTTCTAGCTAACTACAACGTTAAGAAAATCCAGATCTTTCTAAGCAATTCCATGCTCTTTGACATGTATTCTTCAATCTTTTTGTAGACTTCTTCAATGCAATGATCTCTTGGACTTGAGTTTGGAAAACAAGTTGAGTTTCATCAAGCTTTTCTTGAAGTGCCTTGTTCTTCTCGTTCTCAAATCAAAACAATCTTATCTAGAACATGAAAACTAGCAACAATTAGCTACCAACAGCAAGCTCAATATTGCCCAAGAGGGAGGCAACAAAATCAGCAAGTAAGGAGCAGTGGCAATTGGGATGAATTCAACACCATCTAAGGAGCAGTGACAATTTCTTCACAGATAGGCCTCCAGAATCATGAGGAAAGCAAAGTAGACCCTGGGGAAAACATAGAAAGCCACAAGCAAACACGCCTAGCAAAACTTGTAAGTAGCATAACCAATTCATTACCAAAGGTCAATAAATCAACCACACCTAGTAAATCAATTCAAGTAGAAAATAACCAAGTAGGCCACACTTGAAATAAATAAATGTAACCATCAACTAAATTCAAGAGCTAAAGTGATTAGTTTCAGCAATAAAATTCAGCAAGATTTCACTTCTAAATACAGTCCAAAAGGATGGTGCTAGCAAGAATATGTATGGCTAAAAAGCATCATGGCACAAACCATCAAATTTCCATAAACTTGAGACTTAGAAAGGACTCGACTAATTTTAGATAAAAACATGAAAATTTCAATTAACAACAAGAAGTTCAATTATCAAAGTCTCATGATCCTAGCTAGGTTAGCACAAATCAAGTGAGGCAAATTCAGGAAAAAGCAATGCCACAATCATCACCAAACCTAATCCACAACGACAAAAGCAACAACACCAGCAACAAGAGGAAGCAAGTAATAGAGCATGTGCAACTATCAACAAATTGACCTAATTGTAGTTTATATGATTTTCAGCAAAGAGAGCAATTCTAAATCCACTTCTAAAATATCAGAAAACATAATTTATCCGATAATGAAAGACAATCACAAGCGATTTCAAGTTACAACCTTTCCAATTGAGCCAAAACAGCATCCATGAAGCAACATAGATCGATGATTCAATCAATTCAACATAAATTAAGCACAAATTCAACCCAGCACTTCCAAATGGAATCATCACTCGATCATCCGAGACACAAAAAAGTCACAAATCAGCAATATTAGACATTTAATTCAATGCTAATGATCGAAGCATATGAGAGACAACCCCGCACTTACCTAAGGCAAAATCGAGGTTGAAGTCGAAACTCTCAAAGGGCGAATAAAAGCCAAATCAATAAAAGCAAGAATCACATGGGGAAAAGGATGTTGGTGATGGTGACACGGAGAAGGTCGATGATGAGGAGCGGAGAAGAAGGTCGAGAGACGGAGGAATCGCAACAAAACGAGAGCAGCAACGGTGATGGTGGAGAGAGAGACTACGATGGTTGAAGGAGATGACCATGGTCGATGTTTAGGGTTCCGACGAGGGCAAGGAGAACGAAGAGGCAGCCAGAGGGAGAAAGTCGATCTCGTTGTTAGCAGCGGTGGCCTAGGATGGACGATGGTGAAGCAGCCGAGAGGAAACAAAGGGGGCGATGACCTGGCAAGGTGGTGGCTTGGGGTTCAGGCGATTGCGTGGCGAGCGAAAGAGATGGTGGATGCATCGGGGATGGACTGATGGAGGAGATGAGGAAGGGAGTCGCCGGTAGCATAAGGGTGGACTGGTGGAGAAAACCCTGAGGAGGAGGCGCTCGGGTTAAGGATAGACGGCAAATGGAAGTTAATCGTCCTTAGGTTTTTTTTTCTTTCTTGATTATTATATTTATTAATTTTTTCTTAACAAATAGCACCAAATTAAAAATTTTGTCACTAATAAATTTGGCAAAGAATTTAAAGTTTTCTCATTAATAAATTTGAGTAATTTTATCTATTTTGTCTCAACCTATTAGCGACTAAAATAGAATTTTCTCGTTGATGGGTTTTACATAATTCACAATATTTCCTTTAGCGACAAATTCTTTGATTGATAAATATATACTTTTAGTGAAAAACTACAATATTTGTCGGCAAAAAATTTGGCGGGTTTTTCATAATTCACATCCAACATATAACGACAAAATTTAAAATTCATCGATGATTATTCTTTTAGCGATGAAAAAATTCCTTAATAAAAGCTTCAAATTTGTCGCTATTTTCCTTATCCTTTAGGCGACCACATTATGATAACAATTAGCGATGAACCAAAAAAATCGTCGTTGAATGTCACTTTTAGCAAGGAATATAGATTCATCACTAAAGTTCAAGCGCCCTTTTATGAGGATTGAGCATGTTTGTCGCCAAAGGTCACATTTATCGTGGAAATTTATTTCATCACTAGAATTTTGGTCACTAATAGGCATTTCTGTTGTAGTGGCCTCACAAATCGAAGATAAAGTTAAGTCCCTCTCCGACGATGGAAGGGCCTCCTGCTCGTAGCTTCAAACTCGCAGGAGATAAACTCTTGATTGAGTATAAACTATGTCCCTCAAGGATGATGGAGGGCCTCCAGTTGTAGCTTCAAGCTCGCGGAGATCACTCTTAGTCGAGTATAAACTAAGTCCCTCTCGAATGACGGAGGGCCTCTGCTTGTAGCTTCAAGCTCGCGGATATAACTCTTTATTGAGTATAAACTAAGTCCCTCTCGAGTGATAGATGGCCTCCGCTTTTAGCTTCAAGCTCACGAAGATAAACTCTTAATGATTTTAAACTAAGTCCCTCGACGCTAGAGCTATCGCTCGAAGAGAGCCTCCGATCGTAGCCTGATCCTCTCGGAGTAAACATGATAAGCCCCTCAACGCTGGAGCTATCGCTCACGGAGGGCCTTCGATCGTAGCGTAAATCTCTCGGAGCACACTTGATAAGTCCCTCGACGCTGGAGCTATCGCTCACGGAAGGCCTCCGATCGTATCCTGAGTCTCTCAGAGCACACTTGATAAGCCCCTCGACACTGGAGCTATCGATATTGGAGGGCTTTCGATCGTAGCCTAAGCCTCTCGGAGCACACTTAATAAGCCCCTCGACGCTTGTCCTATCGCTCGCGGAGGGCCTCCGATCGTAGCCTGAGCCTCTCGGAGCACACTTGATAAGCCCGTCAACGCTGGAGCTATCACTCGCGGAGGGCCTCCGATCGTAGCCTAAGCCTCTCGGAGCACACTTGATAAGTCCCTCGATGCTGGATCTATGCTCGTGGAGAGCCTCATACTAGTAGCTGAAAGCTCACGGAGATAAATTCTAAATGAGTATAAACATAAGCCCCTCGACACTGGAGCTATCACTCGCGGAGGGCCTCTGATCGTAGCCTCAGCCTCTCGGAGCACACTTGATAAGTCACTCATGGATGATGGAGGGCCTCCGCGTATCGTTTCAATATCGCGGAGATAACTCTTAATCGAGTATAAACTAAAGTCCATCTCGAAAGACGGAGGGCCTCCGCTTGTAGCTTCAAGCTCGCGGATATAACTCTTAATTGAGTATAAAATAAGTCTCTCTCGAGTGACAGAGGGCCTCCACTTTTCGTTTCAAGCTCGCGGAGATAAACTCTTAATGAGTATAAACTAAGTTCCTCGACGCTGGAGCTATCGCTCGCGGAGGGCCTCCGATTGTAGCCTAAGTCTCTCGGAGCACACTTGATGAGTCCCTCAATGCTGGAGCAATCGCTTGCGGAGGGCCTCTGATCGTAGCCTAAGCCTCTTGGAGTACACTTGATAAGCCCCTTAAGGCTGGAGCTATCGGTCGCGAAGGGCCTCCAATCTTAGCCTAAGCCTAAGCCTCTTGGAGCACACTTGATAAGCCCCTCGAGGCTTGAGCTATTGCTCGCGGAGGGCTTCCGATCGTAGCCTGAGCCTCTTAGAGCACTGACGGAGGGAAAACCTGTCGTTGATCCGTCAAAGTAAACTCAAACCTATAACTAGTATAGTAAGAAGTAAGAGGTCAATCCACAAGGAAATTTGTTATTCAAGTATGATTTAAGTGTCAATTTAGTAACTAAAGAGGGGGGTTTTTGAGTGTAAAACATCCATCTTTAATCAAAGCGGATTGATGAAAGCAAGAGAAAATAATTGTGATTCAAACAATTGTGAGAAGCAATTCTACCTACAATTTTGCACTTTAATTGGTTTGAAACGATCTTTGTAACTTCTTCTCGTCCTATTATGTTTCCTATGAAAATGCCCTTGTCCCGACCTAATATAGTTACTAGTCCAACGAGTCCTAGAAACCCTCATTGAAGGTTCGATAATGTATAACAAAGTAATATAAAGATACTCTAGAAGGGGGGTTGAATAGAGTATGCCAACTTTTCGCAGATAATCTCAAGACTTTTGAAACGCTTGCAAAACCCTTTGAGATTGGACATAATTTTTTTCTCCGGAAAACCTGAATCACAAAAGAGTTATACAATTTGAAACGAGTGCGGAATTATGGTAAAGCAATAAGTAAAGGACACAATGAATTGTTGATGAGGTTCGGCACGAACTTGGCCTACGTCCCCGCCTAGGGTTCTTCTACAACCCTAGGATTCAACCGGCTTTATTGATTCACAAGACTTATGACGAGAGGGTTTCTCGACCAAATAAATTTTTAGTCAAGATCCCCGCTATAGTATAAGGGAGTCAGGTTCGTCCTCAGGAGATAATTCATCGGTTCTACGTTTAGTGTGTTTTGGGGTTCAGGGATAGTAGGAAGAGGTGATGAGGGTGGCTGTCGACAAAGAATAGAGGGGTCGATGTCGATGGATGGAGGGGGAATGGTGGTTAGTGTCGAGTAGAATCTATGTTCAATAAAAATAAAAAAATACAACAAATAAAGATGTAAACTTCCAAGGTTAGGGATCACCACAACAATAAACATATATGTAATTCATAAATCACATAAAGATACATGTTTTACATCAAATAAATTTCGTTATTAACAAATATGAATATAGATGCTTTCGCATAAACCCTAAGTGTTACTACCTTTTCTTAATTAGGATTAGTCGGCTTCCGCAAATAAACCCTAATTACTATCCAAATTCATAATAAGATCACTTTCGCTTCAATATCACAAATAATGAATTTCCTCAACTCTCGCAAAGGATTAATCACATAGGTAGATGATGATAAAGATATACAAATTCATGGATTTATAAATCAAACACACATATCTATGTTGGGATCACCCCAACCCTAAAAGAAGGGAAATTAGAAAGCAAACATGATGAAAGAAATTAACTTTAATATAAAATAAACTAAAACTTACAAAACCTTCCAATCTTTCCTCCTCTTCCTTCCTCCTTCTCCCTCTCTCTCTCTCTCTCTCTCTCTCTCTCTCTCTCTCTCTCTCTCTCTCTCCTTGCGCCCGAAGAAGGCTTTGGTTGAATTCCACAAAATCAGCCCCCTAGGGCTTTATTTATAGTGTTCCATGTACCTATTCTAGGATGGAACAACTATATCTAAATCTATCTAATAATATAAGATAAAACATTATGATAAAGAAAATAAATCTAAAAGGGAATTATATCTAAAGTAGATAAATGTCTCTTCCATCTTGATAGACCTTGATAGAATTTGATCTTGTGGATATCTCCATTGGACTTTGGATAGAACTTTGATTAGAACTCGGACTAGCTCGAAATCGGCCACTGTTGGTCAAGTCGATATCGACTTGCCTTACTCGATATCGACCTACAACTTCTTTTCTTCAGCTTCTTGACTCGATTTCGTCTTCAGGAGTGAAAATCGAGTTGATGTTACTCGATATCGACTTTGGTAGGTCGATATCGACCTTCACTCTTCTTTTGCTCCAGCTCTGGTCGATTCCGGGATCTTGACTCGATTTTGGGCAACTCGATATCGACTTGCCTAGGTCGATATCGACCTGTGCAGCAGTTTCCAACATGCTGCTTCGTTCTTGAAATGCACTTTCCTGAGTCCTTGTTCGTCGGATTGACGCATATGAGCATGCGTTGGAAAGCTCTTTCCGAGGGCTCCAACTTTCATGAAGACTTCAAAACTTTATTTGGAATGCTGAATGGTGAAAAGTGGGGTTTCCTCCAGCTGCACCATCCTTACCTTCTTCATGACTTTCCTTTAAGCTCCAAAGTGCGTCCGATTTGTGCGAAATAGAACAAAAACTTATGTAGACCTCCATATATTGCGAATAAACATAAACTACACAAATTATGTACTATTCTAACCCAAATGTATGAAATGCATGCAGAAATCGATATAAATGTTAATGTAAAACATGGCAAAATAGGCTCACAACAAACACCTCATACTTAAGCTTGCTTGTCCTCAAGCAATACTTTTAATTGTCATTCAGGGGAAGAAAATCAAAACTCTCAACATATTAGATTCGTTCTTATATGTCCCTGCAGTCAATTACCATCCTCGAAAAGGTACTAATGTCACAAATCCATGCATTTGCAAGAAAGAGAAACATCTACTCACAAAGGGAGGGTTATGCAAAACATTCCTTCGTGACAAAGCATTAATAAGGACTTTAATTAAGCTCAATAAGGAGTATATTGGTAAAAGGCTAAAGGTGGGATATTTTTGGCTATTTGTTGCTAATGATCCTGGGAAATGGGGTACTTTTTAAACTTTCATACCACATTTCTTCTTCCTTTGATTTCTCACATTTCTCTCATTGCTCATTGCTTTTTTCAATATTATGCTTTTACCTCTCTAACCTCAGCACTGCCTTCTCGCGAGTCGCAAACATGGGTGTCATGAATGACCCCGGATACGTAGTGCTTTGGACTCCTCACCTGTGTGTCCCATCTCGCCAAACTATTATCTCAGCGAGCAGGGTCGATCCACCTTTATCTCATGAGTTGATCGGATTTTCTTTCACTCATTAAAATTTCCATAAATTTTCAATTTCCTACCAAACTCCATATATGATAACAACACAACAACCATATAATAATCTCCACAATGTAGCTTCATTCTCAACATAATCCCCGGATAAGAAATAAGGTAACGATCGAATGGACAATATTTAGATCATGTGGAGCATATATGAAATAAGGCTCAATATGGATTTTGTGATGCATAAGCATAAATATGGCTAGGATACAACAATATGAGCATATATGGAAATATAAAGTCATCCATCCTTTTAACATGTAACATGTCAAAAACACTTTCAAATTTTACCTCCTTTCATTGTTTTCAATAAAAATATGCATATCATTGTGGCTTCCCTTTACTAGCCAATTTCATATCATATCTCTAATGAATCCAATTTTGCATCGTCGAGTTCAATAAAGCTTCCATGACACTAATCAAAATTTTTCAATGAGGGTGATAAAAATCAACTTTGGAAAACATGCATATAAGCACATAGATATCAATACTGAATTCCAAAATAGCCATGTATAAGCAACATAAGAAATAATGCACAAATAATGTCAAGTATAATTAAATATGCACAAAGTAAACCCTTCCTCCACCCCATACTTAAACATTACAGTGTCCTCACCGTATAAAAAAAATTAAGGGTAAAGAAAGAAACTCACTAGACAGACGTGCTGATCGTCGGAAATCGAGTGCTTTGCTTCTGTAGGACGGGTCGATATCGAGTAGGCATGGTCGATATCGACCTACTGTACTCAATTTCGACTGCTTCTTTTCTCCCTTGTTCCTGAAAAAATATTAGAAGAGAAATGCCCACAATAGAAAATAATGTTCAAAATCAAAAACAAAAGCAACAATGTCCAAAAATCCCAAAAAATAAATGTCTATTTACAAGCTCTAGACTTTATAGTCGCTAGGCCGACTTCTTCACTAAGCATTAGCCTAGCTCATCTTTGTCCAGAGGTATAGGTGGATCTGGTGGTTCCTCTGGTGGTGGGAAGCGCGGGATGTCATCTGGGGGCATCGTATGAAGAAGCTTAAACCTCCCCGAGTGGACGCTTCATGGCTCCACCCATTCATCTTCCCTGGCTCGAGCTAGCATGTATAAGGGAGGATATAAAGAAAATATACATACCCCATCATCATACCTCTTCCGCTTCATATGTTGATTTGTTTGCGCGTCTCCACCACAACAAAACGGTGGAGTGGGGAGAGATATTTCCACCTCATCATGCGGAGCTTCATGCCACTTTGCTAGGGCCCCGTACTTGAATATGAACATCGGTTGCTCAAAATCATCGGGGATAGCCTTCACCTTGTAAGGTAAAAGCAATCTTGGAATGCCCTGGTCAACAATGTCCAACTTTTTCTCTTCTAGTGCTATTTCGCCTTGGGATCCTTCATATGATTCATCAACAATAGGTATCAAAGTAGGAATGAAATTCAAGGAAGGACATACCTGGTTGTCGAGATCGAATGGGTCAATTGGCTCGTCGGGAGGAGGGCATGGTCCTTTAGACTGAATGGAAGCCTCAAGCCTTCGAATTTCGTCTTCCAGCCGGGCTATTTTCTTTAATCGTTCTTCCTCCACTGCGATCCTATTTCTCCGTCTCAAATCTTGAAACTATTCTTCTCATGCAGGATTCCCTTCGACAAAGTCTTCCATCCTTGTACCTAAGCTTTGAAATCACAATCAAGAACACAAATTAGTAGCAAAAGCTTGGCACCCAGTTGGTACAGGTGAGGTAGGTGGTGGTAGGGTATGTGATAGGGTAAGAAAAAGGGATGGGCTTTTCTGAACCTTTAAACACAATTAAACTAGGTGCGATTGATATCTCCCCGGCAACGGCGCCAATTTGACGAGAGGGTTTCTCAACCAAATAAATTTGTAGTCAAGACCCCCGCTATAGTATAGGGGAGTCAGGTTCGTCCTCAGGAGAAAAGTCAGCGGTTCTAGGTTTAGTGTGTTTTAGGGTTCAGGGATAGCAGGAAAAGGTGATGAGGGTGGCAGTCGACAAAGAATAGAGAGGTCGATGTCGATTGATGGAGGGGGAATGGTGGTTGGTGTCGAGTAGAATCTTTGTTGAATAAAAATAATAAAATACAACAAATAAAGATGCAAACTTCCAAGATTAGGGATCACCACAACAATAAACATCACTACAAAAAAAAAATGAAATTCGCTTCGGCAAAAAACCGTAGCAAAAGGGCTTCAAGAGGTGGCAAAAGCCATCTAGCTTCGGCTTAGCTACGGCAAATAGGGGGTGGCGATTTTTGGGGTGGCAAAATTTGGTAGCTTCGGCAAATAGCCGTGGCAAAAAATTGGCGATGGCTAAGAGACGGCTAGCCCCCGTAGCTAAAGAGTGGGCTAAAATTTAAAAAAAAACTGCTTTTTAGCCCGGATTCTTTAGACCCGGGCTAAAAAGTCTAATATTTTTTTTTAAAAAAAAATTGATACTAAACCAATTCATAATTTATATACAAAATAAAATGTAAAAAAATACATAATTTATATATAATAAATGTAGCCAGATAGCCTAATTGATACTAAACCAATTCCACTTTGACACATGGGAATGGCAATATCTATAATTTTCTTCACTATCTTTATCCATGGTTCTTCAAATTGCAAGTCTGAAACTTTGGCTGTAAAAGCTCCAATTGCAGAGACATTTTTGGAGGAAAAAAATGGACGAGCAAAGATAAGTCGACCTGATAGAACCTACTAGAATAAAGCATCTCACTCTTAATTAATAATAACAAAATTTAAATCACAAATTCAACAACTAAACTAGGATGGAACAACTATATCTAAATCTATCTAATAACATAAGATAAAACATTATAATAAAGGAAATAAATCTAAAAGGGAATTATATCTAAAGTAGATAAATGTCTCTTCCATCTTGATAGACCTTGATAGAATTTGATCTTGTGGATATCTCCATTGGACTTTGGATAGAACTTTGATTAGAACTCGGATTAGCTCGAAATCGGCCACTGTTGGTCAAGTCGATATCGACTTGCCTTACTCGATATCGACCCACAACTTCTTGTCTTCAGCTTCTTGACTCGATTTCGGCTTCAGGAGTGAAAATCGAGTTGATGTTACTCGATATGGACTTTGGTAGGTCGATATCGACCTTCACTTTTCTTTTGCTCTAGCTCTGGTCGATTTCGGGATCTTGACTCGATTTTGGGAAACTCGATATCGACTTGCCTAGGTCGATATCTACCTCTGCACCAGTTTCCAACATGCTGCTCTGTTCTTGAAACGCACTTTCCCGGGTCCTTGTTCGTCCGATTGACGCATATGAGCATGTATTGGAAAGGTCTTTCTGAGGGCTACAACTTTCATGAAGACTTCAAAACTTGATTTGGAATGATGAATGGCGAAAAGTGGGCTTTCCTCCAGCTGCACCATCCTTAGCTTCTTCTTGACTCTCCTTTAAGCTCCAAAGTGCGTCCGATTTATGTGAAATATAAAAAAAACTTATGTAGACCTCCATATATTGCGAATAAACATAAACTACAAAAATTATGTACTATTCTAACCCAAATGTATGAAATGCATACAGAAATCGATACAAAAGTTAATGTAAAACATGGTAAAATAGGCTTACAACAACTTAGGATCCTAATAGGTCACCGAGAAGCCTCTCTCCTATACAATTGCAATCTAGTCAACTCACGTTCCCTTGGAGTCCTAGACCAATCTAGAGGAGCCCCACCTGTCTCAGCTATCTAGTACAATCCTCTTACACTTCGTGAATCAATCGCATAGTGTGCACTTCCTGAGTTACAAACTCTCGAGTATAACACTCTCTCGAAATATATCCTATAAGCTCACTGTGTAACTCTCAAATGATTTGAAACAAAAGATACAACTCTTAACCACTAGTAGAGAGCACACGAAGAAGACAGATTGACTTGAAGGCTTGAGTGTGAATGAATGCTTGTGTTCAGCGAATGTGTTTCTGTCTTCCCTTCATCTCCTCTTTTATATAAAATCAAATCGGCGCCTAAGGATCTTCTTCAACGGCTAGAACAGATCATGGCTTGAGACGGAATCTTCAATCTTCTATTTGTGGAACCTCGGAAGCCATGATCCACTAGATTCGATCTTCTTGTCCTTTAGCTTAAGGAAGGAGATTTCAATTCGAAATATCTTACTGCAATGTTAGTGTATAGAATATACAATAATATCTGGAAATATATTATAATAACATCTAATAACATTTGGACATAATATGCACATAATATAGGTTTTGTGTTTCATCAACACAGTTGTAGCTTCAAGACCTTTGACACAAGCTGTGTGTCAAAGCCTTTGAAACCATTTCCGATTTTCATCAAGGGAGTGGAGTTATCAATCTCCCCCTTGATGAAAGACAAAACCTGTGGATCCCTGTAACTTAGTCAAGCAAATATATTATAAGCAAAATCAGACTAAATACCTGCATGGGTTGGACAAATGTTGGATCATAAGTTTTTAAAGCCAAAGAGAAACATCCAACAAAACAACGTCTTCCAAGACCCTTGGTGTTCACAGTAGTTTGAAAGTCTAAACCATCAAACCATCTCCCCATTTTTGTCTTTCAACAAAGGGAGGAGGATAGAATAGTAACCAAAAGTTTTAAAACAGTAACCAAAACCAGCAGTGTTTAGATTAAGGGTTAGGGTAGGGTAGGGATTTAGGATTCATCATCAGGAGCACCATCCGTGAACAACAACTTCAGCTCCTGCAATAACTTAGCCACCCCGCCCATCTCAAGCGAAAACTCTCTATGCAGCTCCTTGATGTCGAGGTGAACTTCCTCCAAACCCAACTCCAGGTTTTCCAAGCGCTCATCAATGGCAGAGGCAGTAGGAAGAGTTTTTGAGGGAGAGGCACGACTCCAAGTCCCTTGGGGGGACTGAGTGATGCAAATCTTCTCAAAGCTCTTGGAGTTGAACTTACCCATATGATGCTGTTGTTCTTCATTTTTGAAATCGATTTCAGAAGCTTTGAAGACATGGGTTAAAAGGTTTGCGAAGGGGAGGGGGTTCCTTTTCTAGATTTGCGGGTGTGAGCCATGGATCATAGGATGGTATTGTCAAGACCAAGATCATGGCCATTCAAAATTCGGTATAAAACGACCATAGCGTTGTCAAGGAGTAGGGAGCCAGAGTTGATTCGGGGTAAGAGGCATCTCACAATGATGTTGAAGATGATTTTTGCCTCGAGTGTAAGGGACGAGTGGGTAAGCTATTTGGTGGTGCTATTTGATGCTTCGGGGAGCAAGTATTTGGATCGGGGAAGAGTAACGCATTGTTCTTTTGTGGGGGTTTCAGGAGAGGGTGGACAAGGTCTAGGAAGGCCAAGGAGATGAGCGAAGTCAATGGTGTTGAAGGTGATTCTAACTCCCTTGATGCCTGATTCCAAAGACCAACCATCAACATTGTGTTTGGCTTTGAGGTTTATGTAAAATAGACGGGTGAGTTGGGGGTAGTAAACGGATTGAAGGTTTAGAAGGGTCCATGCAGAGGTGTGTTTTAGGAGAGAGATGCAGGGTAGGTTCAAAGCTTCCAAAAAATCAAGATCAATGAAATCGGAACAACATATCTTACGAGTTCTAAACTCATCTACCCACTTTCCAGCCATCTCAGCATTCTTAAACCACGAGGAGGGTAAGGATTGGTTTACTTGGATAAGTGCATGCGGATCGGCGTTCTTCCTTTGAGCGTTTGTCGGAGCAGACGTCTTGACAGGCGCATCAAAGCTTTTGAGAGTGCCTTTCCTTGTGCGCTTGAGAGATGGAGGCTTTGCTTTAGTGGCTTTGCGCTTCTTCGGAGACTGGGGAGGAGGAGGAGGAGTAGGAGAGGGAACAAGTTCTGGCTCCTCTTTCTCTTCATCCTCAGACCCCGAGTCCTCAGCAGACACTTCAACATCGTCTCCCTCAGCCTCCTCGTCATCGTCTGCAGTCTCGTCGTCCTCCTCTTCCTCTTCCTCTGGTTCCTCTTCAGTGGGAACATGCTTCTCTGCAACTCTTCGGGCCTCTTCCTCGGCCTCTTTCCTAGCTTTCTCAGCCTCTTCCTCGGCTCTTTTCCTTGCTTGCTTAGCCTCTTCCTCGGCCTTTTTCTTTCTCTAGGCCTCTTCCTCTGCCTCCTTTGCAGCATCTCGCTCTAGAATCTCATCAAGATCCTCCTCTTCTTCCGCAATGATCTTTCTCTTATCTTTTTGCTTGGCACTGAGAAACTTCTTCGTCGGGCGCTTCAGGGACCGCTTGATTTCAGCAATGGTGCTCTCAGGCACGGTGCTCGGGACAATGGCTGAGACAATAGCTTAAGGAGTAGGTTCAGGTTGAGGGGAGATCACAATGGTCTGGCGTCCTTTGGGGGTAGCGCCAAGGCATTTGAGTGTGGAGGACTTCTTGGATTTGGGTGCCATGGATGGAATTCGGCTAAGCTTCTAGAAAAAGGTTAAAGAAGGAGTTTAAGAGAGGGTTTATGTAGTTCTGGAGAGGTGAGGAATAGTTAGGGTAAAATGTGTGGTTTAAAAAGGGTGAGAGGGGTAAGTTGATGGGACGAGTTTATGGTTCGAATGGTAGTAATCATAACACACTTCAATTTTGAAAAGATCTGATTTCCAAAAATTTAAAATTCAAACCATCTTATCACATTTGAAATTCAAGAAGGAATATTTCCGAAAACATTTTCCATAAATAAATATACTCGGATAATATAATTTTGGAAAAAGAAATGTGTAATGCATAAGGAAGTTTAAAACCATTAAAACTATATTTGATCAAATATCTAATAAGATATTAACCAAATATATGATCCGTTATATGTACTCTACCATTCAGTTCATAAACTTTGACATGAATCTCAAAGGTCTTGTCACTTAGTAGAATTTATCTTTCGTAAAGGGAAAGCTCCCCCTACGAAAGTGCATCCCTGTTAAGCATTCCGATCTCACGTCTAATGAAGGTGAACCTGTCCTCTGCCAAAGGCTTAGTAAAAATGTCAGCCCATTGATAATCAGTTGAAATAAAGGATATGGACACATCACCTTTTTCGACATGGTCTCTAATTAAATGATGCCTTACACCAATATGTTTGGTCTTTGAATGCTGAACATGATTCTTTGTAATGGATATGGCACTTGTATTGTCACACTTAATGGGGATGCCTTTGAGATTGATGCCAAGATCCCTCATTTGTTGAGCTATCCAAAGGGAGCAACATGCTCCAGCTGCTATGTATTCGACTTCGGCAGTGGATAGAGCAACTGAGTTTTGTTTTTTTGAGTGCCAGCTAATCAAGGATGCTCCTAAGAATTGGCAACATCCCGACGTGCTCTTCCTATCCACCTTATAGCCTACAAAGTCTGCATCAGAATATCCAATTAGTGAAAAATCTCTTTGCTTTGGGTACCACAAGCCAAGCTCCTTAGTGCCATTGAGATATCGAAAGATCCTCTTCACATCCACGAGGTGAGATTCTTAAGGGTCAGCTTGAAACCTAGCACACATGCACACACTACACATGATGTCAGGTATACTAGCAGTAAGATATAATAAAGATCCAATCATCCCTCGATACTCCTTTTGATTGACACTCTTCCCAGTCTTGTCTTGATCTAGAGATTAGGTTAAGCTCATGGGTGTCTTGGCTGCTTTGGATTGATCCATCATGAACTTCTTCAAGAGATCCTTAGTGTACTTGCTTTGGTTGACAAAGATCCCTTTCTTAGATTGATGAACTTGTAACCCCAAGAAGAAGTTGAGTTCTCCCATTAAGCTCGTCTCAAATTCACTGCACATAATATCGGAAAATTCCTTGCACAAAGATGTGTTAGTAGCCCCAAACAATATATCATCAACATATATTTGGATAACCAAAATGTCCTTTCCTTTGGTCTTGATAAAAAAAGTCATGTCGATCAACCCCCTTTTCAAATCATTTTCTAAAAGATATTTTGACAAGCACTCATACCAAGCTCTTGGGGCATGTTTCAAACCATATAGCGCTTTGTCTAGTTCGTAAACATGATTAGGAAATTCCGAACTTTCATAACCCGGGAGTTGAGCCACATAGACTTCTTCCTCTAAGAAACCATTAAGAAAAGCACACTTGACATCCATTTGATATAACTTTATGCCCATGAAAGATGCAAATGCTAATAATATGCGAATGGCTTCAAGCGTAGCTACGGGAGCAAAAGTCTCCTTGTAATCAATACCTTCCTCTTGATTGTAGCCTTGAGCAACAAGCCTTGCTTTGTTCCTCACGATCTTACCATTCTCATCTAGCTTGTTTTGAAATACCCAACGTGTGCCAATTAGTGATTGATGCTATGGCCTAGAAGGGCCTCATCTACCTTCTTTGGTTCTATAAGGGAGACAAACGCGTGAAAAGCACAAAGATCTTTAAGTTTAGAGCGAGTTTGAACATTAGATGTAGGGTCGGAGATGATATCCTTTAATGAGTGTGACGAGGAGTATTTGAACTTTCTCTTGCTAGTATCAGCTCCTTGATTCGTCACACCAACATGATTGATTTATGGTACATCTGACTCCGTAGATATGTTAGGCTCAATTACAGCAGTTTCTGAAGTCTCAACACTTTTGGGTTGGTCGCCAAGGGCTTTGGACTGAGCTTCAAGACTTTGGGCCAATTCCTTAGTGTTAAGAATCTGATCCTGCATGTTCCTCTTCTTTGTGTTCTTGGTAGCAACATCATCACCATCCTCGTTCTCTGTATGGATGTTAAGATCTAAATCTGCAACACTTTCACTCAAAGAACCGTCATCGCATTCATCAAATATAACATGTATACCTTCCTCAACTAACTTGGTCCTTTTGTTGAAGATTCTATATGCTTTGCTACTTGTGGAGTAGTCAAGAAATATACCTTCATCACTACGCGCATCAAATTTCCCAAGGTTATCTTTTCCATTGTTATGAACAAAACAAGTACAACCAAAGGGTTTAAAATATGATATAAGGGGTTTGTGGCCTTTGAAAAGTTCATAAGGATTTTTCTTTAAGATGGAATGAATAAGACAACGATTCAAAATATAGTTAGTTGTGTTAACAACTTCAGCCCAATAGGATTTAGGTAATGCATTTTCTAAAAGCATAGTCCTAGCCATGTCCTCTACGGTGTGGTTCTTTCGTTGCACAACCCCATTTTGTTGAGGTGTCCTAGGAGCAGAAAAATTATGGGAGATGCCATATTTAGCACAAAACAAATCAAACTGAAGTTGATCAAACTCTCTACCATGATCACTTCGAATTGATACAATGGGCTCGTTTCTTAAAGTTTACAACTCCTTACAAAGTTTTGAAAACTCAAATAAGGCCTCTGATTTTTCTTTTAAAAATGCAACCCAAGTATATCTAAAAAAATCATCAACAACAACAAGCATGCACTTTTTACCATTGGGAGATTTGACTCGCATAGGACCACATAAATTCATATATAAAAGTTCAAGGGGTCTAGAAGAACTTACAACCTTTTTGGGTTTGAAAGAGCTACGTGTTTGTTTACCTCGTGTGCATGCTTTGTACATATCAATACCTTTGAAGTCCCTCTCAGATAGTCCTCTTAGAAGCCCTTTGGACACAAGCTTCTGTAGTGTATGTGGGCTCACATGACCGAGTCTCCTGTGCCAGAGCTTTGGATCGTCCGTCAAAGCCTTTAGACAGGTTAAGCTTCCTTGTTCCACTTGCTCAGCATTCACAGCATAGATGTTTTTATAACGATAGGCAGTTAGAACTACCTCACCTGTATCTTCTCTGCGCACTAGACATATTTTCTTGTTAAATCCAACATTATTACCACTATCACATAGTTGAGAAACACTAAGCAAATTATACTTCAAACCATTAACAAGATAAACATTTTTAATACTATGGTTAGTGTTGTAAGAGGAAATCGAGAATGCAAAACAATAAGTAAACAAAGTAAAGCAAACCGATCGAATCCCAGCAAATAATGTTCAAGACTCCCTCCAATGTAGTAAGAGGAAGTCAGGTTCGAATCCTCGAGGAAGCTGGTCAGAGGATCCTAGGCAGCGGTGGAATCTCACGGACAGAAGTCGACAACAGTGGTACTCGACCTCGACTAAGGGGTAGTCGACAGGGGTTAGGCACAGTCGAACACAGCAGCAGCAACTCGGCGAAGTCTACTCGATCTCGACGAGGCGTACTCGATATCGAGTAGGGCCTTTGTCGACTTCGGCTCGTCTTGTCGAGTTCCTGCATAATTGAGCTACGGCGATCTGGGATCGGAGATTAGTAGTCGAGATCGACTAGAGGCTGGTCGAGATCGACGAGGGCAGAAAAAAGTAAAAACAAAGCAGTTTCGGTTTCTGTAACTTTATGAATTTGGAGAACTTCCAAGATTAGGGTTTGCGACAACGATTACCATGCAAGCGGAATATAAATCACAAAAGGCGGTAACTGTATCGATAAAGGAAAAGGCTTTCACCTAATCCGACAAGTAGGAATATAAATCTCACGACAAATAATCCTAATTGCATCTATTCCTTTTTATAATTAGCATTTATAATCTTTCGAATAGAAATCCTAATTACTACCCAAGTTTCACAACATGAGTTCTTCAATTTCTCAATCAAAGATGAAGCACATAGGGAATAAATTAAGATAACGACAAAATACCTCCTTTCGCAATCGCTAATCCACCGACATGGCTCTCGTTGGGCTAACCCCAACCCCAGAAGTAGGTGGACTACTCACGCCTCATCGCAATCGCAGACATCATTGGTTCAAAAGAAATAACTTGCATTAACTAAATTCAAAGCCTTTACAATTCCGGCAATCAACTTTCGTAAACTGCCAAAACCTTAAAACCTTCGAACTCCTAAATCTCTATGTGGAACTACTTGTCTCTGAAATTGAATGAATAAAACTGAGCCCCATGGGCTTTATTTATAGCCTTCTAATCCTCGCTACTCAAGGATAGAATATCTATATCTATATCTAAAACTCTCTTCTTCATGATAGATGTTGATAAATTGGATAGACTTTGCTTCTCCTCGGCTCCAAGGACTCTACTCCGAGTAGAACTGCAATCAACTCGTCACGCCGCTTCGGGAAATCTTCGTCGATCTCGAGTACGGCGTACTCGATCTCGACTAGGAAAGTCATCGAATGGGCTGACTTCGTCGTCTCGGCTAGCTGATGCTCGACAAGCTCGGACATGACTCCTGGCGCTAGTCGATCTCGACAAGGGGCTTGTCGATCTCGACGAGTGGTGTGTTCTCGACTTGGTCTTCCGAGGTTGTCGAGTCGGATGTGGGCTCTCAGCCTTGTCGACCTCGAGGACGCTCCTCGATCTCGACGACAATGGGTCATCGACTTGGCCAGCTTGGTGTGTCGGGTAGCCCTTGTCGACATGCTCGGACACTGGCTCCTGGGCTTAGTCGATCTCAACAAGGGGCTTGTCGATCTCGAGTAGATTTTGGCCTGGTGTTGTCGAGCAGTATCTCCTCAACATGGCTCATGGAATGTCGTCTGGCTCTTGTCGACATCGAGTACTCTACTCGATGTCGAGTAGGGTGTTGCTCTGCTCCGCGTTGTTTGGTCAGGTCTCTACTCGACTCCAGTGTATCCGGACTTGACTTGTCGACATAGACGAGAACTTGGTCGAGATAGAGTAAGGCTTGTTGCTTCCGTCTTTGTTTCTTAGTTTTCTCCCAAAATGTGTCCATATTCTGCAATATTAAACAGAAACTTATGTAGATCTCCATTTCTAACAAATAAGCATATATTACATAAATTTGACATATTCCCAACCCGAAATATGCAAAATGTAAAGAATATGGAACTAAAATATGTATAAAGACATGGCTACTTTGGAGACATCAGTTAGGATCACTCCCAAAATTACCAATACCAACGATGTTACACTTTCCTTTGTCATCAAGAGTGATTATTCCAGTGGATTGCTTCTTTAGATCATGGAAGAGAGACCTCTTCCCACTCATATGTCTC
Organism: Persicaria tinctoria; assembly: GCA_037127255.1. Taxonomy (NCBI): domain Eukaryota; kingdom Viridiplantae; phylum Streptophyta; class Magnoliopsida; order Caryophyllales; family Polygonaceae; genus Persicaria; species Persicaria tinctoria. Next base: position 81,308,350 of record JBANSL010000006.1, read on the forward strand.
GAGCATCCACTATCAATAATCAATTTTTTCTCTTTCACCTTGGTGATCTCCTACAAGACAAACATCAACCTTTGTGGCTAGACCAATAAGAAAATTTAGATCCATTATTGGGATAAACCATATTTGTGTAAAATAGTGCCTTTGGGGACCCAAACTTGCGTTATCCGTTCTTTTCTCAAGTGAACAGGAAATGTATTGCGAATGATATGTGGATCCTTTCTTCTATAGGGGCATGTCTCTTTTACATGTCCCTTTCTCGCACAGTGGTGACATATAGGAGAGGTTCTACTTCCTTTTGCCTTTACAAAAGTGGTAATGTGCTGCTTCTTTAAAAACCTTGGATTGTAACCAATACCACTTTTGTTTAGAGAACTTTGTTGCTCACCCAACATCCTATCAAGAGTGCCTTTGGATTTGGTAAAACTTATGAGGGCTGTCTTTTGGTCTTGAATCTTTTTATTCAGGGAGATCTTCTCGTTCTCTAAGTCATGATGGTCATTTCTTAGAGAGGAGAGATCTTGCTTGAAATCAGATTTCTCTAAGTCAAGAGTCTTGACTTTAATGTCAAGACTTGAATAAGAAGTTTCAAGACTTTTGACCCTCATAGACAGATCCTCAATAGTTATTTCCGGGTCCACAGTTTTCTTAATAAGAGTGTTAGTTTGGGCAATAAGTTTCTCTTCATTGGCAATCATATTAGAAAGGAATTCCGATAATACCTCTTTTGGACTTGCCATAAGCTCTCTTACACTTACCTCAACCTGCTCATCGTGGGATTCATCTCCTGAGGCCATGAGACAGACATTAGGCTTCTCATCATCGGAGTCTATGTCAGAATCGCTCCATGTTTCCACCATGGCTTTCTTTTTCCACCTATCACCTTTCTTGAACTAGCTCTTCATCTTTTGAGGGGAGTCTTTCACAAGATGGTCTGTTTCACCACATTCAAAACAGGACAAAGGTTTAGTCTTCTTGTCATATTTGTTGTATTGAGACTTACCTCGAATTTTAGAAGACTCTGATCCATCCTTGTTGTGGAATTGCTTCTTCATTTTGAGGATTCGAGAAAGACCCCTTATAATAAGAGCAAAGGGATCATCCTCATCATTATCCTCATCTTCAGAATAAGACATATCTTTGGGCTCATCCTTTTAGACTTGAGTCCCAAGTTCTTAGTGCTTGTTGGAAATTCTCCATCATCTTCATTGAGAATCATCTCATATGTGATCAACTTCCCAAGCAAATCATCAAGGGGTAGAGTGGTGAGATCTTGGGCTTCCTCTATGGCTGTTACTTTAGGGCCCCATTTGTCTTTTGGGAAGCACCTCAATATCTTCCTCACTTTCTCAAACTTCTTGAAGGTCTTTCCGAGAGAGTCAAGGTTGTTTGTGATTTCCGTGAACCGTGTGAACATGGCCTTAATAGACTCATCAGGCTTCATTTTGAAAAGTTCATACTTTCGAAGAAAGATGCTGATCTTGGTGTCCTTCACTTGACTGGTTCCTTCGTAGGTGACAACCAGCTTGTCCCAAATCTCTTAAGCTGACCTACAAGATGAAATACGGTTAAACTCATCAGTACTAAGACCACAATATAGTAAGTTAATGGCCCTGCAGTATTTGGAGACGAGTTAAAGATCCGCTTGGATGTATTCAGCCTCGGTCTTCGCGACTTTTGCTCCATTTGGTCTGTCTTTCTCTTGAACCTTCAGACCATTTTCTATAATGTTCCAGAGTTCCAGATCTTGATCTATAATGAACATTTTCATCGAGGACCTCCAGTGGACGAAGTTGTTTCCTACAAAAAGTGGTGGTCTACTGGTAGACCTCCCTTGTGCGAATCTTCCGCTTGCTTCACCAGACATGATCAAAACTCACAAGATTGTTAGATCAAAAGCAGTGAGTAAGGCTCTGATACCAATTGAAGGTTCGATAATGTATAACAAAGTAATATAAAGATACTTCGTGAATCAATCGTCTAGTGTCCACTTCCTGAGTTATGAACTCACGAGTATAACACTCTCTCAAAATATATCCTATAAGCTCACTGTGTAATTGATGCGGGACCATCTTCTACAGCTCCAGACACACCAATCATTCTTGAAGAAGGACCTATGACTCGAGCCCGAGCTAAGAAGCTTTAGAGAGACTCATTCAACTTTGTGAGTTAGGCTTTGTTCTCGAGCAGGGTTCAACTCCCCGAGCCAACATTGAAGACATACATGTGCATTGGGATTCAAGAAGAGGTCGAGCCTCCATAGCTTATGAAATGCCGGTTTATCTTAAGTGTTCAGGCTCCATATGTTTCTATTTTTAGTATTATTTCTACTTAAGATATTTTAGGAAACTTTAGAGGTTATTTAATTAATTCCTTTATACCTTAGTTTTATCTTCTTTTATCTTCTTTCCTACCTAGAATCGGCCCATCAGGCCCTAGACATCTATATATTTCGATTCCTCCTTTGTATTTCAGTTGGAACTTAATGAATTAGAATTCTCTCATATTGTATGAAACACATGAGTGGTTGTCGATTGAATAGAGTTGTGCTCTTCAATTGCAAATTGGTCTTGTCTCAGCTTGGTTTGCTTTGTGTTCATCAACTTCGCAAGACTTGATGATCCTAGTATCCACGATCCCCCTCTTTATGCCTCCAAGTTGTCCGCTTGGTTGTGTAGGGTTGTAGAGGCGGGCTATATAGTTATTGGTATTGGTTGCTACCCTATTAGGAGGCCTGAGGTCTTTATCTTGTTCTATATAGATCGACTCAGTCCTTATCTGTCGTGTCTTTCAATTCTTGCATCTAAATTTCGAGTCTTTATTTGTTCTTGATCGAGTCTTGTTATTTCTTTTGGTTGACATCGAGTTCAGTCCTTGTTCTTGGTGTTTCTTGGTCGATCTTGCCTTATCTTGGTTGATTCTTGAGAGTCTTGCTGCGTTTCTTTGCTTTCTTGTTCAGTCTTGTTCAGTTCTTGCTTCCGTTCTTTAGTTTCTTGCTTGTTTGTCGAAGATCGGGCCATCTCACGGCTAACCCCGTATCAAATTGGCATTAGAGCGTTGGTTTCCGACATCAAGATTGAGTCTTTTCTTTTTCTAAACACAAAAACACAAAAATAGAGTCTTTTCTTTATTTGGTCTTTTACTTCTTGTTCTTTATTTGATTATTGCACTAATCTCTAGTTTCTGATTGTTTGTGGTTGCATAGCCTAAACACAAGCCTAGCCGAGACCGTGGAGTCGACCAAAGTGGTGCGCACATCCCCTTGTGAACACCCTAAGCCGACGGCAGAATTTGTCCCACCTGAACGTCTCGAAGATCTCTTTATCGTTCTCATACCTTCGTGTATCCTTCAGGACTTCCGGAAATGGTGGAACCGGCTTTGGAGTCTCCATAGGTAAGGAATGTTTACCTGTTGGTGCAGATTCGGCGACGGTAGTTGCTGCGGGCGCAACAGATGGTTGCAGGTGCTGCTTTGTTGATATGTCGTGGCCGCGGCATGGTTGTTGCGTCCGCCGCATCATACAACTTCCGTCTTCTTCGTCTATTACTTCTATTTCTTCATCAATGATTTCCTCGTCGTCCTTTTGAGGTGTGACAATCAGTTCCCTACCACTCCTAAACGTTATAGGACTGAAGTTCTCCTTATTAGGATTCTCGATGGTTTGCGATGGAAGCTTCCCTGAATTGTTTGCCTCCTTAGAACTTAAGATTTGAATGAGCTGACTCATTTGATTTTCCAAATTTGTCATCCGATCTGATTGGTTCTTCTCTATATTTGCGATCCGATCTGATTGTTGTTTCTCATTCTTCAAGACCAACCGTGACAACTTCTGTAGTGGATCTTCAGTATCCTCATTCAATTACTGCTGACCTCCCTATCGAGGTTCAACCATGAAAGAGGCTTCGTAGTTCCCATAGCCCTATCGATAGCCTCTATTATAGTTGTTGTTATTGAAATACCCATGATTTCCAAAATTACCTTGCCTAGGCCTTTCTTGAGCGAAATTCCCAATGGCATTCAACTCTACGTTAGGGTCTTGTAGAATTGGGCACATGTCCATAGGATGAGTGAATTGATTGCAAATTACACATGCTTTCAACTGTTGAGGAGTTCTATCAGTTACCAATTGTTTGATAAGCTCCTTTACCTCTGCCATGTCGGTCTGAAGTGCAGCCACAGGAGCATCAATAGAAAGTACACCCCTAGCACGAGTGCTCTTGTTGAAATGTCTAGATCCCTCAGAGAGCTCCTTAAACACATCCCAAGCTGCAACAAGCATCTTATTCATCATGTTTCCTCCACAAGCAGAATTCACTGTTTTGCGCTCCACATCAGTAAGCCCATTGAATAAAAAGAGAACCAGATCCTTCTGAGAGTACCCATGGCATGGGCAGCTAGCGTAGAGTTTCTTGAAATGCTCAAAGTACTCATCAATAGACTCCGTAGCGTACTACTCAATGCTACCGATTGACATTTTCAAGGCATTAAGCTTTGTTGCAGGGAAGAAAATCTCCAGGAAGACTCTCTTCATCTCAGCCTAAGTAGTAATAGATCTAGGTGGTAGATAGAAGAACCACTCATTCGCATCATCCTTCAGAGAGAAGGAAAAAGCTCTCAACTTGATTTGATCCTCAGTAACGTTCTCAGGTTTCATCCCAACTACCACAGTATGGAACTCAGACAGATGCTTGTGGGGGTCCTCCCCACTCAACCCATGGAACTTGGGTAGAAGATGAACTACCCTAGATTTCAGCTCAAAGTTGACTCCTTCCCCTAGCGCAGGGAATTCGATTGCCAGGGGTTGCTGTGCCAAGTCAGGAGCAGAAAGCTCCTTAAGAGTGCGGTTTTCTTCGTTAGCCATCTCTGCAGTGCTTTCTCCTTGATAAAAAAGGAGCTCGCAGAAGCGATTACGAGTTTCTTGCTTTAAAAAGGCAAGGGTCCTTTCAATCTCTGAATCAAATGTCGACAAAGAAGAATTAGTAGTACGGGTATAGACCATATAAAATGGTCCACACCAAAATTAACACCAAAAACACACAAGAATCAATACAATTTCCCCGGCAACGGCGCCAAATTTGACGGAGGGAAAACCTGCCGTTGATCCGTCAAAGTAAACTAAAACCTATAACTAGTATAGCAATATATAAGAGATTGATCCACAGGGAAATTTGTTATTCAAGTATGATTTAAATGTCAATTAAGTAACCAAAGAGGGGGGGGGGGGGGTTAGTGTAAAAGATCCGCCTTTAATCAAAGCGGATTGATGAAAGCAAGAGTAAATAATTGTGATTCAAACAATTGTGAGAAGCAGTTCTACCTAAAATTTTCCACTTTAATTGGTTTAAAACGATCCTTGTAACTTCTTCTCATCCTATTACATTTCCTATGAATGTCCTTGTCCCGACCTAATATAGTTACTAGTACAACCAGTCCTAGTAACCCTTATCAATCGAACAATCCCTAAAGAAGGATTTAACCCAATTGACAACTTTATGTTCCGAGATTAGCCAAGGTATTTGCTGTCCCTAAAGAGGGATTTAACAACATATTCAACTTCCTACTTATTCAATTAGTTTAACCAACCCTAAAGGAACAAGTTTTCCACTTAGGTTAAGGTTCACAACCAGGAATGTACAAAACTTAGCAATTGAATTGATCTAACGAGTTGGCCAGACAAGATAGAACAAAACAATAAACCATCAAGTACAAAGAAGTTGAAGCAATCAAATATAGGAAACAAGGAACGAGAATTAGAAACTCACAATCAATCTAAATAAAGCGTCAAACTGTAGGCAGAACATATGAGTTTAGTTCCTCATGAAAAACATCGCTCAATCTCTAATTGTCCGATAGAACGTAGAATAGAATAGACATGAAAGAAAAATAACAATAATCGACCTCTTTAATAAGTCTAAGTCGGCCATGAAACAACTAACCCAAGTAGGGTTTTCATTAAGTAAAACGCGGCGTCGCTGACGACCAATGTTGCGGCCGCGTCATCCTGTTCGTGGCATGTCCCTTGTCCAATCCGAAAGCAGCTCCAAGCTTGTTTCTTCATTCCTTGTTTCAAGTGCTCCATGCCAATGTCTCTTGTACTTCTCTTGAAGTTATTGCATCTCCTAATTGTATTCAGATTCAATCTGCAAAATAAATACAAAATTGCGCAGAATCCGAATTCTTCCAGAATAATCACAAGATGCAAATTAACTACAGATTATGAACGAAATGAAACCTAACTAGCCTAAAAATGTCTATAATGCCTATCTAAGATATGCATTATCAAACACACTTGATAAGCACCTCGACGCTGGAGCTATTGCTCGCGGAGGGCCTTCGATCGTAGCCTAAGCCTCTCGGAGCACACTTGATAAGCCCCTCGACGCTGGAGCTATTCTTGCGGATGGCCTTCTACTAGTAGCTTTAAGCTCACAAAGATAAACTCTAAATGAGTATAAACATAAGCCCCTCGACTCTGGATCTATCGCTCGCAGAGGGCCTCCAATCGTACCTTGAGCCTCTCGTAGCACACTTGATAAGCCCCTCGATGCTGGAGCTATCTCTCGCGGATGGCCTCCGATCGTAGCCTACGTCTCTTGGTGCACACTTGATAAGCCCCTCGACGCTGAAGCTATGCTCACGGAGGGCCTCCTGCTAGTAGCTGATAGCTCACGGATATAAACTGTAAATGAGTATAAACATAAGCCACTCGACATTGGAGCTATTGCTCGCAGAGGGCCTCTGATCGTAGCCTGATCCTCTCGGAGCACACTTGATAAGTTCCTCACGGATCATGGAGGGCCTCCGCGTGTCGCTTCTTGCTCCCGGAGATAACTCTTAATCGAGTATAAACTAAAGTCCCTCTTGAACGACTGAGGGCTTCCTCTTGTAGCTTCAAGCTCGCATATAATGCTCTCAGTGTCAGTCGGTAGTGGACAAGCTCTCTCCTCTCTCCTCTCTTGGTTGATTTCCGACCTCTTGCATGTGGTGCTCCGGCCTAGCCCTGGTGGGGCTCCTCCTTCCTTGTTTCTCTCCTCCTTCAAGCATGGATCTCCTTTCTCTTCCTCTCTAGATGTTGAGGTAGGGTGTATCTCCGGCGGTGGTAGGTTCTTCTCCCTCTCCTCCCTCCCGTCTTCTCTTCATTCTCCTTTCCTTCTCTTGTGTTCTTGGTTTTTCAGTTGTTCTTTCTCTTTCTTTTGGTTTTAGTTTGGTTTCTTGTTGGTTTTTGGCGTCTTTGTTGCTGCTGTCTTGCTTTTCTCTAGTCTTCTCTTACCTTGGTTTGGGGTTTCTCTTCTCCGGTGAGCTTTTCTTTAATTTTGGCTCTTTCGTTTTGTTTTGCTTGCTTTTTGTTTTGTTTTCTTTGCTTTCGTTGTTTTGCTGCTCGTTTCTTTTATGTGATGCTCAAGGGCTAGATGAGCAAGAAGCTTAAGGATCTCGGAGGTATAGGGGGGTGGTGATCCTTCCAAGTATCTTGAGGATTCACCTCCCATGGCGACTAAGAGAGGTGGTGGCAAGAAAAAGGCGAAGAAACCTAAAGCTCCATCTCTAAGTTGTGGTTTTGAAAATCCTAATGCTAATGGATCAAGGATGACGAGAAATAGTGTGAAAGTGACCATGGATTCAAAGAAGAAGATTACTTCATCATCATCGACGGTTCAAGGTAAAAAATCGGACCCCTATATGCTCAAATCTATTGTAAATGAGGAGGATGTTCAAGCTATACATGGAAGAGGCAAAGACGAGGAGCTAGAAGGGGATTTCTTCAAGGAATTTTCCCGGGTTGCCGATTCGGTCTCTCTACCACCGGCAAAAGAACCACCACAAACCGGCCATGTTCCGGCTAGGTCTGCCATGGATGTCGTTGGAGTGAAAGTCGAGCCTTCAAGGAGGGGAGCGGGTGTCATCAATGCTAGTCGTTGGGATTGTGCATGCAACATCCCCCCTTTGAGTCAACATGTGTGAACGCATTGAATGATGGAAGGTTGAATTCAAATTCAAACATAGATCAATTTAATGCTGGAATTAAGGCCAAGGTAAGTTCCCTAGATAGTTCTATTTTGAATTCAGATTCTGTATTGGTTAACCATGAGTTTGGAGCCAACACCATCGGATATGGCGCCTACCCGGGCTCCTTGAGCGCTGGCATCCATGAGGCTCCTATCACTACCACCTTCAATTGAGACTGGTTGCCTAAGAACCCACCTTTCGAGGATGGGCCCTTGGCAATCGAGTGTCTTCCGGCGCCCAAGGCGCCTATCACTGGCAACTTGGCATCAGGTGATCGGGTGCCTATCGCTAGGACCATAGCTGGGAACCCGGACGCCAATGCCCATGATGTAGCGCTCAATGCCTCGCTCGCTGGGTCTCTCGCTGAAGCCTCCGAGCATCCCCTTTTGCTGGGCACTCAGGCGCTCGCGGATAATCACACTCCCCCGCTCGCTGATAGTCTCGCTGGCCGGCTCGCTGGGCGCTTGGGTGCTCCTGCTAGCAACGATGGATGCCTGGACTCCCCAGCACCCATTGTCGCCCAAGTACCCGAGTCTCCTGGCCAACTGCTGGTGACACCATGCGATAGGGACCTTGTGAGCGCCAACGATGCCCAGGTGTCCGTTACTCGCGAGCAAGCGCCCTTGGGGGCCATTGATGGCGTTCGAGAGAATGAGGTGACACCCCAAGTGCTAGCGCCTGCTGCCCCCGGTCGTCAAGCTCCTAAGGACCCGATTGTTTCAAACGGTAAGGCCCCCCCCCCTTTGAACCAACGTACAACTTCTTACCCTTCTAAGGCTTGGATTAATAAGCCAAAAAAGATCTGTATGAATACGGGCGTTGGACGTAAGAATGATTACTTTGAGGAAAACAAGTCTAAAAGGATTATTGAGATTGATATTAGCGAAGCTCTTCCAATCCATAAGGTGTGGGGGTGGACCCTCTTGGGTCAATACGTTGGTCGTGACCCGGGGAATTTCAAGATCAATGAGATGCGAAGAGGATGGGGCTTGAAGTCTATGTTCTATGAGGAGAACGGATGGTTTGTCTTCTCTTTCGACTCGGAGGAGATTGTAAATGGGGTGCTCAAGGGTGGGCCATATTTCATCCATGGGCGCCCTTTCATTCTCAAGCATGTTACGGAGATGTTTACCATCACAAGAAAGAAAGCGGCTACGGTTCCTCTTTGGGTTCGTAAGATGGGAGTCCCAGTCAACTATTAGACACACAATGTCATAGTTAAGGTGGCTTCAACCCTTGTTAAGCATCTTTTTATGGATAAAGTTACCTAAGAGAGTACTCGTAAGTCCTATGCTCGAGCTCTAATTGAAATCAACTTTGTCGAGGCAATCAACAAGGAGGTAAACCTTTCCTTTAGCAACAACACTAGGCTCAATGTTTCTTTCTTTATTGAGCAGGAGCCCAAGTATCATGGCAAATGTTGTACTTTTGGGCATAACATTTGTGAATGCCCTTTGAATGCTAAGGCTACTAACCCTTTGTCCAAGCATGTGCCTCCTAGTATGATAATTAAAGATAAAGGGAAGCAAAAGGAGTTGGATTCGAATCCTTATGTCCGCACCTCTAGTGGTCCGTTGGGCCTTTCTCCGAAGGAAAAAGCGACCAAGGAAAATGACAAGGAGGGGCAAGATGCTAGAATGAGAAGCTCAATAGAAGCTCACGGAAAAGGAGAGACCTTGTCCTCCCAAATTGTCGACAACAACAAGGTAAATGCAGCTCCTAGTACCTTCTCTCCTATGATGAATTCTAATGAAGGTATTGGTGGTGCTAGGGCTGAAATGAATGATAAGAGGCAAGCTAATGACAACAAAGGAAAAAGTGGTAGGACGAGAAGAAGACCTAAGAACAAAAAGGCCAAAGATCGAGCAAAGGAAAATGAGGAAGGAGAGAAGGGAACGCTCTTCGAAAACAATGTAAGTACCCCTCTTAATGGCTATGCTACGAGATCTAAATCGCTCCCTCCTTTGAATAGGTTGAGCGAGGAAAGACCAGTGGATGTTACTCCCTTGAACTTAGATGTGTCGTCCTCGAATGGGTGTGAAGACCCGAATGAGAAGGATGATATATCTATTAACTCTTGGGATAGCAAAGATGATGAAGAAGGTGAGGATCCTACGACCTTCACCTTGGTCATGTCAATTAAAGAAAGGCGGAGAATGAGCAAGGATGCCGAAGGTAAGAAGGTGGTGATTTGTGCATTGAGGGAGGAGTGTAAATGGCCTATGACAGATGGGATCACTAACATTAAAACGGCCGCCCTTGGGGTGAAGGAGGTTCGTAAAGCCCACATTGGGTCTTTACAAAGATCATTGCTTGGAATGTGAAGGGGTTGAACCTCCCCTTGAAACAAAAAGGTGTGAGAAACTTAGTTAGGAGCCATGATGCTAAGGTATGTGGTATCCTCGAAGCTAAAGCCCATGATGGTCGTTTTAATGTTCAAACTTTCATGTCTTCCTACTTTCCTCAATGGGAACATGCCTCCAATTTCCACCTAGACCCTAGAGGACAAATGCTCCTTGTGTGGGATCCCAGCTTTGTTCACTTGAATGTTGTCGAGGTTGGGGTTCAACACATGGGCTGCATTTTGAAGGATAAGTCTACGAGTGTTGAAATATGGGTATGCTTCATCTATGGACTCTATACGCGGTTCATAGAAGAGGAATTTGGGAAGCATTGGCTAACCTTTTATGCAGATTTATTGTCCCTATGATGGCCTTGAGGGATTTCAATAATGTCATGAACTTTGAGGAGATGATTAATGGTGCCACGGTAACGAGCTACAAGTGTAAGGACATGGTTGAAGCTTGCCAAAATCTTGGTTTGATCGACTTTCCCTATACTAGTGATAACTTGTTTACTTGGTCTAATGGTACCATTTCTAGTAAGATTGACAGGATGCTTATTATTAATGCCGAATGGGTCAATAGGAACCTCTTTTTCCACACTTATTACCGTGCTTTGTGGGAGCTCTCCGACCACAAGCCGACGGTTGTTTCATTGTATAGGATTGAAAGGAACAAAGGCGGGATGTTCAAATTCCTCAACCTTTGGAGCTAAGATGAAAAGTTCCTTGAGATTGAAAGGGAGAATTAGAATGTGCCTAGAGGTGGGTCATTCCAGTTTCGTCTTTGCAAACTTCTCAAAGGACTGAAAAGACCCCTTAAGGTGCTACATTGCAAGGAGTACACCCACATCACCGAGAGAGCCAAGAGGGCTAATGAGGGCTTGGCATCGGCTATGGAGGATGCAGTGACTAACCCTAGTTGTGAAGAAGCGAAAGATGCCTTGGCAAAGTTGAGACTAGTAATGTTGGTTTTCACTTCCATCAACATTGTGAGAGTGTTAGGATTGCCCACCAAATGTTTGCGGATGATATAATGCTCTTTAGCTGTAGAGACATGAGTTCAGTTAAGTGCTTGATGACTTGCATTCACCGGTTGGAGAAGGCCTCGGGGCTCTCGGTCAACAAGGAGAAGTCTCCGGCCTTCTTAGCCTCGGTTCCTCTCAATGAAGCGGAAGCTATTTTGGGAGTAACGGGGTTTAAGACAGGAGAGTTTCCCTTCCAGTACCTTGGAGTTCCCATCAGCCCCATGGCCTTCGGGTGGCGCACTATGGCCCGCTGTTGGACAAGATTGGTAAGAAATTAAGTTCTTGGGCTGGTAAACACTTGTATTATGCAGGAGGAAGGGAGCTTATAGCTTCGGTGATCCAAGGGATGGAGGGGTTTTGACTCTCGGTATTTCCAGTTCCAGAGTCCATTATGCAAGCCCTTATTATCTTGTGTCGCTCCTTCCTTTAGAAAACACCGAGAGTGAAATAGAGCAAGGTATGCAAGCCGCGGCAAGAAGGGGGTCTAGGGCGGATCAACATTCGGCCTTGGAATGAAGCCTTCATGATCAAGCACCTTTGGAGGATCCATGAGAAGAAGGAGAGCCTTTGGGTTCGGGGGGTGCACCACCGATACCTTGGTGTGGTAGATGTGGAGACTTGGGAAGCTCATCGGAGGGACTCGTCGCTCATCAAAACAATTATTGAGGTAAAGGACAAAATGTTAATTTTGAACTCTAACCTTAATAGTTTGCATGGTGAATGGTGTAATGGAGAAAGATTCAAAGTCAAGAGAGCCTATGAGGAATTTCGAGAAAAAGGAGGCCAATGTCCATTGGTACAAGGAGGTGTGGGCAAAAGAAAACACTCCGAAGCATAGTTTCATCTTTTGGCTCGCTACCTTGGGTAAGCTCCCTACCTTGGATAGACTTTTCTTTCTTGATATTAACCATTGGTGTAGGTTTTGTAGAGAAGACATCTTGGAGACCCATGAGCACATCTTCTTCGGATGCTCCTACACTAAGGGTATTTGGAGGAGAACTAGGGAGAGATTATTTATCCCAGAAGAAGTGGACAACATGGATCGGGGTTTAAGGTGGCTCCGGAGATACAAAAGGAAGAAAGGATGTGAAGATAAGGCCAAAATCCTTGCCTATTCCGCCGCTATCTACTTCATTTAGCATGCGAGAAATGCAAAGGTTTATGACGACAACCATATTCCCGAGGAGGTGGTTGCTAGACTCATAGTGACTCATGTCTTTTGTCTCCTTCATGCTTCCTTCACTCTTGATGATGTTGAGAAGATCTAAGGCTTGGTTTCCTTTTCTGCTCTCTTGGTTTATGGTTGGTAGGAAAGTTGTGACCTTTGGATGGTGTCCTAGGGCCTGCATTCCTCTGGTGCATGTGAGCACCTAAGAACCATCTCCGATTGGTTGGTTGTTGGCTTGTGTCCCTCTGGGTGCCTACGAGGCCCGAGAGCAAGGTCTTTTGATTGTATTTTGGTGGTGTGTTGGGTTTGCATACCCTAACCGCTCCCATTTCATGTTTACTTGGCTTTTTGTATGTGCTCAATCAAGTTGTGCCTTGACTGGGGTATATATCTGTTATTTTAGCTTAGCTTTGAACCCTTGTTTAGATAGGCTGCGCCCTAGATCAAAAAGTAGCTCAACGGTCTTGATGTACGATCCTTTGGATCCCCCGTTCTTTCATTACTATATACATAAACCTCCCTTCACCAAGACTTAGTGCCGGGGGATGGGGGTTGGCTTCAATAAAAAGCTCGCAGATATAACTCTTATTTGAGTATAAACTATGTCATTCTTGAGTGACAAAGAGCCTCCGCTTGTAGCTTCAAGCTCGGGGAGATAAACTCTTAATGAGTATAAACTAAGTCACTCGATGTTAGAGCTATCGCTCGCGGATGGCCTCCGATCGTAGCCTAAGCCTCTCAGAGCATACTTGATAAGTCCCTCGATGCTGGAGCTATCGCTCGCGGAGGGCCTCCGATCGTAGCCTGAGCCTCTCGGAGCACACTTGATAAGCCCCTCGACGCTGGAGCTATCGCTCGCGGAGAGCCTCCGATCGTAGGCTAAGCCTCTGGGGGCACACTTGATAAGCCTCTCGATGTAAGAGCTATCACTCGCGGAGGGCCTCCGATCGTAGCCTGAGCCTCTGGGAGCACACTAGATAAGCCCTTCGACGCTGGAGCTATCGCTCGTGGAGGGTCTCTGATCATAGCCTGAGTCTCTCAGAGCACACTTGATAAGACCATCGAAGCTGGAACTATGCTCGCCTAGGGCCTCTTGCTAGTGTTGTAGGAGGAAATCGAGTTCAAAATATAATGAAATAGATCAAACCAGATTCGTGCCCACGCAAATGATTACAAGACTTCCTCCCGATGCAGTAGTGGGACGTCAGGATCGATCCTCGAGGAAGCGTGTCAGCGGATCTCAGGTAGCGGAGGAATCTCATAGGCAGAAAATCAAACAGACAGACAGAAACAACAGAGAAAAGCAGAAAAGAAAGCAAAGACAGCAGCTTTGGTCGGTATCGACTACTGTAACTCGATATCGTCTAAGGAAATCGACTAAAAGTGCTCAATATCGACGGACTGAAAGCAAAACTCAGCAAAAGAACTCAATTTCAACAAAACTCAACTCAACATCGACCAATTTCCTTGATGTCGACCAAATCTTCTCGATTTCGAGTAACTTAGAAACAGAAATTTGCAACTTCTCGAATAAAAATGAATGTAAACACGAAATTAACTCAATAAACTAAAGAAATCCAAGATAAGGGTTTCAACACCACAACGATAACATTGTAAAATAACACATAAAGGCATAAAAGATCATGCTTTTCATCAAATAACTTTCGTTATTAGCAAATAGGAATATAGAGGCTTTCGCAGAAACTCTAATTGTTACAAACCCTTTTCACATAATTCATCAAATCTGTATTAAGATCAGTTTCGCTTCAACAACAAAAATAAGAATCACCTTCAACTTTCGCAAAAGAATCATGCTTTGAGGGATATAAGACGAATTGCATAAAAAGCTTGTACCTTTACCGCATCACCTCACATGGCTATCTTCGGGCTCACCCCGACACTAGAAGTTGGGTGACTACTCGCCCTTCATCACGAAGAAAGACATCAATAATAAAAGGAAATAACTTTGCATTAAAATAAAACTAAAAAGAAAGCTTACAACCGAACAAGCGAAATCCGCTCTCGCCTTTCCACCTTGCTCTCGCCGCAAGCTCTCTCTCTCTACTTACTACCTCTTCTCCTTCTCTAGAATTGAATTAATAGAAATCAGCCCCTAAGGCTTTATTTATAGGCTTCATTCCCTCTCTAATTAGGAAAGAAAACTATATCTAAATCTATATCTATCTATCTTTTATGTAAAGATTAAAACATGGAAATAAATAAATAAATCTAAAAGGGAATATATCTAATTGTGGATAAATCCTCCTTGAAGTTGATAGATCTTGATAGAATTTGCTCTTGCGGATATCTCCATTGGATTCGGGATAGAAACTTAACAAGATCCGGATAGCTCGATCTCTGCCGCCTGGGATCAACTCGATATCGAGTAGTGTTACTTGATATCGACCAAGGTTTTCTTCGTCTTCAGCTTCTTGACTCAATCTCGGCTCCAGGAAGTGAAAATCGACTTGGTTGTAACTCGATATCGACTTGTATATTCCAGCTCCAACTTCCTCGTCGATTCTTCGGTCTTAAGCTCGATATGGGTTACTCGATATGAGTACAACAACTCGATATCGACCAATTTTCTAGACTTAGTCGATTCTCGCTCTTTCTGGGTGGAAATTGACTGATGTACTTGATATCAACAAGGCTTAGTCGATATCGACCAATGTGTTGTCGAGTAGATTTCCTTTTTTTCCAGCTTGATTTGTGCTGGTTCCCCTGCTCCTTGACTTCATACTTCTGTAGTTGACTTCGAGCTTTTCCTCCTTTCTTAGAATTGCTGTAAATTGCTTCGATTTCTGTGAAATTAAACAGAAACTGGTGTAGATTCCATAATTTGGCAAATAACAATAAACTACATAGATTTTGTACTATTCTAGCCCAAATGTATGAAATGCATGCAGAAAATGATATAAAAGATACTATAAAACTTGGCGAATTGGGCTCTCAACATCTTAGATTCATTGTCATATTTCCCTGCAATCAATTACCATCCTCGAAAAGGTACTAGTGTCACAAATCCTTGCATGTGCAATAAAAAGCAACATCTACTCACAAAAGGAGGGTTATGCAAAAACAATTCATGTGACAAAGCATTAATAATTAAGAGGACTTTATTTTAAGCTCAAATAAGGAGTAGATTGGTAAAAGGCTAAAGGTGGAAAATTTTTGGCAATGTGGTGCTAATGTACCGGGGAAATTGAGTACTTTCCAAATTGAATTTTCCACATTCCTTCTTCCTTTGATTTCTCACCTTTCATAATCCTTTTATCAATAATAATGCTTTTACCTCTCTAACCTCAGCACTGCCTTCTCGCAAGTCGCAAACATGGGTGTCATGAATGGCCCCGGATACTTAATGCTTTGGACTCCTTACATTGTGTCCCATCTCGCCGAACTATTATCTCAGCGAGCAGTGTCGATCTACCTTTATCTCCTGAGGTGATCAGATTTTTTCTCACTCATTATATTTTCCATATATTTCAAACAATTTCCTACCAAACTCCAATAATGATAACAACAACACTACAACCATATAACAGTCTGCATAATGTAACATCATTCTCAACATAATCCCCGGATATGATGTAAGGTAAAGAATGGCAATTTTTGGATCATGTGGAGCAATAATTGAAATAAGGCCTAATATGACTTTTGTGATGCATAAGCATAAGTAAGGCTAGGATTATAAACATATGAGCATTATATGGAAATATAAAGTCCTCCATCCTCTTATCATGCAACATGTCAAAAACAATTTGAAAATTTACCTCCTTTCATGGTTTTCAAGAAATATGCACTTCGTTGTAACTTCCCTTTACTAGGCAACTTCATGCTATATCTCTAATGAATCCAATTTTGCATCCTCGAGTTCAATATAAGCTTCCATGACATTTATTCATAATTTTTTTTTCAATGGGGGTCATTTTTCAAACTTTGGAAAACATGCATATAAGCCCATAAATCAATAATGAATTCCAAAATAGCCATGTATAAGCAATTCAAGAAATAACCCTTAAATATGCACACATTATGTCAAATAGATCAAATATGCATGAAGTAAGCCCTTCTACAACTCCATACTTAAACATTACAGTGTTCTTACTTTATAAAAGAATAAGGGTAAAGAAAGAAACTCACTAGACAGGTGTGCAGATCGTCGAAATCGAGTATAATGCTGCTGCAGAGGTGGTTGACATCGACAAGGGCTGGTCGATTTCGAGGAAGTTGGTCGATGTCGACCAAGGCTTCTCGAGATCGAGTAAAGTGATGCCTCCAGGGTGGTTTTCCTCGACCACAGGCTCCTTTTTGCTCAATGTTTTTGGTCGATGTCGAGTAACTTACTCGACGTCGAGTAAGTCTACATCTTTTTCTTCCCTGCAAGATTCGTTAGAAAAGAAATACCCACAATAGAAAAACTTAAAAACAATGTCCAAAAAAAAAACAAAAAACAAAAAGCAATAATGTTAAAAAATCCCAAAAAATAAATGTCTATTTACAAGCTTTAGATTTTATAGTCGCTAGGCCGACTTTAACTGTTAAGCCCAAGGTGGCATTTGCAAGGCCCATGTAGCTTGGGCTTCAAATAGGACTCCATTCTTGTCTATCAGCAATAGTCCGCCTGAATGGATTTTGTTCACCGTGAAGGGCCCCACATTCTTCTTGTTGAATTTGTTGGGAAACCAATAATCCTTTGATTTGACAACATAGAGTTTGCCACCAACTTCATACTTATTAGGCTCATCATTGGAAATCCTAAATAAGCACACATACCAAGGCAAACCTCTCCCATGTATAGATAAATCATTAATGGAAATAGGAGAAGAAGGATTCATACCTTGGCTTACCTTCACATAATCGGATACGGGGACCTCCTGTTCTGGTCGATTTCGAGTAAGATTACTCAAAATCGAGGAATTTGGCTCGTCTGGTGGACTGCTGGTTGAGGGAGGAGAAGTCGAGGAAGAAGGATTTTGGTCGACTTCGACCAATTTGGTTGATGTCGAGTTGTCCTCAGCTTCGAGTTGTCTGCTCGACGCTGCTGCTGTTGGTGGAGTGCTCTGATTTTTGTCGACGTCAACCAAGTTACTCGACATCGAGTAACGCTGATCGACTTCGACCCCATACTTGAATCCTGTCAAGGCATCCGAAAAAAAGTTAGTCGACGTCGACTTACCTTGGTCGATGTCGAGCAGATCCTCTGTGTCGTCGTTCAGAATGGCCATGATCTCCTCCACCTGGGCTTCCATAACCCTTTTTTCCAGCTCATCGGGAGTCATATTTCTTACCATAGACACCCCGCTGGTGATGTACCTAGCTGATATAGATTTGACCTCTTCCATGGCACCTGTATGCCTTTCAGTTTTATTAAAGGAATACTCAATTACCTCATCGCTGATGTTGAAAGTGAGCACACCCTTCCTTACGCTTATGCTGGCATCCACCGTCGCCAAGAAAGGCCTTCCTAGAATAATTGGCCAAGCAGGGTCCTCCTCCATATCAATAACTAAGAAATCAGCAGGGACGAAGAACTTACCTACTTGTTCTGGCACATTGTCCGCCATACCTGTTGGGATGACCACCATGTTGTTTGCCATGTATAGCTTTGCATCCACGGGCTCTAGGGCATCTATCTTAATCTTCGACCATATTGATAGAGGCCATATACTCACACTAGCTCCAAGATCACATAATGCATTTAATTTATATTGACCAAATACAATGGTGATAGCAAACTTACCTGGATCTGCCCTTTTCTCAACAACGTCCATTTGGATGTACTCCTCTGCGATCTCAGCCATTGACCGTTTTTTGCTTAGGATCTCCTTGAGGAACTTGACATAGGATGGCATTTCATTTAGAGCTTCTGTGAATCGTATGGTGACATTGAGCCTCTGAAGCATCTTGATGTAGCGCTGGAATTTCTTTTCTGCTGGATCCTTTGGAGATTTCGTCGGGAAAGGCAACTTCTTTTTCTGCTTCGGAGCCAGAACAGATGTCGGAGGTGTTGCAGCGTCCTCGATGTCGACTTGATTCTCCTCGACGTCGACTTGATGTTGCTCGACATCGACCATTGTAGTCGATTTCGAGTTGGAGTGCTGTGTAGACAAATCTTGGCCAACTTGTTGCTCGATTTCGAATTGATTTTGCTCGACATCAACCAATTTTTTGTCGACATCGACTTGCCGTTGGTCGTTGTCGAGTTGCTTCTCAGCTTCGTCCTGCTGCTTTCCGACCTCTAGCTCGCGTAGTTGGTGCCCGCTTCTGAGCTTTACGGCGGCGACGTGTCCGGACTTCTCCTTAGGATTTGGTTCTGTTTGCCCAGGGAGTTGCCCGGTCGGTCGTGGAATTTGTGCCGCGAATTGACCCATCTGAGTCTGTATGTTCCTTTTCTAGATGTCCATATCTCCAAATCTTGTATTGAGGTTCTGGAGCTGATTGTTGATGGCGCTTGTAGACTGCTGCTGTTGTGCCTGATTTCAGCACATCTAATCGAGGATCATCTGTAGATCATCCTTCCATTGATCTCTTTCTGGATGTCCTTGACCTCTGTATGGCGGGGGGTTCTTGGGGCACCTTGGTTCATTGTGACTGCTGAAACCTTTGGTCCCCCATATAGCGATTGGGACCCCAGCGTAAGCTACCTCTTCGTGGGTTTCTGCCATCCTGACTTGTCTGTGTGTGGGCACTCAGTAGTGGTGTGCCATTGTGAGCCGCATTCGATGCAAGGTTGGTTGACAGAAAGATACTTGACTTGCTTCAGGAGCTTGTGATTCTGATCTCTGTAGTACTACTCCTTGACATCTAGGTCAATCTCCTTAGAAGGCTCATAGAGGGGCATGGATGAGGCTGGCATGGCATAGGCATTCTCATCATAGTTTGTCGGAGTCCCATACTTATTATCATAGTTGGTAAGCTTATCGAGGGTAGCCCATGCATCAGCTGATGGGATTGTCAGATACTCATAATGTGTAGGGCAGGATCACAGTAGATCCTTATATCGTTCCCATGCTTTTGCTAGCGGCTCCCCAGGCTTCTGTTTGAAAGTTGTAATCTTCTGGCGGAGGAGCGCTGTCTTGGCAGGAGGAAAAAATTTATTGAGAAATTCCTGCCTTACTGCAGCCCACGTTGTTAGGGATCGTGGAGGGAGACCTTCAAGCCACTTCAATGCTGGACCGGCCAGAGACCATCGAAAAGCTTTCATCTTGACATATTCCAGAGTAGTACCTTCAGCAAGAGTATGGCACGTGTCAGAAAAATTGGTAATATGTTCAAGAGGGCATTCATTAAATCTTCCATAGAAGGCATTATTTTTAATCTCAATTAGGAAAGGAGTGCGAATTTCAAAATTATTTTCAGGGATTAGAATGGCCGATTCAGGCACGACGAGAGTCGAGTGCATGTAATTCTCTGCAGTGGTAGGGTATTGGGCAAGCTCACCTTCCGCTCGCCTCATTCGCTCAACTTCCTACTTAGTGCGTGCTCTCTCAGCAGTGAGAGGGGTATCCTTTGCGGCTAGTGTTTCGGCAGTTGCCATGATCCTTTTCAGTCTAGAATGGATGTGTATAAGACGTTCCGGATCGTCTAAGGCGTCAAACTCGAGCTATTGACTAGAACGGCGCATACACTACAAAATCAAAACTTCCTCCGGCACCTTCAACTTTCACAAAAGAATCACGCTTGGAGGGATAGAAGACGAATTGCATAAAAAGCTTGTACCTTTACCACGTCACATCACATGGCTACCGTCGGGCTCACCCCGACCCTAGAAGTTGGGTGACTACTCGCTCTTCATCATGAAGAAAGACATCAATAATAAAACAAAATAACTTTGCATTAAAATAAAACTAAAAAGAAAGCTTACAACCGAACAAGCCAAATCTGCTCTCGCCTTTCCACCTTGCTCTCGCCACAAGCTCTCTCTCTCTCTCTCTCTCTCTCTCTCTCTCTCTCTCTCTCTCTCTCTCTATTTACTACCTCTTCTCCTTCTCTAGAAGTGAATTAATAGAAATCAGCCCCCAAGGCTTTATTTATAGGCTTCATTCCCTCTCTAATTAGGAAAGAAAACTACATCTGAATCTATATCTATCTATGTTTTATCTAAAGATTAAAACATGGAAATAAATAAATAAATCTAAAAGGAATTATATCTAATTGTGGATAAATCCGCCTTGGAGTTGATAGATCTTGATAGAATTTGCTCTTGTGGATATCTCCATTAGATTCGGGATAGAAACTTAACAAGGTTCGAATAGCTCGATTTATGTCGCATGGGATCAACTCGATATTGAGTAGTGTTACTCGATATCGACCAAGGTATTCTCCGTCTTCAACTTCTTGACTCGATCTCGGCTCCAGGAAGTGAAAATCGACTTGGTTATTACTCGATATCAGGTTGAGTTACTCGATATCGACTTGTATGTTCCAGCTCCAGCTTCCTCGTCGATTCCTAGGTCTTCAGCTCGATATGGGTTACTCGATATCGACCAATTTTGTGGACTTAAGCGATTCTGGCTCTTTCTGGGTGGAAATTGACTGATGTACTTGATATCGACAAGGCTTAGTCGATATCAACCAATGTGTTGTCGAGTAGATTTCCTTCTTTCCAGCTTGATTTGTCCTGGTTCCACTGCTCCTTGACTTCGGACTTCTGTAATTGACTTCGAGCTTTTCCTCCTTTCTCAGAACTGCTGTAAATTGCTTCGATTTCTGCGAAATTAAACAGAAACTGGTGTAGATTCCAAAATTTGGCAAATAAGCATAAACTACATAGATTCTGTACAATTCTATCCCAAATGTATGAAATGCATGCAGAAAACGATATAAAAGATACTACAAAACATGGCAAATTGGGCTCTCATCAGCTAGTAGATGTAAGCTCGCGGAGGGTCTCTGATCATAGCCCGAGCCTCTCGGAGCACACTTGATAAGCCCCTCGACGCTAGAGCTATCGCTCGCGGAGGGCCTCTGATCGTAGCCTAAGACTCTCGGAACACACTTGATAAGCCCCTCGACGCTGGAGCTATCGCTCACGAAGGGCCTCTGATCGTAGCCTGAAGCATCTCGAAGCACACTTGATAAGCCCCTCGACGCTGGAGCTATCGCTCGGGGAGGGCCTCATGCTAGTAGCTGAAATCTCGCGGAGATATACTCTAAACGAGTATAAACAATAAGCCCCCCGATGCTGGAGATATCGCTCGCGGAGGGCCTCTGATCGTATCCTGAGCCTCTCGGAGCACACTTGATAAGTCCCTCACGGATGATGGAGGGCCTCCGCATGTCGCTTCGAGCACGCAGAGATAACTCTTAATCGAGTATAAACTAAAGTCTCTCTCGAACAACAGAGGGCCTCTGCTTGTAGCTTCAAGCTCATGGACATAACTCTTAATTGAGTATAAACTAAGTCTCTATTGAGTGAC
Organism: Persicaria tinctoria; assembly: GCA_037127255.1. Taxonomy (NCBI): domain Eukaryota; kingdom Viridiplantae; phylum Streptophyta; class Magnoliopsida; order Caryophyllales; family Polygonaceae; genus Persicaria; species Persicaria tinctoria. The sequence goes on from JBANSL010000006.1 coordinate 81,330,314, forward strand.
AGAGGGCCTCCGCTTGTATCTTCAAACTCGCGGAGATAAACCCTGAATTTGTACAAACTAAGTCCCTCGACGCTGGAGCTATCGCTCGCGGAGAGCCTACAATCGTAGCCTGAGCCTCTTGGAGCATACTTGATAAGCTCCTCCAAGCTGGAGGTATGCTCGCAGAGGGCCTCCTGCTAGTAGTTGTGAACTCGCGGAGATAGACTCTAAATGAGTATAAACATAAGCCCCTTGATGCTGGAGCAATCGCTCGAGGAGGGCCTCCGATCGTAGCCTGAGCCTCTCGGAGCACACTTGATAAGTCCATTACGGATGATAGAGGACCTCCGCATGTCACTTCAATCTCACGGAGATAACTCTTAATCGAGTATAAACTAAAGTCCCTCTCGAACGACGGAGGGCCTCCGCTTGTAGCTTCAATCTCGAGGATTGAAGCTAGCAATTAAAGATGCTCTTGTAACATCTACACGATCTCCTGAGGAAGCTACAACAACACTGCAGAGCTGGGTGTAGAATGGAAGATTTCTTATTGAAGCTGCATACAACTTCTTTAGGAGGAAGGTCCCCAAACCCCCATGGCATTCTGTTGTCTGGGATAGAAGTATCCTCCCAAAGCACTCATTCATACTATGGCTAGCTGCACGAAGAAGGCTTGCAACTAATGATCTGATCAAATCAAGGGAAGTTCCCTTAAACTGTCATTTTTTAATCTCACTTTAGAAACACATGAACATATTTTCTTTGCTTGTGATCTTTCCTCTAATGTGTGGACACAAGTCAAGAGCTGGCTTGGTATTTGGCGTGGGATGAACACCCTCAAGAGTGGACTCAAATGGTTGAAGAAAGAAGCAAGAGGAAAAGGGTGGCAATCCAAGTCTAGAAGAGTAGCCTTTTATGCAACCATCTACCAAATCTGGATAGCTAGGAATGAGAAAGCTTTTGAGAATAAGAGCAAGAGTGCTGAAGAAATTGGGCACACAATCAAAACCCATGTTTACAAAGTCCTACAACATGACTTCTCTTTGCATTTCTCGTCTTCAAGAACTCTGACTCAAAACCATATACAGCAACATAAAGACCTGCATGCTTAAGTGATGAAGAATCAGAATGCACCCAATGACAACTACTAGGCGACAGAGCTGCTGTATTTCATAGGCAACCCTCCTATTTTTGTAATGTCCTTGATATATTTGGCTTTGTGTAGTTGTATAGCCTCGGCTATTTTGTAATAGCTACATTAGTATCTTAATTTTGGGTCATTGGTGTTCTAAAGTCGTGTGTGTGTAATTCTCTTGATGGTCGAGCCGAAGGGAGAATTATATTTACACAACTTTAGGGTGTGGGTCCGACCTCCGATAGCTTTGGCTTGAAGAAATAAGAGTTGCACCGAACCTAGTGTTCAACACACCACATAGATTGGAACAACCTACGTTGTGTCCATGATTTTGGTCAAAAGCCTTCACAGCCTACGGGCAAGGCTAACCCTCCTTCTATGTACATACACTCATCGTTCATTTTAATACAATTAACCTTTAAAATAAATAAAAAATCCCAAGGATATAACTCTTAATTGAGTATAAAGTAAGTCACTCTCAAGTGTCAGAGGGCCTCCGTTTGTAGCTTCAAGCTCGCGGAGATAAACTCTTACTGGGTATAAACTAAGTCCCTCGACGCTGGAGATATCGCTCGCGGAGGGCCACCGATCGTAGCCTGAGCCTCTCGGAGCACACTTGATAAGTCCCTCACGGATGATGGAAGGCATTTGCGTGGCGCTTCAAGATCGCGGAGATAACTCTTGATCGTGTATAAACTAAAGTCCCTCTCGAACGACGGAGGGCCTCCGCTTCTAGCTTCAAGCTCGCGGATATAACTATTAATTGAGTAAAAACTAAGTCCCTATCGAGTGACAGAGGGCCTCCGCTTGTAGCTTCAAGCTCGCGGAGATAAACTCTTAATGAGTATAAACTAAGTCCCTCGACGCTGGAGCTATCGCTCTAGGAGGGCCTCCGATCGTAGACTGAGCCTCTCAGAGCACACTTGATAAGCCCTTTGACGCTGGAGCTATCGCTCGCGGAGGGCCTCCGATCGTTGCCTGAGCCTCTCGAGGCACACTTGATAAGTCCCTCGACGCTGGAGCTATTACTACCGCTCGCGGAGGGCCTCCTACTCGAAGCTGTTAAGCTCGCCGAGATAAACTCTAAATGAGTATAAACTAAAATCCCCTCGACGCTGGAGCTATGCTCACGGAGGGCCTCCTTCTAGTAGTTGTAAGATCGTGAAGATAAACTCTAAATGAATATAAATTAAAGCCCATCAACGACAGAGCTCTCATATGCGAAGGGCTTCCTGATTGAACTACGAAAGGCTTGATTCTTTTCCCAAGAGATGCGTAGGCAACCCACTAATAAGTTGGGTACAACCCAGACCAAACAGACTTAGTTAAAACTTTACACCAAAAATCTGATGTATTGAGTAATCTTCCGAAAGAGGACGAAGTACAAATGCATATGATTGCCTCGTTTGAATCGAACCCTAGCTAAGTCTCATCTTAACTAAGGTTCAAGGAGCTGTGACAAAACATCAAAAAATAAATAATATTTATAATCATATGCATTATCGGGTTTTCTCTATATAAATAAACCCATTTTAAGGTTGATTATAATGTATCAACTGATTTATGGGAAATACCATCTAAGCCCACTACATGTGAGAAAGTGTTCATATGAATGACACTTGTCCCAAAATATTCGAAACTTGTCGTCGACCTCGAGACATGTGTCGATATTGGCTCATGGGTTTCTTCCTATAAATATGGGGAAAGACTTTGAGAGTAGGGGTCGGTTTTTGATGGCTCGAAGAGCCTTCCCGACAGGGATTCATCTCGATCAGCGAGAGCCGACATTTGATGAAGCCCTAGGAGGACAATGGTCCGTTGTTGGCTTCAGCTCGGATCAGCATAGGTTTTGATACTGTTACGACAATCTCGTCGCGTATCTCAAGTAAGCCCGATCGTCTGATTTCGCCCACATTCATCTTGATCCCGGATCCCACCGACACGGGATTCTGAAAATCGGGTTTCGTCAAGTATCTATCGCCGACACTCTGTGTGACGCTTTGGTGAGCGATTTTTAGTCGCGTAAACCGTATCAAAATAAATTCGAACCTACCTAACTAATGTATTGTACTAAGCACGAGTCGATCCCACGGAGAATCAAGTTATTCATAAATTAAGTTTATTTACCAATTAATATGAAACGAGGGTTTTTTGGTGGTGAAAATAAGAAAGAAAATAAAATAAACTATTAACAAATTGATGGAGATAACGATTAATGAAATAATTTTATCTACAAATATCCACTTTATTTGGTTGAAATGATCCTTTTAACTTCTTCACGTCCTTTTGGGTTTCCTATGAATGCCCTTTTCCCAACCTAATATAGTTACTAGTCTAATTAGTCTTAGAAACCCTTATCAATTGAACAGTCCTCGGAAAAGGATTTAACACAATTGATAGCTTTAAGTTCAGAGATTAACCAAGGTATTTGCAGTCCCTAAAGAGGGATTTAACAACACATCCAACTTCCTACTAATCCAGTTAGTTCAATCAGTCCCAAAGGGACAAGTTTGCTACTTGGGATAAGGTTCGCAATTAGGAATCTACAAAACCGTAGCAATTAAATTGATCTAACAAGTTGATGAGGTAAGATAGAACAAAATAATCAAACATTCAAGCACAAAAAAGTTGAAGTATTCCATATAGGAATTAATAAACAAGAATTAGAAACTCACAATCAATCCAAATAAAGCTTCAAATCGTAGAGGAAACGCGAGAGTTTAGGTCTCCATAAAAAAAAACAAAAGACAATTAGGGTTTAGGTTCCAAAGTCAGTCTCGCCCTCGCTTCCGTTTGCTTTGCCGTAGGAATGTATATATATTGTAATAAACCTCTACCTAATCTATTCTATCCTACTCCGTAATATAGATATATAATAGGGTCACCCTATATACACCGCAAATCCACGATTAGCGTTGTTAATGAAACGTCGAATGTGACGTTGTAGAAACGTTGGATTTCACATTGCAACAACGTTCATTTTGACGTTGTCATTTGTCCTACACAACGTTGCGAATTGAAGGAAGCTGGGCGGGTCGGACACTTTAGCAACGTCTAATCCGACGTTGCTAAAGTAGGCCTCGTCGGGCCAGATAGCAACGTTCAAGAAAACGTTGCAATATGAAGACAACGTTAAGTCCGACGTTTTTACCAGCAACACTTGGATCAACTTTGATGTTCTATTATCTTTGTTTTTGTTGGGTAGGATGTTGGCGAAAACTTAGTGCGATGTCTGCATCTTTTATTTTGTTGGGGCGTTTTTCCCCTCGCGGAGGGTTTTCAAATATGATTTGTGGTTATTTCAGGGAAAAACACGTTACATGAAAATGTTTAGACTGCCTCATTTTTCATATTAATGATAGAAGATTATAGCAAACATAACTTAGTTAAGAAGTTTTTCCGGGTCGCTGTCATGTAACACCTCAGAGGAAATCATTGTTGTTCTCTTCCTCTGATGGTGAAACATTCTCCGGCGGCACTACGACGACCCGGAAGCGAGCGTTGCCTAAGTAGCTAAACATCAAACCCGCGCCTACCCGCACGCCACGCGATCTCGCGAACGTAATCCATCCTAGGGCGAGCCAGAGTGCCCCGGAGCTGTTGCGCTCTACCCGGATGCTGGTGCCTCTCCTCCCTGGCCCATTAGTCAGCATTATTCTTTCGACGCCCCCCAGCCCGTATTCTTCCTCGAAGTTGGAAGGCAGAGGCTACAAATGTCAAGATCTACTTAATGAGTTGGGTCCGTTGTAAATCGGATGTGAGACCGAAGGGGGCTTACCGGTATTTGTGTGAGCGAGACGTCTTCTACCCACCAGAAAAAGTCCCTAGGGCCACTCCCTGTCACTGAGAAGAAAGGTCTTGGTGTGTTACCGGCCGCCATCTCTTCTTCTGTCAAACGAGATGTTACCTGCCGCCATCCCGTTGTTGACGGATTAGTGGGAGGAGAGGCACGGCTACCATCTGGATCAGTGGCCTGACCGTACCCCAGATGGCGTAGTGCCTGAGAGCGTAGAGTGGCAGCACGACCTCGCCGTTTTTTCTTGGCTACGTTGTTGGGTGCGACGCCCATCATCGACAAGTCCCAGAGCCGCGTACACTTCTCGTTGTTCGGGCTAGTTTGGGATTTGCCGCACACCGGGAGACTAGCTTGGGGAGCAGGAGTGCTTGCCTTCCTTTACCGGGGATTAGGGGAGGCCACGAGAGGCGATGCAAGAGGCCTACGTGGGTGTGCTGCACTGTTGCAGGTAACACATTTCTTTAATACTGTAAATATGTTCCTCTGCTTGCGATTTACATTTAATAAGTGCTCTAATGGTTTATAATTTTCAGGCATGGATCTGGTCGTACTTCCCTTGTTTTGTGGGTCGTCTTCGCTCGGACAAGGATGCATTTGCTGATGATCCCCGATATATGGCACGGTTCGACCCGTCGATGGTCGAGATCAGGGGGAACGACAAGACGAGGCGCAAGAAGGAGAAGAAGCTTCGAGCACACCTTGAGTGCATGACCATCGATTAGGTAACCTGTTTATCACTTTCTTTGATTTTAACTATATGTGTCAAGTAAGATTGTTTCCCTTATATCATTATTTGAACAGAGGTCGAGTGGATGCCTTTCGGCAGAGACTTGGATTTCGCTGGTCAGTTTCGCTCCTCCGCCTATCGAGGCACCTTCAGATTATGTGGCATCTTTGAGCCGTACATGCCAGACAGGGTGCTCCGACAGTTCGGCCGCGTGCAGGAGCAGACATTGGTCGTCATCCCTTCGTCCTTCATGCAGCGCCCGTTTCGCCTGCAGAGGCGTTACATCTTGACGTTCGACATGCAGCACCACCGTTGGGCAGATCAGGACGATAAGAGATTCTACCCTGTCACTGGTCACAGGAGGACGATCGAGAGCTGTCAGGGAGGCGTCACAGCTGACTACCTCGCTTGGTTCCAGTCGCAAAGTCGAGGTCATGTGTTGCCCACGACAGTGGTACTACCTGGTGCTCCTCCGGCTGCGCCTACCCACCCAGACGACGACATCGGACCAGATGGGGATGGGGATGAGGTTGATGCTGAGACTGCTGCTCGCTAGGCCAGGGTCGACGAGATGACCCATGCCATTCAGTCATTGGTCGGGCATCCCCAGCTAGACCAGATGTATGAGCATTTCACGGGCTACATTCGATCTCTGCAGTAGATACATTATCTTCCCTTTGTATATGACATACATTTCGTATTTTTTCGGTATGCTATATTTGTGTATTTCGTATTGTTTGCGTTATTATTTTAGATGGTTTCTACCCGATCACAACAACAAACAATCACATGCAAACGCTTCACTTCATAGATAATGATCAGATTTCACGTTGAGGCATTACTAAAACTAACAAATTACATACATCGAGGCATTACTAAAACTAACAAATTACATACTTCGAGGCTTTACCACAACTAACAAATACAACATCGATAACAACATAATTTTTTCTTCATATTGACCATGCTATTCTTAGTTCATCTTCAGAATTATTTTAATCTTTAACTCATTGAATGGAAAGGTGGCGACCTCTTTATTTGCTCCCCTCACAATTATTCCTGTCATTTGGGCCACGTCAACGTGGTCACATCTGTTTACATCGGCAAAGAATGACCGGATATGTTGAAGTAGAAGATCACTAACCTTCCACTCGTAGGCTCCACGAATGCCCGGATGAAAATCATTGCACTCCAGACACCCGACCCGCAAGGGTGCAGAAATGTGATTCTCTTTTTCACAAACGACCTGAAACAATGCGCATGGATGCATGCCTCTGTATTCTGGACTGCTGCAAGCACATTTGGACTCCTCCGGGGGCATTGGGCACCGAACCCTTTCGATTGCATAATCAATTCTGCCCGTGGAGCCTACTACTCCAGATGTAACCGGCTCCATGGAAGGATTGAAAATGTGGAAGGAATGAGAATGTGGAATTGTTGTGTTGAGTTATTCAAGGTCCTCATTCCCTTTTATAGGAGTGGTTGGTTACCTGGAAGTAGTCACAACGTCAAATCTGAAGTTGTGACAACGCCGAATCCGATGTTTCTAAGCCCGCCCCTAGTTTACCTTTGGGGATTTGGAGGTAGCAGCAACGTTAAATTTAACGTTATAGCAACGTCCAAAACACTAGTGCTCCAAGCCGTGCGGCTTGGAGCACTAGTGCTCCAATAGTATTATATAACTAAATCTATCTAATCTAAACAATAGTATTAATCGGCAAAACACTAGTGCTCCAAGCCGTGCGGCTCATTCCGTATCTTTCCGTAAAAAATTCATCAGCCCCAAACTCGTGAAATTTGAGTAGCTTGGCCCAATCTCACATTCATTATGAGTAACTCTGCCAAATCTCGTATAATTTTCAATGTAATATATTCTGAATTTGCTCCAAAATACCTGAAATCAATAAAACATAGGTGTAGACTCTGAAAACAAGATAATACAAATTAACTATAAAATATGTAAAAATGCTCTAAATTAATATGCAAATCTATACTTAAAACATGACTAAAATAGACCCTATCATACTTCTTAGCCTCCGCCGGATACTTTTCCGAAGTCGTTCTCAATGGTGTGGACTTACTTTACATAGTAGGTCCAACTCGTTAGTTAATTAGGCCCATAAGTTAAGTAGTGTTATTAGTATTTTCGTATATATACTTTTTTAGATTAATTGTAATCTATACGTCAAATTTATAGGATCGTAGAGCGTTCAGTTGAGAGTCTCTCTTTCCTCCCTGACGTCAAACCCTAACTTTCTATTTACTAATGACGTCGGATCCAAATAAATTCTTCAATCAAAGGTTGTCGCTGGAATTGATTGAAGAACGGGATCTCGTCCATGCTTGGAAGAGATTCATCGATTCCCATTCGCCATCATCGATTCTCTCTTCGCCAACAACCACTGCACCACCGCTTCCGCACCACCGCTGGTCACCCCCTTCACCACTACCGCTGGTTATAGTGTGATTTCTGTGTGGAGCGTCACAAGGCTAAACGATTGATGCTGATTCTTGTAGTTAACTATGTTTGGAACACAAACCTTCAATGATCTGTGATGGCGGAATGGAAGAGAAGGGTAGAGGAGAGTAGTTACATTACTTGGTTTTATGAATTTCTGTATTCCAACCTTATTTTGTTATGTACATACTTCAGGCTTTATATCGCCCTGGGTTGATTGATACAACTTGCACCCCTTATTGCAACTAATAACACTAACTAACCCACACTCTTATGACGTCACACATACGCTGAATGAATATGATCTCTACACACGTACACACTCTACACCCCCCCCCCCTCTCATCAAGGTGGATGTGTGTGGTGAAACAAAAGTCCCAGCTTGTAAGCTAAGAAGGCGTGTTGGTCCGTGCCTAAGGCCTTAGTCATGATATCGGTTATCTACAAATGAGAAGGGACATGAACGGTGGAAATAAAGCCATCCAAGACCAAGTCCCTAACGAAGTGGCATTCGATTTTGAGGTGTTTGGTGCGCTCATGGAACACCGGGTTAGTAGCAAAAAATGAGTATCTTTTAAATGGGGTTCACGAGGAGAGGCCAAGAATTGGGTGAGTTACTGAACAACATACGATATATCGGGACGAGCGAAAATGATGAAGAGGAGTCGACCAACCAGAAGATGGTAAGACTGAGGATCAGAAGTGAGCTCTCCCTTATCAATGCTCAGCTGAAGATTCCTCTTCATCGGGAACCCAGTAGGCTTGCAATTGATAAACCCATAATCAAGAAGCATATCATTGATGTATTTTCGCTGATTTAAAATGATGCCATCTGGGGATCGACCTATTTTCATACCCAAAAAGTAACGACCAAGGCCTAAGTCCTTAATGGTGAACGCCATGTCCAACGCGCATTTCAGAGCAGCAATGGCAGATTCATGGTTGTCGGTCAAAAGCATGTCATCGACATAAATCAAGGCAACAGCGATGAGCGATCCTTGTACATAAGTGAACAAAGAGTAGTCATGTTTTGATTGCTCAAACCCTTGAGAAACAAGATGTTTGGTCAGTTCTATGTTCCATTGTCAGCTCGCTTGTTTCAAGCCATACAAGGACCGAAGAAGACGACACACCTGACCCGGTTTCACCTTAGAATACCCCAATGGAGGAACCATGTATACCTCTTCATCGAGATATCCATGGAGGAAAGCGTTGTTAACGTCAATTTGATGCAATTTCCAATCTCGATAAGAAGCTACAACAATCATTGTTCTGACAGTGGAAAATTTCGCAACCAGGGAGAAACTATGTTGATAGTCCCGATCCTTTAGTTGATTATACCCCTTCCCTACCAACCAAACTTTGAATCTCTCCACCTCACCAGTCGGCCGAAATTTAATTTTGTAAACCCACTTTGAACCTATAGCCTTGTGACCTTGTGGAAGATCTGTGAGATCCCAAGTATGGTTATCCTCAAGATCTTGGAGTTCCTTGTTCATGGCCTCCATCCAAGTAGGATCACCGCTAGCCTGAGCAAAGGACAATGGCTCTCTAATTGCTAGAACATTATATAACGAATTAAAGAATCCATCCGAGTAATGACTGAGATCCTCAATCTGAACAACCAAGAAAATGGAAGATAAGGACTCTTCAGGGGTAGTGCGACGACATCGATGAGGTAACGGATCACAAACAAAATCATCCAACTTGGATGGATGAACAATCTGTCGAGGAGCCCGTGTAGGGACATGATTCGCCACTGGTTGTGGTGACATCCGAGCATCTGTTACATACGGGCTATCAACATGAGCTATCAAGGAATTGGTCAATTGCACGTCAGATTCTGAAGAAGCAGTGGCAGAAGACGGAAAAACAAGAGAAGTGGGTGCAGTAGCAGTAGCAGTGGGAGAATACATTGGCACAATATCATCCCCAAACTTGACATAAGGTAGGGGGGAATCGGACACTTTAGAGTATATGTGAGAGATGGATCATCCTTCAATGGGAAAACAGATTCCTTGAATGAGACACGCCTACTGAAAAAGATGCAACGTTCATCAAGATCATAGACCTTAAAAGCATTTTGACCAGGGGGATAGCCTAAAAATATGCATCGTTTAGCAGTAGCAGCAAATTTATGAACATGAGATTTTGTAACCAAAGCAAAACAAAGACAACCCATGACCTTTAGATGATCAAGCTCAGGAGGCTTTTGAAACATGCATTCATACGGGGATTTCCATTGTAATACAGAAAAGGCCATTTAATTGATGAGAAAGGGAGCGGTGAGAACACACTCACCCCAAAACCTGATGGGCAACCCTGCCCGGAATCGAAGAGCTCTCGCGGTCTCAATCAAATGACGGTGCTTACGCTCGACACGCCCATTCTTCTCGGGGACGTATGGTGTGGATCGTTGATGCACAACGCCCTTTTCCAAGAGGACTGCTGTGAGTTTGGACTGAAGAATTTCAGTTCCATTGTCTGTCCGAATCTGCTTGACAGAGACATGAAATTGATTGTCTACAAATGCAAGAACATTCACAACCAATTGAAACACTTGCTCTTTGTTTCGAATGAGAAAAGTCCAAGTGCACCTAGAGTGGTCTTCGAAAATGGTAAGAAAGTACCTCCCTCCACATAAAGAAGGAACCCTAAACGGTCCCCAAAGATCCATATGCAAGAGATCAAACACATCAGATGCACGAGAACAAATCTTAACAAACGGAAGCTTGTGATGTTTAGAAAGCACACATGTATCACAATGAAACCCGGTAAGAGAGTCATGATTACAACCATCTAAATAAAGCATTTTAGAGACAGATAAATGACCCAAGCGCTCGTGAAGTAATTGTATCCGAGCATACTCTGAAACACCAACAAAGGAGTGTAAAGCAGACACGCTGTTATTGGAAAGAAACTCCTTATTTGGGGTAGAAACCCTGTAGATATTCTGATGCTGAGAAAGACAAGCAAAACCATCAAAGTGATATAGACCACCCTTCCGAACTCCAGTTGCAATAACCCATCTAGTTGAAATGTCCTAGATAACACAGTGGGATTTGTAGAATAAGAAAACGGATTCATCATTGTCGAGAAATTTAGACACCGGTAATAGATGATGATGAAACGAAGGCATGAACAACACATCCAAGAGAATAATCGAATTTGTAAGCATCACAGATCCTGCAAACTGAACTGTTTGAATCACATCATCCGGAAAACTGATATGGATCGGGTGCTCAGGGCTTTAGATCCACAAACAAACACTTATCAAATGTGATATGGTGCGTAGCCCCGGACTCGATAATCCCACTTTGAACATTATCCATACCATGACTATTGAAAGTTGTGTTAACGACATTACCTGCAAAATTCACTGAGCCATGATTGCCATCAGCAGGTGCTTTGCCTCGAACCTTCCTCATTGCTTTAGTAATCAGGGCATTGATCATGTGCTCGTCGGGCATCATTCTCTCAGTTTCGGCTGTCTGTGACTCTGCATCCATCAATGGATTCTCCATCTAATACCTTAATGCCATATCCTCCACATTTGCCACAAACTTGCCACCATCAGACCTGGATTTATTGCCTCCCTGAGCCTTAAGCTCCTTATACCAGTTTGGAATTCTGACCAATTTAAAGCAAGTCTCACGGAGATGGCCTTTCTCCTTATAGTACGAGCATTGACGATCCATATTTGCCTTCTTATAGTCCTTCTTGTAGTCCATATTGTTGCTAGAAGACTGGCCTTTCTCAAATTTGGAGCTCTGAAAATGACCAGAAACAAGAATGTCATGTTGGGAAGGAGGGTGCCTTGATGTAATCTCCTTCTGTCGTTCAATTTGAACCACCATATGAAATGCACGATTCACAGAGGGAAATGGATCCATAGCTAGAATAATGTTGCAGATTTTCTCAAAAGGATCATTGAGACCCATGAGAAACTGCATAAGCTGTGTAGTTTCCTCTCAATTAAGCAGCTTCTTTAGAATCAAGCAAGTACAACCTTTGAGAACCCCATATATAAACACTGGAATTCCTTGCAAAGATTGGAGTTTATCCCAAACTCTCTTGCTCTTACCGTAATATGCAGAAACAAAGAGGTTATCTTGTTTGATATCACTGATTTCCTTTTACAGTTGATATATAAGAAGAGCATTGGATTCAGATAATCTTTCCAAGATCTCATCCCAAAGCTCCTTGGCAGAGGTAACATACATGAACTGCTCGGCTATTTCGGGTTTCATGGAATTGACAACCCAGCACATGACCATGAAGTCACATATGATCCATTTCTCAAGGTTTGTATATCCTTCTTCAGGCCTACAACAAGAATTATTAATGAAACCAAGCTTAACCTTCGCACCTGGTGCCATTTTGACAGTGCGGCTCCAACTGAGGAAGTTGTTCCCGGACAACTGAACAGCAAACAGAGTCATCCCAGGATGATCCGAATTGGTCAGATGGAGAGGGTATGTAAACATCGCAGCTGGTGCAACTACTCGACGATCAACATTCATGTTGGAATCTACGTGCTCAGACATGCTAAAAACAAATAGCAATATCAAGAAGCAACAAAATCAAAATCGCACTAAATCAGAACTTACATCAACCACAAGTGAAGCAAAATAAACACAGATCTGTGAATACAATCACCCGATACACATCAACGCATAAACCCGAAGAAAGATAAAGCGAAAATCGCATAATCGCACAATCAATTGTGTGCAGGAGCGCATACGTAGTCAAAAATTAGATCGAGGAACAAAATCCTCAAATCAAGGTAGAAACTAGCAGAATATGCAGAAATAGAAATCAAAACTGAATCGCACAAACACAGCAACAATTCCATCAGAATCAGAAATCGAAAATGAGAGAAATCGGAATTAGGAAGTAACGATCACGAAACCAGAGTCATCCCAGCTCGTTGCGAAACTGGTCGCAAGACTCAACTATTGATTTTGATTCTTGTAGTTAACTATGTTTGGAACACAAAACATCAATGATCTGTAATGGAGAAAGAGAAGAGAAGAGTAGAGGAGAGTAGTTACGTTAGTTGGTTTTGTGAATCTTTGTATTCCAACATTATTCTGTTATGTACATACTTCAGGCTTTATATAGTCCTAGCTTGATCTATATGAAATACCCCAAAGTATTTTTGGGTATTTCTATTTTAATTTAAATAAAAATAAGGTTAAATTTTTTAATAAAAGTATATTGTAGTAATTTGGGGTTGTATGAGTAAAGAGAATTATTTATTCTCTATCTTGAACATTTAGATTTAAATAAAAGCGTCTCTTGTCGTTTTGGAAATTTTGAACCCAAAGGATATATTTAATTTTACCTTATGATATTTTATAAAGTTAAATAAATAGTTATTTAATTTTATAATATTATTTAAGGGTATAAAATATAACGTGTACGTTTAGTTATATAAATATATAGACTATAACGTAAGGCCGTACATATAGTATATACTCCCTCCGTTAATTAAAACATGACGTTTTACTATTCATGCACGCATTTTTAAGCTTTAAAAACTATATAAAATATTAACTTTTTTAATAATTTTTTTAAATAACTTCATTCTTATTACTATTAAGTATATATTTATAAAAACAAATGTAAAAAAAAGTTGATATTTTATATAGTTTTTATCGTTATAAAAAAGCGTGCATGAATAGTAAACGACAAGTTTTAATTAACAGAGGGAGTATTATATATATACGAATGTACACGTATGGGTGTTATATTATATAACAGTATATATACGTACATATGGTATATAATATATACGTATGCTATGTGTGTATACATATATGATATATATACACTACGTTATTTTCTATTGTCGAAGAATCGGATGAGTTTCTTATATTATACATAGTATAATATACATATACCGATCCACATGATATATATACCATTACGGGAGTATATAAATTGTACGTATATACAATTTAAACGAAGTCAAATATGGGCCGAAGCCCAATTCCCTATCGCAGCCCAGCCCACTCAAGTAAGGCCTTCAGCTGGTTGAGTCAGTCGAGTGGACTCGGTCGAGTTGGCGAGTCGACTCCGTCTTCCACCTTCAAACGAGCAAATTCAAACTTGCAATTAATCGACGGTTTCGTCCCAATAATTGGGGAAATCAATGCCCATTGACTGCTATAGATAAGGACGTTGTGCTGGAAGCTCCAATCGATAGAATCCCATTGATTTCGCCGATGAATCATTAACATCAATTCCCCACGTTTCGCGAAGTTCTCGGTCGTAACAGTCAAGTTAATGGACGAATTACACAGTAATGATGAATGGAATTGATTTGGCTAGTTAACTCGGAGATAACGGCGTCGTCAATTGATGGTTATCCACTCCGAGCGAGCTCAGTATAAAAGGGGAGTCACTCTCCACTTTTCGAGTGCAATTCGTCCACACCTCTCACAATCTAAGCTCTTCTCCTATTCCATCGTATTCCTTGAATCTCCAGAAGCAATTCTGTTCCAAAAATTAGTTCAATTACATACCAAATCCAAAACCCCCAAATTTGCTCCGCCCTCGTCGCCGTCGTCGGACCACCGGTACGCCGCCTTGCCACCACCGTGTCGATCGGAGTTGCACCGCCTGAGGTCAGAGCCACCACCCACGGAAGTCGGAGCCACCGATCCACGTCGAGCCATCCGCGTCGAGCCCTCGTTGTCACATTCCAGTAGCCGTGACATCCTCACTGTGTACGTGTGTGTTGCAGCCCGGATTTGTGAAGAGGAAGGGTAAATCGCGCAATCAGCCCCCATACTTTCTGTTTTGGTAAAATATACCCCTAGTTCAATTCGAAAATTATCAAGATTAACCCACAGTTTTAGAATATATCTAACTCGCGTTAAATCTTAAAAATTTGCAGCGGTCAACTCAGAATCCAACACCCAGATTTCGATGAGGTCCTAACGAGGATCATATTGGTATTATTTTCTGACTTTTAATTAATTCGATATTTCTTCGAATTAAATAAGTCAATTATTAAAATACCAATTAATTAATTTATTATTCGCATCTCGTAAATAATGTATGTAGATCCGCTGCCAATTTATTCAAATCTGTCGCCAAGTCTTTGAAGTCCATAGTTGGTATCGAAATCCAACAAGGTGAAAAAGGCAAGTGACTTTCCGAGCCTTTCTGCTCACTTTGGTGCTTTCGTGTCTAGTTGTTTTCTTTCATTTGATTGTTTGCCAAGTTAAATAAAATAAATTACAATTCATCTGTTTTGTGTAATTTATTTAACAATCAGTTTGGATTTGGCAAGTAAAATTGGGTAAAGTTATTATTTGACCTTAATATAAAATAATAACATAGTTTACCCACCATTTCTTTAAGGCGTGATTTATTATTGTTCTTTCATGCTAAAATGGTTAGGTATGGAACATGTTATTTCATTGATGTTTCCATCCGTTATTTTATTTTATTCTATTTGGTATCCATGTTACCTTTAAATAATATGAACTACTTTTGTAATGTGTGATCACTTAAGATAAGTCATTAATCAATAGTGAGAAGGTGAGGATTGCGTGTTACGATCGAAACTCAATTGAATCAAGATCAGTGCAAGTAAAATGTATCAATCAATGCAAAGCAAAGTGAAAGTAATGTGTGAAGTAGAGCGAAAGTGACGTGGTAGAGTAAGGTTTGGAGCTGTTATTCTCCGGTCTTAAAGTTTCCTGAAACTAACACATTCCGAACGCGCATATATTATCTATCGGAATGTTACACTACCAAATAAAAAGGTTTTAGGTCGTTATCCGCTATTGAGAGCGGGACCGGTACGTATCCTATAATTGTTAATTAATTAAGAGGTGTGTGTCGAATGAAATGTGTAACCTCTCAAAGTGTTAAAATGTGTAACATCATATAAAGTTGTGCCCAAACTATTCAACGTGAGGAAAGTGAAGTTGTGTACGTTCAAGCTATTCAACGCGAGAAAAGTGAAGTTGTGTTCAAGCTATTCAACGTGAGGAAAGTGAAGTTGTGTACGTTCAAGCTATTCAACGTGAGAAAAGTGAAGTTGTGCTCAAGCTATTCAATGTGAGGAAAGTGAGTGAAGTGTGTGATAGACATTTGGTTTCATAGTGATCATAATTAATTCAAGCTATATCATATCCCATCTGTACTCAGGATATGGTTCCTAAGGGTGCTTGTCGCCCACTTCTTATGTTATTCAATCCTTCGGGATTATCCGTGTCATAATAACAGTAGTGTCGTCAAATTTTTAGCCCCTCTAAAATATTCTAATTAATAATCGCATTCGGGTTTAAATTCATACCATTAAAGGTCAATGAGTATAAATCTGAAGAAGTCTCAGTTTTCGAGCCGTCACTTGCTAGTTCTCGCAAACTAACCGTCCTTTGTTAATTTGGACGGCTAGGGGTTCATTGTCTTCATACAATACCCCAGTCTCCAGTTCGCAGGTTAAGGTCGAGTCTCCGAAGAGAAGTTTAAGAAGAGTAAGAAGACATTTGATTTTCAAGATTTAATTATTTAAAGTTGTTAGAAAAGATTGTATAAAGAGTTGAGTGTTTATTTTTACCAAGTCTTCCGCTGTAATATGTTTTAGTGTATTGAATATTGTAATTTGAATTATACGTTTAAAAAAAAAATATTTATTGTATTTTAAGACTTCCGCTATTTATATTTAATTTTATTATTATCATCTTGTTTATGGGAGCATGGTAGCATGTCCCTATAAGCCTAAGGTGGTTACGAAGACATTAAAGTCTGAGTAATCACTGGCGCTGGAATATTCCCTCGTTTACAGAAGGGGGTGTTACACTATACAACTTGCACCCCTTATTGCAACTACTAATACTAACTAACACACACTCTTATGACGTCACACATACGCTAAATGAATACGCTCTCTACACACACTCTACAGACCGGCCGATCGAATTCAATCACCGTCGGGCGCACGTACTTGCGTGGGCAAACGCTCTTGCACCTATCAGTCTGCACGTGAGTATATAATTGATTAGCTTGGCTAATTAGGAACATTGGAGTCCACAACCGTTGATTTCACTTGAAATGTAAAGTCTACATCGGCTCTTTGTGAATCTAGGTCAACGAGAATTCGAGGATTGCTAATGAGGCCGATTGCACACCTTGACCCCTATTTCAATTGCAATCGAAGGTCAAACCAAGGTCTTGGAATTTCGTTGGAATATGGCTTGTGCAATACTAAATCAATTGGAACCCCATTTCACGTGAGCTCTACCGAGATAGAGTGTTATTCCACGACACAAGGATTGATCGATTTACCTTGACACTAGACGATTGGGAGTTGTACTCGCTCAATCCGAATCGAGTACGTATCAACTGGAATCAGAGCCAAGCTTGTTTTGTAAGTCCTCCAATCTTCAATTGTTCATCATCCCCTTAATCCTTATTTGTTTGCAAAAAATTATCCTTAATCGGTCTCTACAAGTTCTTCAACTTGGCCGAAATTTGTTTTTTACCCTGCGATTTGTGTGGTGTGAAGTGATTAGTTTTGTTGCATTAGCTTGTTGCTTGTTTTGAACGTGCATTGAATCATTTCTATACACCATTGTATTCTATTACTTCTTGTGCATAATTTGTGTTTCTTGAAGTGCAAAGTTTGGTGATTCAAAGAACACCTTATTGAAAAAAAAACTCAAATTTGGAGAATCTAAAAACACCTTGAAAAAAATTTGCATGTTAGTGACGCATAGCCAAAATAAGGTAATCGTTTACCTTTTTGGTTCAGCATAGCCAAAATAAGGTAACCCAGAATCTTTTCGTTCGTCATAACCAAAATAAGGTAACCGAGGATCGTGTTCACTATTGCCTTTTCTCTTCTCTACTTCATATTTTCATGTTCGCATTGCTACTATTTCATGTTTGATTCAGAATTTGCTCTAGTTAGTGTTTGCGGACTACTTGCTATGAATACAATCTTCGCCTAAAACCTTAAGCCGCCCTCACGGCATAGCCTAATAGCCGATTTTTTGTGTTGAACATTTAAGTTTGTTGGCATATATATGTGCTTGTTCTTTTCTACTGTGCATTTTACTCGCCATGTCCAGTATATTCATAGGTGATAACAACGCCCCGGTGACTGAAGATGGTACTGGAGGTGACAATAGCCAGGGGAACAACACTATTATCCTTACTCACCGGTGGCTCAGTTGACCCAAGAGCAGAATGAGATCCAGACCCTACGACAGGGAGGCACTAACCTTATCATTGACAAGGGTAAGGGTACAGTTCCTTCTTCGACACCCAATGCTTAGTTTTAGCATGCACAAAATGATTGAGAGTCACAAAACGAAGTTAGCAGCGTCCCATCCATTTCTCGGATCGATATGAGCCACGGATGCCACATACTGGTGGTCGAAACCGTCATTCCTCGCCTAGAGATGTTCCCCATCGCTTTACCAGGCGCCCTGTTCATTATGACAACTTGCCTTTGGAGTATGATACACGCCGAGATCATCCATTATCTTGTACTTCAAGGCTAGGCCAAGCTGGTTACTACTCCCAGGCACCCCACTTTGATGGCTTTGAGAAGTATGATGACGAGGAGCTCCCTCACCAAGGTATGATTAATCCTCATCAATTTTCTCCTATAGGTGACCCATATGAGTTGCAGGACAACCCAGCTGATTGGATACCAGCTGTGGAACCATTTGATTTTGATGATCGCTTTCATGGATACGGAGTTGGTCATCACACTAGGGACCATCTTCCTAACGACATGGCCGATCGTCGCCGGCCTATTCATGATGCTACACCTCATCACCGCCAACATCATCATCACCCACGGCGTCGCCATCGTGCACCACATCAGTGTTCTTCATCACCCAATTACGACAAGCATCGCCATCATGCAGGTGAAGCACCTCGCAATACCCCTCGCACTCGCCATGAGCTAAAGGTTAAAATTGATGAATTTTTGGGTGAATATGATCCTGCTTTTTTCCTAGAGTGGCTACAGGCTACATAATACACTCTCCACTACTATCGGATCCTAGACAATGAGAAAGTGCAAGCTGCTACTTTGCACTTCAGAGGAGCAGCGAGAGTATGGTGGTATCGTTTTGTTGATTACCGCTTATGGAGGAACAAGCCACTAGTCACTTTATGGAATCAACTACCTTATATGATGACGGAGAAGTACGTTCTATGGCTTCTTAGTCCTTTAGAATTCTTCTCAAAGCTTGAGGATATGTATTACAAAGCTAACATTTCAGTGAAACCTTCTACCTTGAGAACGAGGTTCTTGACTAGGTTAAACGCTAATATTCGTGATCGAATGGAAATCCTTCCAATTCATGATATGAATACCTTAACCCACACAACCATGCAGATATACAACCAAGTGAAAAAAAAGCGGCAACCGCTGCAAAGTATGCTTCTAACTCTAATCAATTTGTTAGTGCTAATGTGCGTCAGCAGAGTGCGTGTATAGGGTCCATGGTGGGGTGCATAATGTCATTACCTTTCTGCAGCTCCAAAAAGAGTAACCCAAACCAACAACTCAACTAGCAACCAAGTAACTAGTATAGTGGAATAGTAAGAGGTCGATCCCACAGAGAGAATACCTTTCCAGTCTATCGAATCGCTATCAGAAGAGAACAATATCAAGAAGTAATTGAATATCAAGACAAGTGAACACAGAAAAGTAACAATTGTGAGTCAGTGATAATTATGAATGATGAGATAGTTTCCCTTACAATACATCAACAATGGTTATGCCTTTGATCCTTGACTTTATCTATCTTTCATAGTTTGATTAATCTAATGGCAGATCACTCCAACCCTGAGCAATGCAACAATAGAAATCACACAAACAACCAAAGATAGGGGCACATCTCCCTAACCTTAATTGATATAATTGATAAAGTAGAATTGTCAATGTCCTACATACCCAATCAATGCTTTCAGGGGATCAAATAGCTATGTTGTGATACTAATCCAATTAACTTGCAACGGTTAATCAAACCTTTAGTAGGAAAGCAAATTCCATCAAGGTGGCTAATTAAGAGGGAATACATGCAATCAATCAATAAAAAACAAAGACATAGAATCAATCAAACTAAGAATAGATAGAAATTAAGTCTCAAAAATCAAAAGAGGTTTAATTCTTCATGGAGCGTCTTCCTCTTAATATATCCATTGGAGTTCTCTCTCAATTAGGTATCTTCCAAAACTCCTCTCTTTAACAAAGTCGGCCAAAAACATAATAAATAGTTTAACCTAGTATGTTTCCAAAAGACGGAATAGGGAATTCCGTATAGACACGGGCGGCGGGCATCGTGCTCTAGGCGGCGGGCGTCGTCTCATCAGTAGCTTCGTTCTTCAATTCGTCAATTCCAAATCCAAGCTAACTTCTTCCATGCCTCTTCCTTGTCTTCTTCACATATTTCCTCGGGTTCCTAGCTCTCCAAACTCATCCTTGGCAAGCCATACATGCGTCCTTCCAGCGCCGGGACATAAATCTGAAGAAATGCAAAAAAAGAGCGTGGATTCCAAAGTTGCAAGACCCGACACTACTGACTCGAACTACTCAAATAAACACGAAATAAGCTACCCTAGACTCAGTTAAGATTCGCTAGTCCTCGATCGACCAATAAAAGCAACCCATACCTACGAATTCAGGAAACATGTCATAGCCTTACAAAAACAAACCAGAAAAAAAACTTTCAAGGAACTAAGGATCAAGTGACAAACATCGTCACATGTATCTAATGTTCAGAGCATGCGGAAGAAAAAATCATCCAACCTTACCAGGAACATGTGTTTCACTCAAAATCTCATGTGTTTAGGCTTTAAAGAACAACTCTCAACTCAATCCAAAATGCACTAAGCTCATAGAAATTGACAACAATATATTGAAATCTCCACCGAAATGTCATTCTTTCAGCCTTGGCGTATTCCATACGCGAGTCGCAAACATGGGTGTCATGAATGGCCCCAGTTTATCAACACCTCAACTTACTTGAATGAAGTCCACTTGAACATATTTGAACGCGAGTTGCAAACATGGGTGTCAGGAATGAACCGAGTTACTCAATGATCAAGCTTCCTTCCTTAGTGTATAGCTTTCGATATTGTTTTGCGCGAATCATACTCATGGGTGTCATGCGTAGATCTGGTTACTAAGTGTCTCAACCATTGCCACCTTATTTCACTCAATACACTCAATAAGAAACTAAAGCCAAATATTCAACATAAATGCAGAAAATTCCACAAGCAACAAAAATGTGAGTCGGCTTCGACAATAGCTAATGAAGTCAATATCATGAGGTAGGAACATAAGGAGAGTAAATCACACATAAAAGCAAAAGGAATTTTATGATTCCAATAAGGCTAAAAAAAACAATCTCACAAGGGTCATATTATGTAGGATTTAAATCATACATCCATCTCGATCATACATGCTCAATTACATCACCCAATCATCCCTCATTAGCAAACATTTTCAGAAAAACAAATAAGACCCGACACTTCAATTCTTTCAAAGGATTTACAAGTTTATGCCATCAAAATCTCAAAGATTCACTTAACCAAGATGGTTGTTCGAATAATGACGTATTAGACAAACACGAAATAATTTTGGGATTTAAGACATTTTTTGAATTTTTTTTCAAATGACAGAAACTCAACCACCATCCACACATAAAAACTAAGATAGAAACTAAGACAGAAACTAAGCAAACACCATCTACACGTAAAGATAGTAATATCCAGACATCCAAACGACAGAAATATCCCAATAAAAGTACAAACCAACACCAAACCGATCAAAGTACAACTGAATCCAAGAAAAGTACATCAATGTCTCAAACACAACTCAAGAAATCATAAAGCATCTCATATACCTCCTCCCCCACACTTAAAGATTGCATTGTCCTCAATGCCGAAAAACGAAGGACAATAAAGAAAATGAAGAAGAATAAAGTGTAAGGAAGGGAACATACTCATTCATTGCTGCGACGGCAGCAGGAATGGGTAGTACCGCTAGAACTGCTAAAAGAATGTGTCGAAGCTGGTCTGCAATCCGGAGATAGCGCGAGTCTGCTCCTCATGCCTCTGGAATATCTCATCCTAGCGCTGACGGAGATCATGATGGTAGCGTTTGAACTCCACGTCCTGAGCCAACTGTAGCTGATGAATCTCATCCAGCTGTTGAGAATAGTGACCAGGAGAAGAAGAAGGGGCATAGATTACGTCAATGTCAAAATCCGAAGCCCCAGCCCGGCTATACTCTCCTCTAAAAAATGTGGAAAGTGGGACATCCCAACTAGCAGTATCAACAAGGGCTTGACCCTTGTCTCCATCATCATCGACATACTCATCATCATCAGAAAGGTCCACAGCTTCCGACGACAAGTTGAAATCAGCAACCGTCAGTCCAAGCGGAAGCTAAACCAGTAGACGAATAATATGGTCACCCTTACGTCCAGCATGCTAAATAAATGGTGCTTGGTTACCCTCCAGGTGTCTCATCATCGTCAACATATCCAATGAGATGCGAGACTCTCCATCCATAGGCACCAACTCAGTAACTCTCATTCCGCAGCGCCTAGAAATCAGTGTAATCAGTCCTCCAAATCCAATGGTCCTGGTATCCCTTTGAGCTCCTCCTACCAGCATGTCAGCACATGCGTACAAGAACAAACGAAGCCAATCAAAAGTAACCTCCGCCTCAGGGTCAAACAGTACATCACCGCCAATGCCCTCATAAAGACCTTGTTCAGCTTGTTCTGCCCGAAGAAGGTGTTGTTCAACACCTTATGGTAGTGTCTAACTGTAGGAGGGATGATGGTATAGTTGTAGTTTCCTCCCCCCGGATCCAAGTGGCACCGTAGCTGCCTACTAGGTCATCGTCGGCGGAGGGGTCATCATCATCTGACGCCTCTAGTTAGGAGTGGGGAAGCGAGTGATACCCAAGTAACGCCTGAGCTGTACAAAACTTTGCATGTGTGTCCGTCTCATAACAATAAACTGAATATGTTATCCATCCTAAAAAAACAACTAAAGTCGCCACAAACTCTCGAATAAAATCTGGGTAGGTCAACCCATGCATGACAATGAAATTAGCAAGGCCCACATTCTCGAGAAGGGTAGCACAAGGTCCTTCTAGACCTAAAGCATCTAAGGTCGGATGATCGAAAAACATAGTCCTCGAATACTTCCTAAGATTAAGGTCATTCCACTTCTGTATTCGATTCCCATCCAGTGTGCTCGGAGCAATCATGTTTGGAAACGAAGTCATAGCGATGAAATAAAGTGAAGAAATGAACAAACTTACGAAATCCGACGAAAAACACGAGTTCTGCGAGACCGGCGGGCGCAGTGCTTCAGGAGGCGGGCGTCGTGTCCTGCTGTGTGATGACTGTGCTCGGTTCTCCCCAAACAAAACCCCCTCTGATGTTAGAAAGTGCCCTTTTCCGCCTTCTTGCTTCACGAAAAAGTGATATAAGGCCTTGTGGAAGAGTATTTTGAAATCAAATTGGCCGGAAGTGGTGGTTTGGGGTTTTGGTAAAATTTTAAAGTGGATGAAATCGTGAACTAAGGGCGTGTATTTGTAGATCGGGGTGGGTAGATTCCGAATATGGAGTCGGAATTCCGATTCGAGCAATGGTTTGGATGGGTTCTGAAGATGTATGAGGTTGGAGAAGGTTTGGAAGGTTGAGGGTGATGGAGGAAAGAATGGAGGTTAGGGATGAAGTGGAGAGGGAATAGGAAAATAGGATTTTAAATTGGGAGTGGGCCCCGTTGATTAACTAACCGGCGGCCCAAACCTATTTGGCTAAGATCTCACGGTGGGCGCCGTGCTTTAGGCGGCAGGCGTCGTCTCCTCAGTGCACTCCTCTTCTCGTTTTCGATCCTAAAATCCAATACCAAAACCAAATATCCTAACACAAACTAGACTCAAAAGGAAGAAAAAGAAAATAAAAAGAAAACAAAATTGAAAGACTCACTTCGGGTTGCCTCCCGAGCAGCACCTTTGTTTCACTTTCATGGCTCGACGTAGTGACGTAGGTCTATTCTTTAGGAAGATCCTCGTGAAATTTCTTGATTCTCTGATCACTCACCTTGAAGTTATGACCATCCATCGGGTTCTGTAAATCAGATGCACCATAAGGATAGACATGGACTACGATGTATGGACCCGTCCATCTAGACTTGAGCTTTGCAGGATGAAGTTTCATACATGAGACATACAACATAACCTTATCTCCTGGGTGAAATTCTCTCCTAAGAATGTGATTATCGTGACATGCTTTAGTTTTGTCCTTATAGATCCTAGCATTCTCATAAGCATCCCAACGAATTTCTTCTAACTCTTGAATTTGAAGCTTCCTCAACTCTCCTGCTGCAAATGCATCCATATTGGCTTGCTTGACTGCCCTAAGTGCTTTGTGCTCGAGTTCAATTGATAGTTGACATGACTTTCCATACACCAAGCGAAACGGAGACATCCCAATAGGTGTCTTATAAGTAGTACGGTAAGCCCATAATGCATCCTCCAATCTGAGACTCCAGTCTTTTCTGTTCGGTCCCACAGTCTTTTCCAAAATCCGCTTTACTTCCCTATTAAACAATTCTGTCTGTCCGTTGGTCTGAGGATGATAAGCGGTAGAGACTTTCTGAGTCACATTGTACTTCCTCAAAAGAGCACTGACAATCTTGTTACAGAAATGAGTTCCCCTGTCACTGATAATATCTCCGGGCATCACAAATCTAGCAAATAGACACTTCAAGAAACTAGCCACACTGCTAACATCGTCAGCCTTCGTCGCTTTTGCCTCAACCCACTTAGAAACATAGTCAACAGCAAGCAAGATGTAGACATTTCCAAATGAACTAGGAAAGGGCCCCATGAAATCGATACCACAGACATCGAAGATCTAGCGATCCATAATCGAAGATAGTGGCATCTCATTCCTTCCTGACAGATTTCCGGTTCGCTGACATCGATTGGAAGTCCTGCAGAATGCATGAGCATCGCGAAAGATATGCGGCCACCAGAATCCCGCTTCAAGGACTTTTCTAGCTGTACCTTGTGCTCCAAAATGTCCACCACTTGGGTGTGAACAACAGGATCTCAAGACATAAGTTACCTCATTCTCTAAAAGACATGGGCGAACAATTTTATCAGCCTAGTGCTTCCAAGAGTAAGGATAATCCCACACATAAAAGCAAGCATCATGATGAATCTTGTCCCTCTTTGCCTTTGGGCAATTTCAACGGAAAATTCCAGCTACTATTCACAATATCCGCGTACCAAGGTTGCTTGGCCTGAATACTCATAAGCAAAGCTAGCGGCTCGCCTTCATCATCTTCGAGTAATTAAGAGATCGGGATGCTGCACCGGCGGTGAGCGCCGTGCTCAGAGGTGACAGGCGTCGTGTCATTAGCGTCGTCCCAAATCGAAATTCTCAACAATCTCTCATTAGGAAATTCTCCCAATCTCTCTAATTGCTCTCCCCCTTCACTAGTTCTGTATATTCTAATTATGTGGTCGGCTACCAGGTTCTCTACTCCCTTCTTATCTCTGATTTTCCAGATTGAATTCTGTCAGAAGTAGAATCCATCGAATGAATCGCGGTTTAGCATCCTTGTTTGTCATCAAATTTCGGAGAGCCGCATGATCACTATAGACCACCACCTTAGCACCCAATAAATAAGGACGAAATTTCTCTAGAGCAAACACCACAGGCAATAACTCCTTTTTAGTGGTAGTGTAGTTCCGCTGAGCCGTATTCAACATCATACAAGCATAATAGATCACATGAGATGTTTTCTGAACTTTTTGCCCCAAAACAGCCCCATCGACATAATCACTAGTATCACACATCAACTCAAACGGCAAAGTCCAGATAGGAGCTTGAATAATAGGTGCTGAAGTCAAATGATTCCTCAACTCATGAAAAGCTTTCTTGCAATTATCATCAAACACAAATGAAACATCTTTCTTAAGCAATTCACATAATGGGGAGGTTATCTTGGAAAAATCCTTGATAAACCTCCTATAGAATCCTAGATGGCCTAAGAAAGAACGAATCCCACGCACATTAGTAGGATAAGGTAATGACTGAATTAAATCTATCTTAGCTTTATCTACCTCAATGCTCTTCTAGGACACAATGTGACCAAGAACAATTCCTTGTTCAACCATAAAGTTGCACTTTTCAGAGTTTAAGAGCAAGTTAGTTTCAACACATCTCTTAAGCACTAATGAAAAATGATGCAAGCAAGAGTCAAAATCATTCCCATGCACAGTGAGATCATCCATGAACATTTCAATAAAATGCTCAACATATTCAGAAAATATACTCATCATGCATCTTTGAAATGTACTAGGCGCATTGCATAATCCAAAAGACATTCTACTATAAGAAAAAGTACCAAAAACACGTGTAAAAGTGGTTTTCTCCTGGTCCTCAGGTGCAATAGGAATTTGAAAATATCAAGAATAGCCATCCAAAAAGAAATAATAAGACCGTCCGGCTAGGCGCTCAAGCATCTGATCAATGAAAGATAAAGGAAAGTGATCCTTATGTGTCTCCGCATTGAATTTGCGATAATCAATGCAAACTCTCCATTCAGTCTTTATCCTCATAGGTACCATCTCACCTTCTTGGTTTTAAGAAACCGTGATACCCCCTTCTTAGGAACCACTTGTGTAGGACTTACCCATTGATTGTGAGAAATAGGATAGATCATACCTGCCTGAAGGAGCTTCAAGACTTCCTTTTTTACGACCTCCATCATGGGTGGATTCAATCATCGCTGAGGTTGTCTAATCGGCTTTGCATCGTCCTCCATGAGCATGCGATGTATACACAATTTTGGACTGATCCCTTTGATGTCAGTGATGGTCAATCCCAAGGAAATGCGATGTTCTCTATGGACATCCACCGACCTTTGTTCCTGGTCAAGAGTAAGTTTGTTAGAAATGATAATAGGAAGGGTGTCACCTTCTTCTAAAAATGCGTACTTCAAATGATCAGGGAGAGGTTTCAATTCAACTTCCGGTGCCTTAGGTTGTGTTTTCCACAATTCTTCATTTAAGGGATGGAGGAGATCTCCACCCCCTCCACCTCCTCTACCTACCCCCCTCAAGGTAGGAAATTTGGCCCTATCTCCACCCCCTTCCACCCCTTCCACCTCCCCCACCTCCTAAAAAATGGCTGAGGAAAACAGGGCCTTAGTGACAGACGGAAGTAGCTTTTCACTAGGGAGATCTAAAGATTATGTTCTATAAGCATGAGACCAATAATCTGGGTTGGCATCAAGTGCCACAGACAATTCCTGCAGGTTATTAGGCAAAGCTTAATCATAGGATAATTCACCCAAAGGTAATTCCACAAAAACCTGTAACTCGTCAAAACGATCAATATCCATAATATTTTTAGTGAAAGCATCTACAATATCAACCAGATTCAGTGAATAAGCAACAGATTTCCCGTAAGGGATAAAAAAATCCAGCTCTCTTTCCATCAACTTCAACAGTTAAAGACCCAGAAGAACTATCAATTTTTCCTTTCGCAGTTCGCAGAAAGGGTCTACCTAGTAAGATGGGTGTCTCGAGTATACCAAGTCCCATGTCAATCACATAAAAATCAGGAGTTAAAATCAAATCATCAATCATAATCAACACATCTTCAACAACCCCCTTGGGATGAAGTTGAGAGCGATCAACAAGCTGTATCATAACTCTAGTTTCATCCAGAGGACCCATACCCAATTCATCATATAATTTGTACGATGTCACATTAATAGATGCACCAAGATCAACCATAGCAGTTTTGAATGTTACTTCACCAATCATACAAGGAAGAGTAAACATACTTGGATCTCCGCACTTTTTAGGCAATCGCTTTTGAAAACTAATGAAAGGTTTTCTTGTAGTTCCTTAACTTCCCTTTCCTTCTCCTGTTGTGTCTTCTTGGTTGTGCAAACTTCCCGAAGAAATTTGGCATAACGAGGAACGGACTCAACTAGATTAAGAAGAGGAATATTTACCTAGTGCTTGGTGAAAGTGTCGAATAGGTCTTTGTCGTTTTCCCACTTACAATCAAGATTCGAGGCATAGGATATGGGTGGTACAAGTTTCAATACCTCAGAAGACCACTCCTTCAATGATTTCTTCGAAGATCCAACAACATCAAAAATTGGTTCCGTAACTGGCGGTGGCGACAGGCGCCGTGGTGAGGAGTGGTGGGCGCCGTTTCAACAGTGCGTCTCCAATTCGTCTTTTTCCACATCTTCTCCACAAATCATCTCCCTAGACCTTCTTTTTAATTTCTCATTGGAAAAACTCAAATCATTTCCTCCAAGGGCCATAATCATGGAGTCTTCTCCGGATAAATCCTTTTTCCAATTTCTCAACTTGAGTTCTTGTAGCTCTTGGGACACGTGTCGCAGAAGTTTTCCTTGATGTCTTACCATCATCATCAAATATCTAAAAGCACCTCCTTTAGGCATTTCAAAGTCCTTACAATGTGATTCTTGACCTTCTTTCTTCCCTTAAGCTTTCGATGTTTCCATCTGAGTCGCCATCTTCATCACAACCTCTGTTAGCTTCATAACCTTCTCCTTGCAACCCTTTTGTTAATCCATCGAAGATCTGCATAGCTTCTTCAAGCGTCTTGTCCAGTATATCACCTCCGCTAGTAGCGTTGATGACAATGCGCTCTTGGTCAAGCAACCCTTCGTAAAGATAGAGGATCAAATCCTCTTCAGGAAATCCATGTTGGGGGAAACTAGCCTTGAGTCGCCTGAATCTCTCAAGGTAGTCATAGATATTCTCCCCAGAGAGCTGTTCTATGCTAGTCAATTGCTTCTTTACTTTACTCAGACAAGTGGTAGGGAAATATTTCAGCAGAAAAGCTTTCTTCAATTCAAACCAAGTAGTGATACTTCCTTTAGGCAAACGGTGTAGCCAATCCATTGTTGCGTCTTTTAGGATGAACGGAAACAACCTCAACATGAGTTGATCATTAGTAAATCCTTGAGGCCTGAGTTGATCACAAACAGTAACGAACTTAGTAAGATGCTTATTTGGCTCATCTCTGATCATCCCATGGAAAACTGGAAGACTCAGTAACCAATCACCTTTGTATCCCAATTTGGAACCTTTAGGGAGTTCAGGTAATGTAATAACAAGATGTTGCGATTTCAGATCTGTGAATAAAATCACCAGGTACACAGCAACACAAAAACCGGGAGAGAGAGAGAGAGAGAGAGAGAGAGAGAAAGCGAAAATCGCAGAATCGCAAAATACATTGCGCGTAGGAGCGCATGCGCAGTCAAAAATCAGATCAAGGAAAAACAATCCTCAAATCAAGGTAGAAACCAGCAGAATATGCATAAACAATAATCAAAACTAAATCGCACAAACATAGCAACAATTACAGCATAATCAAAAATAAAAAATTAGAGAGATCGGAATTATGAAGTAACGATCACGAAACCAACCGATTTAAGCTCGTTGCGAAACCGGTCGCTCTGATACCATCACAAGACTCAATTGTTGATGTTGATTCTTGTAGTTAATTATGTTTGCAACACAAACCTTCAATGATTGGTAATGGCGGAAGAGAAGAGAAGAGTAGAGGAGAGTAATTACATAAGTTGGTTTTGTGAATCTCTGTATTCCAACCTTATTCTGTTATGTACATACTTCAGGTTTTATGTAGCCCGGGGTTGATCTATACAACTTGCACCCCTTATTGCAACTACTAACACTAACTAACCCACACTCTTATGACATCACACATACGCTGAATGAATATGTTCTCTACACACACACACACCCTCTACAGACCGGCCGATCAAATTCCATCACCGTCGGCCGTACGTACTTGCGTGGGCAACCGTTCCTGGACCTATCAGTCTATAGGTGAGTATATATTTAATTAGCTTGGCTAATTAGGAACATTGGAGTCCACAACCGTTGATTTTTCACTTGAAATCTAAAGTTCACATCGTCACTTTGTGAATCGAGGTCAACGAGAATTCGAGGATTGCTAATCAGGCCGATTGCACACCTCGACCCCTATTTCAATTACAATCGAAGGTCAACCCGAGGTGTTGGAATTTTGTTGGAATATGGCTTGTGCAATACTAAATCAATTGAAACCCCATTTCATGTGAGCTCTACCGAGATAGAGTGTTATTCCACGACACGAGGATCGATCGATTTACCTTGACATCGGACGATTGGGATTTGTACTCTCTCAATCCTAGTCGAGTACGTATAAACTAGCATCAGAGCCAAGCCGGTTTTGTAAGACCTCCAATATTCAATTGTTCATCATCCCTTTAATCCTTATTTGTTTGCAAAAAATTGTCCTTAATCGATCTCTACAAGTTCTTTAACTTGCCCCGAAATTTTTTTACCCTACGATTTGTCTGGTGTGAAGTGATTAGTTTCATTGCATTAGCTTGTTGCTTTTCTGAACGTGCATTGTATCTATTCTATACACCATTGTATTCTATTAGTTCTTGTGCATCATTTGTGTTTCTTGCAGTGCAATGTTTGGTGATTTTAAGAACACCCTATTGAAAAAAAAAACTCAAATTTGATGATTCGAAGAACACCTTGAAAAAAAAAATTCCATATTAGTGACGCACAACCAAAATAAGGTAATCGTTAACCTTTTTTGTTCATCATAGCCAAAATAAGGTAACCCATGACCTTTTGGTTCGGCATAACCAAAATAAGGTACTCTAGGACCGTGTTCACAGTTGTTTTCTCTCTTCTCTACTTCATATATTCATCTTCTCATTGCTACTATTTCGTGTTTGATTTGGAATTTGCTCTTGTTAGTGTTTACAGACTACGTGCTATAAACACCATCTTCGCCTACAGCCTTAAGCCGCCCTCATGGCATAGCCTAATAGCCGATTTTTGGTGTTGAACAATTAAGCTTGTTGGCATATATATGCTTGTTGTTTTCTTTTGTGCATTTTACTCGCCATGTCCAGTATATTCATAGGTGATATCAACGCCACGGTGACTGGAAATGGTACTGGAGGTGAAAATAGCCAGGGGAACAACACTACTGTCCCTAGTCATTGGTGGCACATCTCAGGAGACTTAGTTGACCCAAGGGCACAGTGAGATCTAGACCCTACGACAACTTGTCACTGAGTTTCAAGCCAAATTAGATGGCTCTCATGGCACTTCTCATCGGCTATTTCTTCGACAAAATGGCACTGACCTTATCATTGACAAGGGTAGGGGTACAGTTCCTCTTTCGACACCCAATGCTTAGTATCAGCGCATGCACAAAACCAATGAGAGTCACCAGATTCTTCATTCAGCTACCCCTGGTGACACTCAAAGAGACAATCATGTCATTGATGCTCCATCCGATGACGATGAGTATGACTCGGAATGACATCAGCAGCGTCCCATCCATTTCTCGGATCGCTATGAGCCACGGATGCCACACACTGGTGGTCAAAACCGTCATTCCTCACCTTGAGATGTTCGCCATTGCTGTACCAGGCGCCCTGCTGATTATGACAACCTGCCTTTATCTTGTACTCAATGGCCAGGCCAAGCTGGTTACTACTCCCAGACACCCCACTTTGATGACTTTGATGAGTATGATGTCGAGGAGCTCCATCACCAGGGTATGATTAATCCTCATCAAATTCCTCCTTTAGGTGACTCATTTGAGTTGCAGGACAACCCAGCTGATTGGATACCACCCGTGGAACCATTTGATGTTGATGATCGCTTCCATGGCCATGGAGTTGGTCATCACACTAGGGACCATTGTCCTAACGACACAGCCGATCGTCGCCAACCTATGCATGATATCGCGCCTCATCGCCGCCAACATCATCATTACCCATGACATCGCTATTATGCACCACATCAACATTCTTCACCACATCAGCACCTCACAATACCCCTCGCGCTAGCCATGAGGTAAAGGTTAAAATTGATGATTTTTTGGGTGAGTATGATCCTTCTATTTTCCAAGAGTGGCTACAGGCTACATAATACACTCTCCACTACTGCCGGATCCTAGACAATGAGAAAGTGCAAGATGCTACTTTGCACTTCAGAGAAGCAACGAGAGTATGGTGGCATCTCTTTGTTGATGACCGCTTACAGAGGAACAAGCCACTAGTTACTTCATGGAATCAACTACCTTATCTAAGGATATGTATTACAAAGCTAACATTTCAATGAGCCCTTCTACCTTGAGAACGAGGTTCTTGACTGGGTTAAATGTTAATATTCGTGATCAATTGGAAATCCTTCCAACTCATGACATGAATACCTTAACCCACACAATCATGCAAGTATACATCCAAGTGAAATAAAAAGCTGCAACCGATGCCATGTATGCTTCTAACTCTGGTCAATTTGTTAGTGCTAATGTGCGTCAGTAGAGTGCGTGAATAGGGTTCATGATGGGGTGCAGAATGTCGTTATATTTCTGCAGCACCAAAAAGAGTAACCCAAACCAGCAACTCAACTAGCAACCTAGTAACTAGTATAGTGGAATAGTAAGGGGTCGATCCCACAAAGAGAATACCTTTCTAGTCTATCGAATAGCTATCAAAACATAACAATATCAAGATGTAATTGAATATCAAGACAAATAAACACAACAAAAGTAACAATGGTGAGTCGGTGATAATTATGAATGATGATATAGTTTCCCCAACAATTCATCAAAAATGGTTATGTATTTTATCCTTGACTTTATCTATCTTTCCTCATTTGATTCATCTAATGGACGATCACTCCAACCCTAAACAATGCAACAATAACAATCACACAAACAACCACATATAGGGGCACAACTCCCTAACCCTAATGGGTATAATTGATAAAGTAGAATTGCCAATGTCCCACACACCCAATCAAAGGTTTCAGGGGATCAAATAGCTATGTTGTGCTACTAATCCAATTAACTTGCACCGGTTAATCAAACCATTAGCAGGAAAGCATATTCCGTCAACGTGGCCAATCAAGAGGGAATACATGCAAGCAATCAATAACAAAAAAAGACATTGAATCAATCAAACTCGGAATAGATAGAAATTAAGTCTCATAAATAATATAACCACATCTCCGAATTGCAAGCGAAACAAAAGAGGTTTAGCTCCTCATGGAGCATCTTCCTCTCAATATCTCCATTGGAGTTCTCTCTCAATTAGGTCTCTTCCAAAATGCCTCTCTTTAACAAAGTCAGCCAAAACATAATAAATAGTTTAACCTAATTAGTTTCCAAAAGACAAATAGGGAATTCAGTATCGACACGGCTGGCAGGCGCCATGCTTTAGGCGGTGGGCATCGTGTCATCAGTAGCTTCGTTCTTCAATTTGTCAATTCTGAATCCAAGCTAACTTCTTCCACGCCTCTTCCTTTCCTTCTTCACATGTTTCCTCAGATTTATAGCTCTCCAAACTCATCCTTGGCAAGCCATAGATGCGTTCTTCCAGCGTCGGGACATAAATTTGCAGAAAAGCATAAAAAGAGCGTAGATTCCAAACTTGCAAGACCCGACACTACTGACTCAAACTACTAAAATAAACATGAAATAAGCTACCCTATACTCGCTAACAACTACCTATAATGCCTATGTAAAATACGGATTATCATTCCAACATTAGATCAACTCTTAAAATGGCTAGTGTAGCTGTTCCTCGCCAGCCATTAGCTAAGAACACAGCTCCCTCCGCTTCTAACAAGTCTAAAGATGCAAAATGCTTCAGCTGTTGAAGCAAGGGACACTATGATAGAGATTTCCCTAACGTTAAAAGTGTAATGTTTATAGAATAGGTGGGTTATTCTTTTTTGGATGACGACGAGCAACTTGAGATCGTTGCAGATAATAGCCAATATCATGTTGTGGAAGAAGAAGCTTGTTATGCTTCCGTTACTCATGAAGGCACCATGCTATAATTGGTAAATTGAAAGGGGCTTATAGTGAAAGAGGTCAATCCTGAGTCTCAAAGGGAAAACCTATTCCACACGTGATGCTTGGTTGAGTCTCTAGTGTTGTCTGTGATTATTGATATTGGTAGTTGTAGTGACCTTATCAGCAAAAAAGTAAAAAATGAACTGAAGAGCCCTACAGCTAAGCCCCCTCGATCATCCATATGGTCTTCAAAGGTTATCATCTCAATAAGGTACCATTATTGTTGAACAATGTTCTATTTATTTGTCCTTATAACGACATTGTTGTTTATGATGTCACTATTATGGACGCCACATACTTGTTGTTGGGACGCCCATGGCAGTTCGACAGACTTGTTCTTCGCGATGGTTTCTTGAACACTTATGTGTTCAATTACCATGGGAAGCACGTCAATCTCTTAACACTTTCCCTGAGTCAGATTTTACAGGACCAAGTAGAGCGAGATAGAACTACACCGATGGCTAGTCATCCCCCTACACCACCGCCACCTGTAAAACTTCAAGGAAAAGTGGAACCACGTCTGATGCTTGCCCGATCGTCCGCTATCACGGCACCTTTATGGGGAAAGGTGCCTTGTTTCTTGCTGATTCCACAACCACTTCAGGAGAGCAATGTCGAGGACAGTGCTTTGCCACCGGCTATTGCAAAGCTGCCGGAAGACAATGCTAATGTCTTCCCTGATGAGCTCCCTTCTGGACTACCACCACTTCAAGGGATAGATCATCAAATTGATATGGTGCCTGGAGCTAGCTTGCCTAATCGCCCTGCTTACATGGCTGGTCCAGAGGAACCTAAGGAGCTTCAGCGAAAGGTTCATAATTTGTTGGATCTTGGCTATGTGAGGGAATCCCTAAGCCCTTGCGCAGTCTCGGTCATCCTGGTTCCTAAGAAGAATGGTTCTTGGTGCATGTCCATCGACTATAGAGCCATCAATCAGATTATAGTGAAGTAAAATCATCTCATTCCGATATTAGATGACATGTTAGTTGAGCTATATGGTGCCTGCGTCTTCACTAAGATTGATCTTTGAAGCGGATACCATCAGATCAGGATGCAGGAAGGTGACGAGTGGAAGACGCCATTCAAGACCAAGTATGGGCTCTATGAGTGGCTTGTCATGCCATTTGGTCTCACTAATGCCCCCTCGACCTTTATGACACTGATGAATCACATCTTTAGAGACTATTTGGGTAAGTTTCTTGTGGTTTATTTTGATGATATTCTTGTGTAATCACCCAATCTTGCAGATCATACTGAGCATCTCAGGATGGTGGTAGAGAGAGTTCAACAAGAGCAGCTATATGGCAATCTGGCCAAATGTAGCTTATCTGCTCCGTCTACCATCTTCTTGGGGTTTGTAGTCTCCAAATAAGCTTTACACATGGACTAGTCGAAGGTTGCTACTATTCGTGAGTGGCCTCAACCTACTATGGCCGCACAGGTTCGATCTTTCCTTGGGTCAACTGGTTTTTATAGGCATTTTGTTAAGGATTTCTCTACTATTGCAGCTCCTTTGCATGCTTTAACAAAACGTAATGCTGTTCTTGACCGGAACCCAAAATTAGATGGTGCTTTTAATAGGTTGAAAGATGCTTTATGTAATGCACCTTTGCTGCAATTGCCTGGTTTTTCTAAGACTTTTGAGATAGAGGTTGATGCTTCTAACATAGGCATTGGAGGTATTTTACACCAAGGCAGACAACCTATTGCATATTTTTCTAAGAGGTTGACAGGTGCACAACTTAGTTACTCTACATATGATAAGAAGTTATATGCCCTGAGCCGAGTGTTGAAAACGTAGAAACACTACCTCTGGCCACGTGAGTTTGTGATCCACAGCGACCATGTCGCTTTACGTTGTTTGAAGAGTCGGGAGATGTTGAGTAAGAGACATGCTCGCTGGGTAGAGTTTCTAGAGACATTTCCTTATGTCGTCCAGCACAAGAAAGGTAAGGACAGTGTTGTTGCTGATGCATTGTCTAGGAGGTATGTTCTCATTACTTCTGTTCAGTCACGTGTGTTAAGATTTGGCTTAATTCGTAATTGATATTCTTCTGATGAATTTTTAAGCCCATGTAGACATTTACTTGAGTAATAGGGAGCATGCTAGTTTCTATTTGCATAATGGTTTTTGTTTTAGGCTGGTAAGTTATGCATTCTATCATGT
The DNA here is from genome assembly GCA_037127255.1 of Persicaria tinctoria. Lineage (NCBI taxonomy): Eukaryota > Viridiplantae > Streptophyta > Magnoliopsida > Caryophyllales > Polygonaceae > Persicaria > Persicaria tinctoria. The sequence continues at coordinate 81,366,555 of JBANSL010000006.1, forward strand.
TCTATTCGCTTACTCTTGGTCTGGGAAGCACGTGATGGAGGAGGTCATTTTGGTGTTTCTAAGACTCTTGGTGTTCTACGTGAACACTTATTTTGGCCCTATATTGCATGACAAGCAACGCGCTACATTAGAGCTTGCATCACTTATCACCGTGCCAAGGCAAGTTCTTTGCTACGTGGCCTTTACCAGCCATTGCCTATTCCATTAGGCTCGTGGTTTTCTGATGTCTCGTAGGGGACGAGATGCCATATTTTTCATTTATTGATAGGTTCTCAAATATCGCCCACTTTGTGGCTTGTAAGAACATAAATAGTGCCTTTGAGATTGCGACCCTATTCTTTGACAATGTCGTTCGTCTCCATGGGATACCACATACCATCGTCTCTGATAGAGACTTTAAATTTGTTGGACAATTTTGGAAGACTCTATGGGGATGGTTTGTACAAAACTCTTGTTTTAAACCAGTTATCATCCCCAAATGGATGGCCAAACAAAAGTGACCAATAGGACATTGGGAGCATCACTTCGGACCATGCTCAACGTCAATCCTAAGCATTGGGATGACTTACTTGCTACTGTGGAGTTTTGTTATAATATGTGTAGGCATTCAGCGAACAATTTGTCTCCTTTTAAGAACGTCTACGGCAGGAATTCATTGACACCATTGGACTTGACTCTTAAGCCCTTGAAGGATGACCACTTGCAAGCTGGAAATCATGCTAAGATGATCAAGGAACTCCATGAGAGGACATGGCTGCAGCTGGACTGTCGTGCTACACAGATTAAGACTCAGCGGAGTAAAGGCCGCAGAAAGATGTTGTTCAAGCCTGGTCATCTTGTGTGGTTACACTTGAGGAAGGATTGTTTCCCATCGAAGAGGAAATCAAAGTTGTCCAACAAAGGCGACAACCCCTTTAGAGTTATTCAGCCCATTGGTGACAATGCCTATTAGACGGAGTTGCCAGATTCTTACGGAGCCCATGCTACCTTCAACGTCTACGACTTATCGCCATATGGGGATCCTGGGTACTTTGATGAGGAAGCGGGGACGCTTCCCTCTCAACAGGGAGAGGATGATATGTCCCAGCCTCCCTCATTGACAGTACAAGAAGAGAAGGAGGCCATGAGTGTTTGTTCTAAAGGAACAATGACTAGAGCGGGAGCCAAGGCGATCGCAAGAGCTACCGCGTCTATTATTACTCAAGGCTTTGCTTCTATAACGGAGGAACCACCATCATTGAGCTTATTAGTATATGTCACCGACACTCCGTGTGATGTGTCTTAGCCTCCGTTAGATACTTTTTCGACGTCGTTCGCATAACTTATTTATTATAAAGACTTATTTCTATTTTTAGCATTAATTATTAAAAATGGTATGGACTTACCACTAGTACAAAATTGATCTAATATCACGAATATTTAGGGCCTAATATCACGGAAATACATGTCCGGGCTATAACTCAATGGCTATTTGGTATGACACCCTAATAATCACGGACCGAAATCTAGACATGCCCGTGATATTGGGATGGTTTTTTTTCTTCATGTTACAACCTAATATCACGGACACCCTCAAGACACGCCCATGATATTGATATTAGTGGTGGGTTTTTTTTATGTGTTAAAACCTAATATCACTGGACTGGGCTATAATGTTCCCTTATATAAGAAAAAAAAATGCCTTTATAGCCCGGAAAAATGGCTTGGGCTATGAAGTTCCCTTTTCACATATACTAGTTGCACACCCACGGGGTAGTTTGTTTGTTCCAGTACAGAAATGAAGTTGAAAAACAAACAATGAGGGTCAAGAAGGAATGACGAAATCTACAAGAAAAGTTGATGTTCAGTTCTTTAAGAACACACATAAACCTTCCAGAAAAAACTGAAAGTGTGAACAAATCAAATTTCGGTTGCTTTTCCAACCTATAATGGTGTTGGTTAGATAAGTATCTACCCTGTAACGATCTCAATCAAAGTGATCCTAGCAAATCCAAGGAAAGGAACGCCTCCAATGTACGCGATTACCTAAATCATGATAAAAATAAATATAATAAAAAACATCCTAAAGAACACATCTAAAACTCAAATGTTATATAATAAAAGGGCACTAGACTTCAAGTGATCTGGGGGCATCAGGTTGGTCTGAAGTGATGAAATACCATGCTTCATATATAATGGACTCACACTATGGAACGAACCAAACAAAAATTGAATAGTGTTTATGATGAAAACCAATTTCTAGGGACATGGGATATCAAGTTACTAAAACAGAACATACTAACTAAACACTAGAAATCAAGCTAGAGTTCCACCGCCTAGTTTTCAACTCCGTATACCATACAAGAAAATGTGATGAACCAACTATGGAGAAGCAAGGGAAAAGATGAGATAAATAGAAAGAATGTCCAACATGCAAATGACAGGAACAAGAAGACACAATAATCATAGTACTGGAAGACTGACTACTATCCTCTTAAATCATTTGAAGAGGCATCAATCAATGTTGAAACCCTAAAGTACACCTACACATATGAAGCTGCTATTAATGAAAAGTGTATCAAGTAAAACCATCGTATTTATATTTAACCTTCCCTTCTAAGATCTTGAAAATGCAACAGATCTTCTGCAGTGACAAAATTTCACTAAAACATCTTAGGAAAATACACCTGGTTAAACTTCTACTTATTCACAGTAAGTGGAACTTCCTTCCCAAGCGCCTTTTAAGATCTGCTTCAAAATAAGTCCAATCACTTGGGATGCACTAATCACAGAGATGGGTCACATGAGAAAATGTATACTAACATAAGATATGTTCATAATATGGGGATCAAAACTCAGATTATAACTTATCTTTTAAAAGAGGGCTCAGATTGCAACTTAACATAAGATATGTTCATAAGATAATCTTGCAGCAAGAGTGATCAAGATTTCAAAAGAGGGCTCAAATTGCAACTTATCTTTTATTAGAAACAGGGAGAAAGGATCAAATACATGAGCCTTTCTTAAAAAATGAAGTAATTATTAGGAAAACACAAGGAAGTCTGTTTTATTTTTATTGAAAAAGAAAAGACACCCATACCAAGGAAATAATTAAGGAACAAACCTCAAAAGACTATCAATGACACAGAATCTCGGTTACATTATGATCACAACATGAATTCACACACAACAGAAAAACATGCCTTTCCCCTTGGGATTAATAAGTTGCTATTGATGATAAGTTGAATGTTATACAAACAATTGTCATAACCATAACAAGCACAAAATAATATTTCAACATATCCAGGACGTTGCATACATAGAACTTTCCATTGATTATTAGACATGTCTGTAAAAAAATTCAAAAGTTCTTCAAAAGAGTATCAATGTCACATAATCTCGGTTACTTTATGATCACAACAAGAATTCTCACACAACAGAAAAACACGCCGTTCCATTTGGGAATAATAAGCCGACATTGATGATAAGTTGATTGTAATACAAACAATATTTGTCATAACCATAACAAGCACGAAAGGACCTTTCAACATATCCAAGAAAGTGCATATATACAACTTTCCATTGATTATTAGACATGTCTATAAAAAAAATTCAAAAGTTGCTCGTAACGTACACACTAGGCATGGGATTTACTCCAAGTCTCTAGCTAAAAGGAGTGTCCAATTTCCAAATTAAACCCAAAACAATAACAAGAATAAAAAGATTAAACACTAGAGCATTACCAACCTAAAATCTCTATAATAATGACAGAAAGGATTTTGATTTTTTCTGTTCAATTCAATTTGATGATGATTTTCATCACATTTTTTGTCAGTATGTTGATTAACAGTTTGTTGGACTTCCATTTCAATGCTTATCCACTTCTATGATCTGTAACAGTTGTGACTTCTATGATTGCATAGCAAAATCGAGGCAGAAAAAAAAAAATGCCCAAACACAAGAAAATAGTTAACTCATCTATTGGTCTAATTTTTTTTAAAAAGAGTTCCAAACTAGTGATTGATTGAAATTTTTTGAAGCTTTTTCTCAACATAATTCAAACAGATCGGGTTAGAACTAAACGATAACACTACACAAACCAATATTAGCAGCAATTTGGTTTCATATCTTGGACAAACACAATTCGGCTTCACATCTTGGACAACACAGTGAACACTTTATTTACACCAGTAAAGTTGCTTAAGAACATCATTCCAGATTAAAAAATATTTCAAGGAGGAAAGTGGTTGCTTAAGCCCTAACCAACAAAACCCTAACTGGAGATTGAATCGAGATTTACTCACCCAAAACCTAGAGATGTTGCAGGACCAGAGGCGGTTGTTGTAAGAAGGAAATCGAGTATGAAATATAATAAAATAGATCAAACCAGATTCGTGCCCCAGCAAATAATTACAAGACTCCCTCCCTATGCAGTAGTGGGAAGTCAGGATCGATCCACGAGGAAGCATGTCAGCGTATCCTAGGTAGCTGTAAATCTCACAGAAAAGAAAACAAAAGACAGAAACAAAGAAACAAAGACAGAAATAACAAACGAAAGCAAGAACGAAAGCAAAGACACAGACTTACTCGATCTCGACAAAGCCTACTCGAGATCGACTAAAAACAGTGACGACTGAAACTTAGAATCGACTGCATAAGCAGAGACTCAGACACACAACTCGGTCTAGACAAAACCCTACTCGAGATCGACAAACATCCTACTCGATCTCAACAACAATTACTCTAGATCGACTAAAAGAACAGAAACTGTAAATTGCAACTTCAAACACGGAATCGCAGATTTTGACATAAATAAACTCAATATATAAAGAACATCCAAAGCCAGGGTATCAACACCACAACGATAACCATGCAAAGTAACATATAAAGGCATAAATGATCATGCTTTCCATCAAAATAACTTTCGTTATTAACAAATAAGCATATAGAGGCTTTCGCATAAACCCTAATTGTTACTAACCCTTTTCACATAATTAACCCAAGTTGCATTAAGATCACTTTCGCTTCAATAACACAAAGAAGGATCACCTTCAACTCTCGCAAAAGAATCATGCTCATAGGGATAGAAGACGAATTGCATCAAAAGATTGTACCTTTACCGCATCACCTTACATGGCCACCGTCGGGCTCACCCCAGCCCCAGAAGTGGGTGGACTACTCGCTCTTCATTATCAAGAAAGACATTAAATAACAAAAGAAACTAACTTGCATTGAATTAAATAAAGAAAGCTTACAACCAAACAAGACAAATCCGCTTTCCCCTTTCAACCTTGCTTGCCACAAACTCTCTCTCTCTCTACTACTACTTACTTGTTCTCTCTAAAATTGAATGATGAAAACCAGCCCCTAAGGCTTTATTTATAGTCTTCTACTCCTTGCTATTCAAGGATAGAATATCTCTATCTTTATCTAAATCTATATCTAAAAGCTTAATGATAATTAAATGCAATAAATGAATTAAATCTATAAGGGGTAATTATATCTAAAAGTAGAAAAATATCTTCCATGTGTTGATAGGTCTTCTCTCCATAGATATATGTGGATAGATCTCGGATTCCTTCTCCTCCAAGGAAACCCAAACCGCATAGGACAACTCGGACAGCACACCGCGTAACGCGTCTCCAAAAGGTCTCCTCGAGATCGAGTAGGGCTTACTCGAGATCGAGTAACGTGGTCGTCGACTATGGTTTGGCTGGGCGTCTCAGGAAGCTGGTGCTCGATCAAGCTCGGACATGTGCTGATGGGATCCTCGAGATCGAGGAAATTCCTCGAGATCGAGTAACATGGCTTCATCGACTTGGTGGCCAAGGCATGTCGTGTAGCTTCTACTTGGTCTGGCTTGGAATGGCGGTGTTGATCTTGTCGATATCGATAACCTTTGTCGAGATCGAGTAAAGTGGTGTCGACGTCTTCAGTCCTCGGCTTCTCGACTTGGCACAACTCCTCGACTCCGGACATGGCATCAAGGTTTGTCGATCTCGACCAGGTTCCTCGAGATCGAGTAAGGCTTCCAGAGTCGGGTCGTCTCTGGCTCTCAGTTTCTCGATCAGCTCTGCTCGACCAGGCTCAGCTCAGACACCATTGTTGAGATCGAGTACAGTAACTCTAGATCGAGTACATCTGGGCTCTGGCTTGATTCGTCCTGGTTCCGCGCTGAGGGGATTATTCGTTCGATCGGGATGACGACATCTATCCCGAATACCAAAGCAAACTGTGACTCCCTGTTGGGAGTTTTAGATGAGGTTCGGTACGACCAGAGCACTAGCGGGAGGAGTTCTGCCCACCGACCTTTGGAGGTTTTCCCTAGCTTCTTCTTGATTCCCTCTAAAACTTGACGGTTTGTGGTTTCTGCTTGTCCGTTCGTTTGTGGGTGAACCACTGATGAGAATTTTAACTTTATCCCGAGACCTTCACAAAAATCTCTAATGTTTTCACCGTCGAAGTGAGTTCCATGATCCGTGATGATGGCTTCGGGAACTCCGAATCGGCACACCAGGTTCTTCCATAAGAACTTTCTAACTTTCTCCGTAGTGATCAAACTCATCGCCTCCGCTTCTACCCATTTGGTGAAATAGTCCACCAAGACCAGGACGTACTTCAACTGTCCGGGGGTCGTGGGGAAAGGACCCAGAATATCCATTCCCCATAAAGCGAAAGGGCATGCCCCATAGATGCTTTGAAGCGGTTCGGCGGGCAAATTCTTCACATTTCCTTGCCTTTGACAAGCGTCACAACTGCGCATGAAGCTCTGCACATCCGCTCTGACAGTGGGCCAGTAGTACTCCATCCTCAGAACTTTTGAAGTTAAGGCTCTCCATCCTTGGTGGTGAGCACAGACCCCCGCATGCAACTCTTTCACAATGGCATGTCCTTCCCGGCTGAATACACATAACAAATCTGGGAAGTTAAAACCCTTTTTATACAACTTTCCTTCGCGGATTACGAATCGGGCCGCCCGGTTTGTTAACTTTTTGGCTTCCATTCTTTCAAGCGGAAGTATTCCCTTTCCCAAATATTCAGTAATCGGTGTCCGCCAATCTTCAGGGCCCTTGGTTTGGACGAAGTACACCTCTTGCAGGAGTCTTCGCCGATCCTTCCTTTCGAACTCGAACTTCTCTTCCACGCCTGACGGCATGGCGGCCTCGACTCGGGCCAACATATCGGCATGTTCATTATCTTCTCTAGAAATGGATTCCAATGTGAAATGCAAGAAGGCTCTTCTCAGAGCGTTTACCTTTCGCAGGTAATCAAGTAATAGTCCTTTCTTGGCCTCGTACTCCCCCTCTGTTTTCTTCACGACAATCTCTGAATTTGTGTACACAGTGACAGCCCGGGCCCCGCGGGCCAGGGCTAGCTCCAGTGCCGCTATCAGAGCTTCATATTCCGCCTCATTGTTGGTGGCTTGGAAATCCAACTAGTGAGCGAAGCAGAATTGGTACCCCCCGGGGGAGGTCAGCACTATTCCTTCTCCACACCCGTCCGCGTTCATAGCTCTTTCGACCCTTGTTGTCCAGCTATTTTGTGTGTCACAACCTCCATCCTCAAAACTGGTTTCGCAGATGAAATCGGCTAGGACTTGAACTAACGCCGCCTTGCCCGGGATGTAGGCTATCTCAAACTCCGAGAGTTCAATGGACCATTTTGTCATCCGCCCGGAGAGACCGGGTGAGTGAAGAATATGTCTTAGAGGTAGATCTGTCAAAACTTCAATTAGATGATCCTGGAAGTACGGGCGAAGTCTTCTAGACGCGAATATCAAACTGAGGATTACTTTTTCCACCGGTTCATATCTGGTTTCAGCATCCTGTAATACCCGGCTTACATAGTAAACTGGGTATCGCCCTTCTCGAGTGAGAACCGCACTGATAGTAGCTGCTTTCACTGCCAAGTACAGCTGTAAGCTTTCGGATTTTTGTGGCTGCTGTAGAGTCGGTAAGTACTACAGAAAAACTTTCAACTCATCGAAAGCTTGCTGGAGTTCAGGTGTCCACTGTATCGGTCCCTTTTTCTTCAACAATGCGAAGAAAGGCAAGGACTTATCTGCCAGGCAAGAACAGAAATGTCCCAGATAGTTGACCGCTCCGTTCAAATATTGTACCTCTTTGGCTTACCATAAAACCCAGGAATTTTTCAGAGTCGACTCCAAAAATACACTTCTCATCGTTTAGATTGAGTCCTCCACGCCTCAAAGAATCGAAGGTCTCTTATAGATCCGCCGCATGATTCTCCGCCTTCTTACTCCTTACTACAATGTCATCCACATAGATGGATACATTCCTGGCCAGCTGATAGCGGAATATCTTGTCTACAGTTCTCTGGAACGTGGCCCCAACATTCCTCAAACCAAAAGGCATGACTCTGTAACAGAAAATTCCCTGATTGGTGATGAAGGTGGTTGCCCTTTGGTCCATTGGGTCTAATTTGATCTGATTATATGCAGAATATGTGTCCAGGAAACTTAAAGCTTCGTTCCCAGCAGTGATGTCAACCAACTCGTCTATCGAGGGCAACGGATAGCTGTCCTTGGGGTAGGCCTTGTTTAAATCCGAGAAGTCAACACACATTCTCCATTTTCCATTGGCTTTCCTGACTAGAACCACGTTCGATAGCCAGTCTGAGTCTTCCGCTTCCTCAATGAACCCGACCTCAAGTAACTTTTCTACTTCTTCCTTTGCTGCTCGGGACTTTTCCGGGGCCATCTTTCTCTTCTTTTAGGCTACTGTTCACGCGTCATGATGGATTCTGAGGGTATGGATCGCTATGGATGTGGGAACACCCAAAAGATCCTTCAGGGACCATGCGAACACGTCCCGGGACTGCCGGATAATTTCTAGAACCCGTTCCTTCTCCCCTGCCCCGAGGGCTTGGCCCATGTTAATCCTTTCTTCGGTATTTTGAAAAGGCCTGTGGACGGTTCTTAGATCCGCGGTTAGAATCTCTCTTTCTGACGGCCGGACTTCAAGTTCTGCTTCTGATGCGACTTCTTTGGTGACATTTGTTGCATCGTTTTCTGCTTGAGGGTCTTTTTTTGTGCCCTCGACCTTACTCAGAGCAGTATCCTCGAGACACATGACTTCCTTCTTCTTTTTCAAAGAAGTCACATAACAACTTCGGCTTTCCGGCTGTTGGCCGCACACTTCCCCCGTTTCCCCTCCGGGGACAGGGAATTTTGCCTTGAAATGATAGATCGACACAACCATTTGAAACTTGTAAAGCGACACCCTCCCCAGGAGTGCGTTGTAGATAGTCGGGATCCGTACCACTGTGAAGATGATGCTTTCCATTCTTCGGCGAGGTGGGGTGCCCAGAACCACCGTAAGTTCGATGGTGCCTGCCACCTGCACCTCATCCCTTGAAAAGGTGATCAACGTACCATGATAAGGCCTCAAAGTTGTTGTAGATACGCCTAACTGGGAGAAAGCTTCCCATGAGAGTATGTCAACTGATGATCCGGTGTTTATGAAAACTCTTTTCACGGTCTCAGTGGCGATCTGAGCGTGGATCACCAGGGGATCCTCGTGTGGCATGCGGACTTCATCTACGTCCGTTGAGGTGAAGATTATCTCTGGATGTGGTTGTAAAGCGATCTTTTGATTAGCGGTTGACGGAGGCTGTCTTGCCTCTCTTTCATAATTCTTTCTCTCTTGCCGACTTATTCCTGAGATCGACGGTCCTCCCGCCAGAGTGTCGATAAAACCTTCTGGCTCTGGGATTCGATTAACCTGTGATCCTTCTGGACGGGCTTCGTGGCGTGGGGCCTGATTGACTAATACTTGTGCAAGTTGGCCCTGCCCTCTTCGACCACCTCTCCACCAACGTCCCTTACCTTGCCCCTATTCACCGAGGGGAAACAATGTTGCTCATGCTATTCCCAGGGGGGTCGAATCTAGCTTGATGCCCGTCGGTGGCTTCCTCTATCATCCGCGTGGCCTCTATCGTTGTGATTCTGAGCTTGCTGACGATATGGGGCGTAGTCGCGATGCTCATTCTTCCTTTGAGGAGAAACTAGCTCCCTCTTATGGCGTACTCCTTGATCATACTCCTGATACCCCGCGTCCGGATTCCTTCCTTAACGGTTGAAATGGACCTCGTCTTGTCGGGACGCGTGCATGTTGTCCGCGGTGTAGTTCCTCCTCGGTTTCATCACTCCTTTGTCTTTCCGAAACTTTCTTGCCACCTTCCCTAGGAAACCTCGCGGGCCCTCATTAGGTCTTGAACTAGAGGCCGCGGCTTCCTCTGCCTCAATCTGAGCTGATACCAAATTCTTTAACATGTCGTAGTCTTTCGGTTTTTTCCTGAAAAGCCGAGTCTTGAACCTGCCTTCTTCTATGTTCTCCATCAGGATTATGACCACCGATTCATGATTGAAATTGGGAGTTTGCACCACCAAAGAGGTAAATCATGCAAAGAACTGCCCAAGAGTCTCGTTTGGTCCCTGTCTGATTAAGTTAAGGTCTAGCATGGTCTTCTTTCGAGACCGCGAGCTTCCAAAATGAGACTTGAAGACCTAGGAAAGCTGAGCAAAGCTAGCGATCGAGTTCTGAGGTAAGTTGGTAAACCAAGTTAAGGCAATGCCGGTCAGAGCTGATGGGAAAGTGCGGCACAGCATCGCATCATTATACTCGTTGATTCCCATCGCGGTTGTGAAGTGGAACATATGATCATCCGGGTCGGAGGTGCCATCATACTTCATCAGATTGGTATCTCTCCATCGCTTTGGTACCGGTGCCAGACATACCTCGGTGGTAAACACCAAGGGAACGAAATCCATCCTATTCTCATTCTCATGGGGCGAGCCCGTCCGGGCGGATGTGGAAATATCGGATGTTCGCCCCTATGGTGCTTGTGCGCACGTCTATCTTCGCCACGAGGATGTGTACAAAAATAATCGGAAAATCTTGGCTGGTGATAGTCTTGATAAGTATGTCCATATAGATTCTGAGGAGAAACGTTGTAGGGGTTCCCCTGTTGGAACGACTGATATCCGTCATACCCGTAGAAGAAACCTTGTCCCGGATTCGGGGGCGGGAAGTAATGTTTCTCTTGCATGAAGTAGCCCTGACCCATCTGTGGAGGGACGTATGGCGAGAAAACCAGAGTTTCAGGCGCACTGTTCTGACCCGGGGAATTTACATGCAAATCGGACTCCTGGAATCCTCCGTGGTCATGACTCATCGTCGCATGAGAGCCCCCCCCCCCCCCATGCTTTCACTCATTTTCTACCTGACCATACAAAAGTTATTGGTTAATGACAATGTTCTAACTCATATCTTTTTACTTATAATCGGGAACCCCTCAGGGTGAGAGGGTTCCCACAGACGGCGCCAATGACGAAACCGTAAAATAAAACGTAGACCCCACCCCACATTTCCATGAGGGGGATATGCCACGTACTTCCTCTTATGGAAGATTGGTCATACAGACTTACCTGAAGCCCTCCCCCCCCCCCCCCGTAATCACCGCCTGGTGAAGGCATAAGGGGGAAAAGACTCAACCTGTGCCGTATTAACCCAGAGGAAATAATGACGGTCTTACCCGTTACCTAAGATCCTCACTATCCGTGAGGACCTTACGACCGGAGCCGCCGAGCCTTACGAAAAGGCTCGCATCCCTTCTCCTATTTCGGGTTCATCAAATGACCCAATGGTATAGGAGATTCGCCAATTCACTATAGTAGAGATCGAGGACAAAAAAGCTATGTGCTCCCTGGCTCCTTGGACAGTTGTCCCTCTACTTGTCCCGGACTCACTCCCGTTCTTGAATCTTTGGTTATCCGCGGACGAGTGATGGACGAGAAAACAAGGAAAGAGTTATGACGTAGCTGTTTCCCTCTCTTTCTCCCTTGGAATTAGCGTCTCTCTATCTGTTGTTTCAAAAAAGTCCCCTTTCTTCAGTATACCTTCTCCTTTTTATAGTGTACCTCCCCGTCTACCTGCTGTTCTTGCAGGAGGATGTGTCAAGTATGAAATAGATATGAAATATAGTTCAGACTGACTTCCCTGTCTCAGCAAATAATACAAGAGTTCCTCCTGTTGTAGTATGAGAAAATCAGGATCGAATCCACGAGGAAGCACGTCAGCAGTTCTTAGGTAGCTGTAAATTCTCACAAAAGCAGCAGAAAGACAGAAGCACAGAAACAAGGAACGAAACAAATAAACCCGGCAAGGGCAACTAAAACAAAAGCAAAGAACAAAGCAAGAAATAAAGCAAAGCAAAGCAAAAACGAAAAGCAAAGGCAAAGTCGTAGTCGATCTCGACAACAGTTCCTCGAGATCGACAAGAGGCAAATCGACAGAAACTCCAGAAATCGACATAAGACAGAAATTTTACTCGACTAAGACAAACCCCTACTCGAGATCGACAAGGGGCAAATCGACAGAAAATATAAAATTGCAGATTTTCGACAGAACTCAGAAATTCGACAGAAATTTAAGTCAATATGCTAAAAGACTTCCAAAGCCAGGGTTTCAACACCACAACGATAACCATGCAGAGTAACACATAAAGGCATAAAAGATCATGCTTTCCATCAAATAACTTTCGTCATTAACAAATAGGCATATAGAGGCTTTCGCATAAACCCTAATTGTTACTAACCCTTTTTCACATAATTAATCCAAGTTGCATTAAGATCACTTGTGCTTAAATAACACAAACAAGGATCACCTTCAACTCTCGCAAAAGAATCATGCTTACAAGGACAGAAGATGAATTGCACAAAAAGATCTGACCTTTATCGCATCGCCTCACATGGCCACCGTCGGGCTCACCCTAGCCCCAGAAGTGGGTGGACTACTCACGACTCATCGCAATCAACTTTCATAAAACTATATTCAAAAGCCTTTACAATTCCGGCAATCAACTTTCGCAGAAAGCCAAAACCCTAAAAACCGTAGAACTCCTAAACTACTCTACTAGAATTGAATTGTGTGTGTCTTGGAATCGTGATGGAATTGAATAAAACTGAGCCCCCTATGGCCTTATTTATAGGCTTCATTCCCTAGCTATTCTAGGAAAGAAGATATCTATCTTTATCTAAAATTATATCTAAAACTTGAAAGGATAAATAAATTGACTTATGGAAATAAATCTAAAAGGAAAAGATAAAACTAAATAGGGTAAGTCTTCATGATGTTGATAGATCTTGTCTCCTTGATGATAGAACTTGATGGAATCGGATAGAATTTTGGCCGAATCGACTCCTTTGCGCCCAAGGAATCTCAATTCTACTCGGACAGGTCTCGTCGAGAAGTTTCTGGAAACGGCTCTACTCGACCTCGACCACGGCTCGTCGACCTCGAGTAGGGTGGTTCGTCGACTGGACTTCCTCGGCTAGATCTGCTCGATGTGCTCGGACTTGGCTCACTGGATCTCGTCGACCTCGACAAGCTCTTGTCGATGTCGAGTAGGACTGATCATCGACTAGGTCTCCTCGGGTTGATCTACTCGATGGACTCAGGCGCTCGTCGACCTCGACAACGGGTCCTCGAGATCGACTAGAGCGGTGTCCTTCCTTTCCGCTTCCGCGAGTTGCCTCTTCCGCTGGCAGCGAGTTTTTCCGCCGCAGCGAGCGGTCCGCTGCAGCGAGTCGAGTCGCTGGCAGCGAATGCCGCCTGGTCGTCCTCGGCTCCGTCCTCGGCTACTCTCCTTGTCGACTCCGGGTGTGGTGTCTGGGCTTCGTCGATCTCGACTAGTGGTCCTCGAGATCGAGTAGGGTCCGGAGCCAGGTTGGTCTAGCTTGCTCGATCAGGCTCTGCTCGACCAAGGTTGCTCGGACAGGCTCGTCTATGTCGAGTAAGGCCTACTCGAGATCGAGTAGCCTTGACTCTCAGACTGGTTCCGCTGCTTTGACCTTGGACTTCTGTAGTGGTTTTCCGAGCTTTTCCGACCTTCTGTAGAATTGCTGTAAAATGCCTCGATTTCTGCGAATTAAACAGAAACTGGTGTAGATTCCATAATTTGGCAAATAAACATAAACTACATAGATTTTGTACTGTTCTAACCCAAATGAATGCAATGTATACAGAAATCGATATAAAAGTTACTGTAAAACATGGCAGATTCAGCTCACAACAAACACCCCATACTTAAGCTTGCTTGTCCTCAAGCAATACTTTTATTTGTCATTCAGGGGAAGAATTCAAACTCTCAACATCTTAGATTCATTCTTATATGTCCCTGCAATCAATTACCATCCTCGAAAAGGTACTAGTGTCACAGATTCATGCACGTGCAAATATGTAAAAGCAATATCTACTCACAAAAGGAGGGTTATGCAAAAATAATTCATTCGTGACAAAGCATTGATAATCAGGAAGACTTTAATTTAAGCTCATGAAGGAGTAGATTGGTAAAAGGCTAAAGGTGGGCAAATTTTGGCAATGTCGTGCTAATGATCCGGGGAAATGAAGTACTTTCCAATTTGAATTTCCACATTCCTTCTCCATAAGATTCATCACCTTTCATAATGCTTTTTCTCAATAATAATGCTTTTACCTCTCTGACCTTAGCAATGCCTTCTCGCGAGTCGCAAACATGGGTATCATGAATGGCCCCGGATACTTAGTGCTTTGGACTCCTCACAATGTGTCCCATCTCTCCAAACTATTATCTCAGAGAGCAGGGTCAATCTACCTTTATCTCCTGAGGTGATTGGATTTTCTTTCACTCATTAAATTTTCCATATATTTCAAATAATTTCCCGCCAAACTTCAATAATGATAATTATCACACAAACACCATATAACATCTCCATAATGTAACATCATTCTCAACATAATCCCCGGATAAGGTAAAGAATGGCAATTTTTTTAGATCATGTGGAGCAATATATGAAATAAGGCATATTATGGCTTTTGTGATGCATAAGCATAGGTAAGGCTAGGAATATAAACATATGAGCATTATATGGAAATATAAAGTCCTCCATCATCTTATCATGCAACATGTCAAAAGCAACTTCAAATTTTACCTCCTTTCATGGTTTTCAAGAAAATAATGCACTTCATTGTGACTTCCCTTTACTAGGCAATTTCATGCTATATCTCTAATGAATCCAATTTTGCATCGTCGAGTCCAATATAAAGCTTCCATGACATTATTCAAAAATTTCAAATGGGGGTCATTTTTCTTAAACTTTTTTTGGAAAACATGCATATATAAGCACATAAATCAATAATGCATTCCAAAATAGCCATGTAGGAATTCCAAGAAATAATGCACAAGTCATGTCAAATGAATCAAATATGCATAAAGTAAGCCCTTCCCCCACCCCATACTTAAACATTACAGTGTCCTCACTGTATAAAAAAAACAAGGTAAGGGTAAAGAAAGAAACTCACAAGACAGGTGTGCAGAGCCTCAAAATTTCGAATGGAGCACCTCCTGGCCGAGTTTTAATGTAGCTTGGTTCCATCCATGGACCTGAAAAGTAGAAGACATATACCCATAATAGCAAAACTAAAAGTGTTCAAAACCAAAATCAAAAAACAAAGTCTCAAATGTCCTAAAAAGTCTATGTACATGCTCTAGATTTTATAGTCGCTAGGCCGACTTTCCATTAATGCTCAAGGTGGCATTTGCAGAGCCCATGTAGCTTGGGCCTCAAATAAGACTCCATTCTTGTCCATCAGCTGTAATCCTCCAGAATGGATCTTGTTCACCAAGAAAGGTCCCATCCGCTTCTTGTTGAATTTGTTGGGAAACCAATGATCCTTTGATTTATAGACATAGAGCTTGTCTCCAACTTCATATTCCTTAGGATCATCATTGGATATCCTGCACAATCGCACATACCAAGGCAGACCTCTCCCATGTATAGATAAATCTCTAATGGAAATAGGAGAAGACAGATCCATACCTTGGCTTACCTTCGCAGAGACGGAATCGGGAACCACTGTGTTTGGTCGATCTCGACTAGGGCTAGTCGATCTCGACAAGACTGCTGGTCCTGGTCGTGGTCTGGTCGAAGATTCAGAAGTCGAGGAAGAACAAGGCTTGTCGACCTCGACAAGTCTGGTCGACCTCGACAAGGACTCCGCTCCTGGTGGTTTGCTCATCGAGGAAGGCGGGGCTGGGCTCTTCGAGTGGTGGTCGATCTCGACAAGCTTAGTCGAGATCGACGAGGGCTCTCCTCCTGGTTGCTGCAGCGCTGATGAAGCAGGCTATGGTGGCGCCGGGTGGTGGTCGATCTCGACAAGCTTAGTCGAGATCGACGAGGCTGGTTCGTCAGGCGGCTTCTGTGTCGAGGAGGATGGAATTGAGCTAGGGCACTGGTGGTCGACTTCGACAAGTCTACTCGAGGTCGAGTAGGGTGGCTCATCTGGTTTGCTGCTCGACGACGCTGGTGCCGATGGAGGCTCCTTGGTCTGGTCGAGATCGACTAGGGCTCTACTCGATGTCGAGGAACCTTGGTCGATCTTGACCCCATACTTATTCCTTGTCAAGGCATCCGAAAAATAATGAATCCACAACGACTTACCTTGGTCCGTGTCGATTGGATTCTCTGTGTTCTCCTCCACCTGGGCTTCCATGTCCCTCTTTTCCAGCTCCTCAGGGGTCATATTTCTGACCTTGGGTTCCCCGCAGGTGATATAGCCAGCTGAGATAGATTTGACCTCTTCCATTGGACCTGTATGCCTTTCAGTTTTATTAAAGGAATACTCAATTACCTCATCGCTGATGTTGAAGGTGAGCACTCATTTCTATACGCTTATGTTGGCATCCACCGTCGCCAAGAATGGTCTTCCTAAGATAATTGGACAAGCAGGATCTTCTTGCATATCAACTATTAAGAAATCAGCAGGGACGAAGAATTTACCTACTTGTACTGGGACATTTTCCACCATGCCTGTGGGGATGACCACCGTGTTGTTGGCCATGTAAAGTCTAGCATCCACAGGCTCCAAGGCACCTATCTTAATCTTGGACCAAATTGTTAAAGGCATTATACTCACACTAGCTCCAAGATCACATAGGGCATTAATTTTGTATGGACCAAATCCAATAGTTATGGCAAACTTACCTGGATCCGGCCTCTTCTCCAATATGTCCAGATGGCTGCACTCCTCTGTGATTTCAGCCATCGATCACTTTTTGCTCAAAATCTCCTTCGGGAACTTGAGATAAGATGGCATTTCATTGAGAGCTTCTGTGAAGGGGATGGTGACGTTGAGCTTCTGAAGCATCTTGATGAAGCGCTGAAACTTTTTCTCTACCGGGTCCTTTAGAGATTTTGTGGGGAAAGGCAGCTTCTTTTTCTGATTCGGAGCCAGAGCAGACGTCGGAGATGTTGTAGACTTCTCTATGTCGACCAGGGGCTCCTCGACATCGACAAGGCCTTCGTCGACATCGACCAGATTGAGCCCAGTCGAGTTGCTGTGTGGTGTAGACGAAGATTCTGGAAGTTTCTCCTCGAGGTCGACAAGGCTCTTGTCGAGGTCGACCATGGCTTTGTCGAGATCGACTTGCTGTTCCTCGTCGTTCTGCTGCTTTCCGACCTCTGGCTCTTGCAGTTGATGGCCGCTTCTGAGTTTTATAGCAGCGATGCGTCCAGTCTTTCCCTTAGTATTTGGTTCTGAAGATCCAGGGAGTGACCCTGACTGTCTGGGGATTCCTGCTGCTAGCTGACCAATCTGTGTATCAACTGATTTTCGCCAGATATCAATTTCCCCAAGCCTAGAGTTGACACCTTGCATTTGAGTATAGACGGAGTTGAAAGATTGCCTAGTTTCTGAGTGGTTTCTCCGTATTTCCTTCAAGACTGTCTGTATATCATTCTTTTTCTGCTCCCTTTCCGGATGTCCTGGAGCTCTGTAGGGCGGGGGATTCCTAGGGACACCTTGGTTCCATTGTGGTTGCTGAAACCTTTGGTCCCCCATGTAGCGATTTGGACCCCCTGCGTAAGCTGCATCCTCATGGTGCTCTGCCAGCCTCACTTGCTCTGTGTGTGGGCACTCAGGAGTCGTGTGCCTTTGCGATCCGCATTCTATGCAAGGCTGGTTGACAGAGAGATACTTTACTTGCTTGATGAGCTTCTTATTCTGGTCTCTGTAGTATTGCTCCCTAACATCAGGATCAATCTCCTTAGGTGGCTCATATAGGGGCATGGATGGTGCTGGCCTGGCGTATGGGTTCTCTTCATAGGTTGCAGTAGACCCATACTTGTTGTCGTAGTTAGTGAGCTTCTCAAGCACACCCCATGCGTCACTTGGCGGCATTGTCAGATACTCATAGCGAGTATAGTGGTTGATTCTGTCCTTTGTGACTTGATCCAGAGAGTTGAAGAAGATCTCCTGAATGACGTAGGGTGGCTGTCCATGAGTAGGGCAAGATCGCAGAAGTTTCTTGTAGCGCTCCCATGCTTTTGCCAGCGGTTCCCCTTGCTTCTGTTTGAAGGCGGTGATTCTCTGGCGGAGATGTGCTGTTTTGGCAGGTGGGAAGAATTTGTTCAGAAACTCTTGCTCTACTTGGGCCCAGGTTGTGAGTGATTTTGCTTTCAGCCCTTCCAGCCATTTCAGTGCAGGCCCAGCGAGAGACCAGCAGAAAGATTTCATCTTGACATATTCCAGAGTTGTACCTTCAGCAATAGTACGGCACATGTCAGAAAAGTTTGTAATATGCTCAAGAGGACACTCATTAAATCTACCATAAAAGGCATTATTTTTAAGCTCTATAAGAAACTGAGTGCGAATTTCAAAAGAGTTATCAGGGATTAGAATCACCGATTCAGGGACGACGAGAGTTGGGTGCATGTAGTCCTCTGCCGTGGTTGGATATTGGGCAAACTCAGCCTGTGCTTGTTCCCTTGCTGCTCTCTCAACGGCGATAGCAGCATCTTTAGCGGCGATAGCAGCATCCCTTGCGGCTAGTTCCCTGGTAAGCCTAGCGACCAGCTGTTCCTGTGTCTCAGCGGCCGCCATGATCCTTTTGAGTTTAGAGTGGATGTGTAGGTAGCGCTCCGGTTCGTCTAAGCTGTCAAACTCAGGTGTTTGACCAGAATGACGCATACACCTTAAAAGTAACTCAAAGAAACAGTGAGAACTGACTACCTAAGGTGCGAATGATTGCTTCCTCGGCAACGGCGCCAATTTATTGTTGCAGGAGGATGTGTCAAGTATGAAATAGATATGAAATATAGTTCAGACTGACTTCCCTGTCTCATCAAATAATACAAGACTTACTCCCGTTGTAGTAAGAGAAAATCAGGATCGAATCCACGAGGAAGCACGTCAGCAGTTCTTAGGTAGCTGTAAATTCTCACAGAAGCAGCAGAAAGACAGAAGCACAGAAACAAGGAAAGTAACAACTAAACCCGGCAAGGGCAACTAAAACAAAAGCAAAGAACAAAGCAAGAAATAAAGCAAAGCAAAGCAAAAACGAAAAGCAAAGGCAAAGTCGTACTCGATCTCGACAACAGTTCCTCGAGATCGACAGGGGGCAAATCGACAGAAACTCCAGAAATCGACAAAAGACAGAAATTTTACTCGACTAAGACAAACCCCTACTCGAGATCGACCACGAGCTACTCGATCTCGACCAAGCTTCGTCTAGGTCGACAAGAAACAGAAAATATAAAATTGCAGATTTTCGACAGAACTCAGAAATTCGACAGAAATTTAACTCAATATGCTAAAAGACTTCCAAAGCCAGGGTTTCAACACCACAACGATAACCATGCAGAGTAACACATAAAGGCATAAAAGATCATGCTTTCCATCAAATAACTTTCGTCATTAACAAATAGGCATATAGAGGCTTTCGCATAAACCCTAATTGTTACTAACCCTTTTTCACATAATTAATCCAAGTTGCATTAAGATCACTTTCGCTTCAATAACACAAACAAGGATCACCTTCAACTCTCGCAAAAGAATCGTGCTTATAGGGACAGGAGAAGAATTGCACAAAAAGATCTGACCTTTATCGCATCGCCTCACATGACCACCGTCGGGCTCACCCTAGCCCCAGAAGTGGGTGGACTACTCACGCCTCATCGCAATAACAGACATTGAATGAAAAGAACTAACTTGCATAAAACTATATTCAAAAGCCTTTACAATTCCGGCAATCAACTTTCGTAGAAAGCCAAAAACCCTAAAAACCTTTGAACTCCTAAACTACTCTACTAGAATTGAATTGTGTGTGTCTTGGAATCGTGATGGAATTGAATAAAACTGAGCCCCCTATGGCCTTATTTATAGGCTTCATTCCCTAGCTATTCTAGGAAAGAAGATATCTATCTCTATCTAAAATTATATCTAAAACTTGAAAGGATAAATAAATTGACTTATGGAAATA
Source organism: Persicaria tinctoria (assembly GCA_037127255.1). Taxonomy (NCBI): domain Eukaryota; kingdom Viridiplantae; phylum Streptophyta; class Magnoliopsida; order Caryophyllales; family Polygonaceae; genus Persicaria; species Persicaria tinctoria. Next base: position 81,386,853 of record JBANSL010000006.1, read on the forward strand.
AATATAAAAGAAAAAGATAAAACTAAATAGGGTAAGTCTTCAAGATGTTGATAGATCTTGTCTCCTTGATGATAGAACTTGATGGAATCGGATAGAATTTCGGCCGAATCGACTCCTTTGCGCCCAAGGAATCTCAATTCTACTCGGACAGGTCTCGTCGAGAAGTTTCTGGAAACGGCTCTACTCGACCTCGACCACGGCTCGTCGACCTCGAGTAGGGTGGTTCGTCGACTGGACTTCCTCGGCTAGATCTGCTCGATGTGCTCGGACTTGGCTCACTGGATCTCGTCGACCTCGACAAGCTCTTGTCGATGTCGAGTAGGACTGATCATCGACTAGGTCTCCTCGGGTTGCTCTACTCGATGGACTCCGGATCTGGACTCAGGCGCTCGTCGACCTTGACAAAGGGTCCTTGAGATCGACTAGAGCGGTGTCCTTCCTTTCCACTTCCGCGAGTTGCCTCTTCCGCTGGCAGCGAGTTTTTCCGCGGCAGTGAGCGGTCCGCTGCAGCGAGTCGAGTCGTTGGCAGCGAGTGCCGCCTGGTCGTCCTCGGCTCCGTCCTCGGCTTCTCTCCTTGTCGACTCCGGGTGTGGTGTCTGGGCTTCGTCGATCTCGACTAGTGGTCCTCGAGATCGAGTAGGGTCCGGAGCCAGGTTGGTCTGGCTTGCTCGATCAGGCTCTGCTCGACCAAGGTTGCTCGGACAGGCTCGTCTATGTCGAGTAAGGCCTACTCGAGATCGAGTAGCCTTGACTCTCAGACTGGTTCCGCTGATTTGACCTTGGACTTCTGTAGTGGTTTTCCGAGCTTTTCCGACCTTCTGTAGAATTGCTGTAAAATGCCTCGATTTTTGCGAATTAAACAGAAACTGGTGTAGATTCCATAATTTGGCAAATAAACATAAACTACATAGATTATGTACTGTTCTAACCCAGATGAATGCAATGTATACAGAAATCGATATAAAAGTTACTGTAAAACATGGCAGATTCAGCTCACAACACCTGCTGGAGGGGAAATTCCACCCTTTTGGCCACTTGTCAATACCGGGTTGCCACGTGTCTTGGAGAGAAGGTTGACTTGGATGGGGGGCATGTGCACGACCGGTCTTGTGCATGCCTTTCTAGTCCGCGGATCGCTAGTCGTGTTCTTTTAGATCCTATTTCTGCCAACCTTTTAGTCCTCTTTAATTGCTTCCTTAATTCCGTTATCTTTTGGGCGTCATCAACGACATAGGGTGCCTGCCCATGTGTAGGGCGGGATCGCAGTAGGTCCTTGTATCGTTCCCAAGCTTTTGCTAGCGGCTCGCAAGGTTTCTACTTGAAAGCTGTAATCTTCTGGCGGAGGAGTGCTGTCTTGGCAAGAGGAAAGAATTTGTTCAGAAATTCCTGCTTTACCTCAGCCCATGTTGTGAGGGATCGTAGAGGGAAACCTTCAAGCCACTTTAATGCTGGACCAGCAAGTGACCAACGAAAACCCTTCATCTTGATATATTCCAGGGTAGTACCATCAACAAGAGTATGGCACATATCAGAACAATTGGTAATATGTTCAAGAGGGCATTCATTAAATCTTCCATAGAAGGCATTATTTTAATCGCAATCAGGAAAGTAGTGCGAATTTCATAATTATTTTCAGGGATTAGAATGGCTGATTCAGGCACGACGAGAGTCGGGTCCATGTAATCCTCTGCAGTGGTAGGGTATTGGGCAAGCTCAGCTTCTGCTTGCCTCCTTCGCTCAGCTTCCTACTAAGTGCGTGCTCTCTCAGCGGCGAGAGCTGCATTGTTGGCTTCTATTTCCGCCCTAAGCCTCTGTATCATCTGTTCTTGTGTTTTTGCGGCCGCCATGGCTCTTTTCAATTTAGCGTTGACATGTATATGGCGTTCCGGGTCGTCTAAGGCGTCAAACTCAGGTTGTTGACTAGAACGGCGCATACACTGCAAAATCAAAACTTAAAGGAAAACGTGAGATCTAACTACCTAAGGCGCGAATGATTGCTTCCCTGGCAACAGCGCCAATTTGTTGTAGGAGGAAATCTAGTTCAAAATATAATTAAATAGATCAAACCGGATTCTGCCCATGCAAATAATTACAAGACCTCCTCCTGTTGTTGTAGCAGCGGGAAGTCAGGATCGATCCTCGAGGAAGCGTGTCAGCAGATCCTGGGTAGCGGAAGAATCTCACATTCGATCCTCGAGGAAGCGTGTCAGCCACATTTGATGCAGGGCTGGTTGACATAAAGATACTTGACTTGGTTGAGGAGCTTGCGATTCTTATCTCTGTAGTACTGCTCCTTGACATCTGGGTCAATCTCCTTAGAAGGCTCATAGAGGGGCATGGATGGGGCTGGCCTGGCATAGGCATTCTCGTCATAGTTTGTCGCCACCTCATACTTCTTGTTGAAGTTGGTTAGCTTGTCGAGGGTAGCCCATGCGTCAGCTGGTGGCATCGTCAGATACTCATAATGAGTATACTGGTTGATCCTATCCTTAGCGGCCAGATCAAGAGAATTGAATAAGATCTTCTGAACGACATAGGGTGGTCGCCCATGTGTAGGGCAAGATCGCAATAGATCCTTGTATCGCTCCCATGCTTTTGCTAGCGGCTCCCCAGATTTCTGCTTGAAAGCTGTAATCTTCTGGTGGAGGAGTGTTGTCTTCGCAGAAGGAAAGAATTTGTTGATAAATTCCTGCTTTACCTCAGCCCATCTTGTGAGGGATCGTGGAGGGAGATCTTCAAGCCACTTTAATGCTGGACCAGCAGGAGACCAACGAAAAGCCTTCATCTTGATATATTCCAGGGTAGTACCTTCAGTAAGAGTATGACACATGTCAGAAAAATTGGTAATATGTTCAAGAGGGCATTCATTAAATCTTCCATAGAAGGCATTATTTTTAATCTCAATCAGGAAAGTAGTGCGAATTTCATAATTATTTTCAGGGATTAGAATGGCCGATTCAGGCACGACGAGAGTCGGGTGCATGTAATCCTCTGCAGTGGTAGGGTATTGGGCAAGCTCAGCTTCTTCTTGCCTCCTTCGCTCAGCTTCCTACTTAGTGCGTGCTCTCTCAGCGGCGAGAGCAGCATTGTTGGCTTCTATGTCTGCCCTAAGTCTCTGTATCAGCTGTTCTTGCATTTTTGCGGCCGCCATGGCTATTTTCAATTTAGCGTTGATGTGTATAAGGCGTTCTGGGTCCTCTAAGGCGTCAAACTCAGGATGTTGACTAGAACGGCGCATACACTACAAAATCAAAACTTAAAGGAAAACGTGAGATCTAACTACCTAACGCGCAAATGATTGCTTCACAGGCAACGGCGCCAATTTCTTGTAGGAGGAAATCGAGTTCAAAATATAATAAGATAGATCAAACCGGATTCTGCCCATGCAAATAATTACAAGACCTCCTCCTGATGCAGCAGCGGGAAGTCAGGATCGATCCTCGAGGAAGTGTGTCAGCAGATCCTAGGTAGCGGAAGAATCTCACAAACGGTGATCGACCACAGTGGTACTCGACCTCGACTAGGTGGTAGTCGACAGGGGTCAGTACAGTCGATTTTGAGCAACAGAAGACGCTGGGTGGTGGTCGACGTCGACTAGCCTTCCTCAACGTTGAGTAAGCTCTGGTCGACTTTGCGATCCTGCAGAGACAGAAGCAACGGCGATCTTTGCTTGATCGAGAATCAGTGGTCGACGTCGACCAAGGGATGGTCGAAGTCGAGTAGGAACAGTAAAATAAAGAACAAAGCTTTTCAAAATCGGAATAAACTATATGAAAGAAAACTTCCAAGATCGGGGTTTGCAACAACGATAACCAAACATGCATAAGGCAAGATAAATAACGATAATCATGCAAATCGCATCGAAGGTAGTAGATGCTGAAAACATGATAAAGGTCGGATCTTTACCTCAAACGTGCATGGTTATCGTCGGGCTCGCCCCAACCCTAGAAGTTGGTGGACTACTCGCTCTTCATTTCAATCGCAGACATCATTAATGGAAAAGAAACTACTTGCATTAAATTAAACCAAACAGAGCTTACAACCAAAGGAAGCCAATTCCGCTCTCGCTTCACAAACTCCTCTTGGCCTCCACTCTCTCTCCTACTTCTCTTCCTAAGATTGAATGAATAAAAACTAGTCACATGGGCTTTATTTATAGGCTTCCAATCCTTGCTAATCAAGGAAGAAATATCTATCTACTTTCTAAAGATAAAACTTAATTAAAAGGGAACATTTATCGAAAATGAAAATGATCTAAATATCTTCAAGTGGATAAATCCTTCTCTTCCATAGATAGATCTTGATAGAATTGGATGAAATCAGTCTTGCTTCGTGCCCAAGTCTTCAACATATGCTCGGAATGGACCAAAAGTCTCGTGGCCTAAAACAGTGTAGTCGACTTCGACAAAGCCTGGTCGACTTCGAGTAGTGTGTACTCGACTTCGAGTAATCCTCAGCTTGTCGATCTGGTTCTCTTCGTCGAGCTCGAGTCAGGTTCAATTCTGGTCGATGTCGAGTAGGGTGTAGTCGACGTCGAGTAGGGATCGTGCTCAATCTCGTCCTCTGGAGCAAACGTCGAGCAAAAGTTGATCGACTTCGAGTAATTCTGCTGGCTTTCAGCATTCTGCTCCGTTCTTGAAATGCACTTTCCTGAGTCCTCGTTTGTCGGATTGACGCATATGAGCAGGCATTGGAAAGCTCTTTCTGAGGGATACAACTCTAATGAAGACATCAAAGCTTGATTCAGAATGATAGATGTCGAAATATGGGCTTTTCTCCAGCTACACAATCCTTAGCTTCTTCATGAGTTTCCTTTAAGCTCAAAAGTGCGTCCGATTTCTGCGAAATTAAACAGAAACTAGTGTAGACTCCATAATTTGAAAAATAAGCATAAACTACATAAATGTATACAGAAATCGATATAAAAGTCAATATAAAACATGGCACAAAACATGGACATCACACCCGCGGCCACAGAAACCACACCCGCGGCAATTCCAGCATATCGCCAATTCTGGGCAGCACCCGCGGCCTCGTCGCGGCCTCACCCACGGTTTTCCTGGGCCAGATTCAGCGCCGATTTTCTATGCCTTTTTAGTAGGGCCTATGTTTGGGAATACTTTCTAGGTTTTTATGACGGTATTCTTAGGTATTTAAAGACTTATTTTATATGGTTTTAGGTAATCTTTTATCCTTTGAAGAATTGAGAGACGTCGTTTAGGAGCACGAGCAACTAAACTCATCTTGTTTTGCCTACGATCAAGACTTGGTTTTGTTGAATTGTGTGTTGGGAATTCTAGTTGTTTTCTATTATCTACTTCAACTTCATTGTGGTTTAATTGTTTGTGGTGTTGATTCTACCTTGATTCGCGACCTCGTTAGAATGTTAGGGTTTTGATTCATACGTTTGTGAAGCCTAATCCAAAAGTTGCAAATACAATTAAGTGGATCTCATAGAAAAGCTTGATTGTATAAGAAGTTGACTATAGGTTAAATGTTAGTTCTTTAGGGAATTGATATTGCTTATAAGCTTTATATATCTTAAGACTTAGTGCTATTCCTAGGATTAAACATTAATCCGTGTTAAGATTGCTTAGGAATAAGGGATTATTAGGACTCATAGGACTAATAGTCTATTTAAATCAAGATAAGAGTGAATATAGAAAAGATACAACTAGAAGAAAGAACTATGATCAAGGAGATGAACCAAAGTTGAGCATCGTAGGTGAAACATCTCATTCATCATTGTTTACAACCATCACCATTATTTACTTATTTAATTCTTTGCATCTTTACATCTCTACAATCCCCTTTGTTTACTCGTGTTTGTGATTATAACGCATAAAGTAACGATAGTTCCCTGTGGATCAACTCCGGACATACTAGCTATACTAGTTGGTTAGTTTGGATATTCTTTTGATAGGAACCCGACGATTTTGTCCTATCAGTAAGCCTTTCGATAGTAGCCCATGCCTCCGCTGGTGTTTGAGTCAGATACTCATATTGTGTATATTGATTGATCCTTTCCTTGGCGGCCAGATCAAGAGAATTGTAGAAAATCTCCTGAATGGCATATGGTGGATGCTCATGAGTGGGGAAAGATCGCAGTAGATCCTTGTACCGATCCCATGCTCGTGCTAGCGACTCCCCACGCTTTTGTTATAAAGAAGTAATCTTCTGTCTGAGGAGTGCTGTCGTGGCGGGAGGAAAGAATTTGTTAAGGAACACATTCCTAACCTCTGCCCGTGTTGTGAGGGATCGCGCAGGGAGACCTTCAAGCCACTTTAATGCTGGACCGGCAAGGGACCAACGAAAAGCCTTCATTTTGACATATTCCAGAGTAGTACCTTAAGCAAGAGTATAGCACATGTCAGAAAAAGTAGTAATATGTTCGAGAGGGCATTCATTAAATCTTCCATAAAAAGTGTAACGGCCCGGGATTATGGTTCCCGAGTTACGTTTCGAGGGATGAAACCCCTCGTTAGGATCTTGCGCTCCGAGTACAGGTTGAAGGTTTGAAACCGAAGGGTTGTAGTTTAAAGCGGGATTTCGCACCCAAATCTGGAAGGTCCGTTGGAGACCCCGGGGTAAACCCCTGTACCTGTCCTAAGTCTACAACGCGAGAAATCCTTTATCATGCAAAGGGCATAAGTTCTGAAAATGATACAACTAGTGCGACGATAGAGCCGGGTCAAAACAGAGTATAAGTAGGGAGAATTCCAAAAGCATGAGTCTGGCGAAGTCAAATTTCAACACTCACTCTCCGCCATATGTATAGACCCCGTCATAACAGCACAAAATCAAGTAGTGTATTGGGTACCTGAAACTATACCACCAAGTCAGGCCAAGAGTCCGCCCGCGGGTCCTCTGACCGCGCTGAGGACATATAATACACCTATACCTAGAATAAAGGATGCCTTCATGCATTACTGGAATATTAACCACACTATCATGTTCCTAATTCATATGTGCATAATATTAAGTAAGGCCTTAACAAAGAATACCGAGTGGTATATCCCTCTTCTACCACCACCCCCCTTACAGATAGGGTGGAGACTGGCCAGTTCGATGCTATAATCATATCAAATCTCATCATCATATCATATCTCATCATCATATCATATCTCATGCCCATCTCGTATCTCGTGATATATATAAATGACTCGAGGAGGACAACACCTCATGAAGCTGGGCTGCCCTATGACCCTAGCAAGGACTCTAGGACTCACAGATAACGATCGTTCTGTATTCAAACGCATAGAGAATAAGGATGCTCATTCGTAAATGAAATTCCTAAGCATGATACTACATGACATGCTCTTATGCATATGCAACACCTACATACTATATGACACATCAGGCAGGAGGTACTAGTTACTGAGTAAGCCCCGGAGGTACTTACCTGGCTAGGAGATCGACAAAAGAAGAATCCAGCACACAGTTGTCACGATCACAAAGTATCACCTAAGTACATAATGACAATAAACATAAGTCTACATCAAACTATTAAGCACTCAAACACACCTCAATCAATAGAACAAGTAACCTATTATGAAAGTCATTTCATCGCATCATCCGCTCTCCAAGACCACATCGTTCTCTATAAATCATTCAACCAATTCCGCAAGTTCATATACATCAATTCAGCATATACCTCAACGGTTCATCAAAATCATAAGAAATAATTTGTGTGATTTAAAATCCTACTAGATCGTCATAATTATCAAACATTTAATCTCATATAATAATTCATCACAAGTCATACACATCATACTGTTAGTCAAACGATCATAATATCATGCTAGTTAGTCATTGAATAAGTCTTCTTCCAAAGTTAGTTTCAAAACCGTTTCGAATCCCAGTTAGATAGTTAAGTATTCCGACCATTGAAAATACTCGTCAAATTCCCTTTTAAATTTATTTATTAGATTACTTTCCAATCTTAAAATTCGTTTCCAAATTCTTTACAAATCTTTAAGTCCCAATAATATATTTTAAATCTCAGTCAGCGTGGCGCTGACTGGGCAGGCCCCACGCTGACTGAGCATGGAGGGAGAGACCCGCCTGCTTCTTCTTCTTCATCAAATTGGAACGCAGAGGAAGCTCCCGGTCGTTGCTCCTCGCGACGTCGCTCGACACCGATCGGAGAAGAAGGCTCGCCGGCAGCTGCTCGTTCCAGCACCTCAACGTCGTTGTCTCCGGTCTCGATCACTGCCCAGTTGCTCACTCGCCTGAACCTCGCTCCTCGCACACGCAACTCACGCTCACGACATTGCCGCTGCCGAGCTCGCCGGAGCTCTCGAGCACACCCCGTCGTCCCGCACTCAGCTCACCCTCTCTTCCCGACCAATAACAATATGAAACAAAGGATCGAACGAAACAAATGAAATGAACGAAGCTCACCAAGGTGTTCGCGACTTCGGAGCTCTCGAATGGAGTCCTGGGCTTTGTCGGTGGCCCGCGATGGCTCGTCGGACCTGCGTCGGACATGGGTGATTGTGATTGAAGAGCTCGGGGGTGATTCCGATCGAAAACAAGTGAGAACGGCTTACCGGAAGTTTGTTTCGAGAACGAATCGGGAGACAACCTTGGTTGTGGGAACAGGGGACAAGGGAGGTCGTCGGAGCTGCGGTGGCTCGGGTGGCTGCTCTTGGTGGCTCCGAGGGATACTGCTGCTACCGCTGGTGGCTTCGAGGGGGAAGGAGGGACGAGGAATCGGTGGCAGCGATGGAGATTATGATCGAAGATGGTGACGCCGATGGTGGTGATGAAGTTGGTGATGAAGCATCATGGTGATGGTGAGGGAATGGTGAAGCCGAGAGAGGGCGGGAGTGATGGTGAAGCGTGTGAAGGAGGGAGCAGGTGATGATGGTGAATGGTGAATGACGGGGTAACCTTTCAAGAGGTATGGTGAGGGAGTTGGTGAGGGTAGAGTGTGGAAATGGGTAAACATTTACCCGGAAATAAATTCCAAATACGCGAATTTTGAATCCCGAAATTAGTTTCTGAATGTTAGTTTTCCCGACTCTTGCTTTCTCGATCAATTAGATTTTTAAAATAGACAAGGATATCGTCATCTGATAATTATTTTCAATTTTCGAGGTGAAAGGATGGAAATCGTTCGTCAAATTTTATATTACGGTCGGAATCTGCTAAACGTGCTTCTAATTCGATTTAAATTCATTTTTAATTTCCTTTTTCCGAAAAAAATAGGATTTGAAAATCCGAGCCTTTACGTCATCCACCTCTAAAAACAAGTCTCGTCCCCGAGACTAAAATTATTTTTAAATAGGGGATAAAGTTTGAAATTGTTGAGTTCAATGATCATGTCATTGATCCCGTAAATATCTCATAAGTGCCCCTATGAGATCCTCACAGTACCGTTGTCATGATCATAATATCCCCATTACACCGTAGTAAGAATGTGATATGGGCCCCTACCACATCCTTACTCCGACTCCTCGGTCATATCATAACTCAAAATATCACAACGTCCTCTTTAAAACATCGTTCAAAATTTCAAGTTCGGCATTAGTTAAAAGCATTCCTAACCTCTCTATTCATCCTACCATCCACTTCTAAAGGCTAATCCCGTATTCTCTTCCTAGGTTCTAAGACATTATCAAGGTTCAACAGTTCAATTTCTATCATTTCCATCATCAAGCATCATGTATATATACTGAATAACAATAGCACCTCACGTCTAATAGCATAACATAATCACCTCAAGAATAGCCACATAGCATAGCATTTCTAGCATCGTATCATATATGGTAGAATTTATCACATATCAATCATATAAGCACGTTATATCCATCAGATAAGTACATCATACTCGTTCTAACTACCAAGCGTCATCGCATTAGAGGCAGACAACTGTTTCCGTACAGTAGCATTCAATCGAGTTCAGGGATAACTATGTCAGTACTAATAGTTCCCTATTGTCAACGACAACACATCAGAGAATCAACATCGTCTATAGCATAGAATTCGCACAACATTTGACCCCCAAGTAAAGTATACACTAGATCACTATCTCAGGAGATTCTGCCTTACACTACCAATCATGATGAGACACGACCACTACTCACCATCCCTTTCACTAAGACCAACTTCACCGAGGTCTACCAACTCAATCCACTACCAGTTCTAGGCATCATTGTATCCTGCTCACAAATAACCCTTCTAGCCTCATAACTATTCGCAATCTAGGCCGAATACCCAAACCAACTACTAGGTATCTCAACTCCTATCTCATCAAGCCATCTAAGAGCCAATCCACTTCGACATCCCGATCTCAAGTCCTACCTTCCACTCGACTATTTAAAACTATCTCTCAGAGTTCCCAAATCACAAAATTCCCTCATTCCGACAAGCTGAACAACTCGATCTACTACCAAGACTCCACCTGAACATCATCCCCCAAAGAGACATCTCGAATCAACTTGCTAACCCAATCATACTTCCCACGCCACTAACCACTCTCACTAACCATCCACCTCTAAGGACCCAAGTCATGCTGACAATCTCACACCTGACACCCCTGACCAATTCTAACGCAGATCCCAACTAGTGGTACTCCCAACCACGAATCACCATGACCCTCAAGCCGACCCATTCTAGATCCTCTTCCCAACATACTCTACCATGACTAGTTCCCTCAACTCCGCATGTTTCCCCAAATTGCCTCAGATCGCGCTTCCTTAAACTTCGAAATCTGTACTACTTAAACCTTTATGTACCGATCATCATTTTCACCGAATTCCTATGACATCCTCGTCCGAATTTCCTAAGCACCGCAACTTCACCAACCTTCAAAAATCTCTCTAGCGTCCTCAATACCTTCTGCTTTGCCTAGTTCCCAAATCCATGCGCATAATCTCTCTATCTCAACCTTAAACCCACAGTCTTACTAGGAATCTAAACTACATCATTGCATAGCTACCAGCATTTCCTTGAAGATTCATCTCACATCCTCAATTACCTCAATAGCCACAATGAACTCCACTCATAAATCTCGATTCATTCATTATGCCAAAATCCTCCAACAACGCATCTAGAGATCCTTCACTCATAAATTCCCCAAGCATTACCAATCCAACCTAAATAACCCCAAATACTCATCACACGAACAACCCTGATATGAACAACCTAATATCGCAATTGATAGTTTCCCAAGAAACCTCATACTACTCTTCCTTGGAAATTCCTCAACCTCATCCCTTACCCAAATTGCTCCCACTCACAGCACACACCACCTAGTCCCAAATTCTACGATTCATCAGACGTTCCTTAACCGATCATCCTCGACTCCGCCCACGATCCGCTCCTAGACTATCTAGACACCTTCCTTGGCACACCAATCTGTCTCACAACACCTCCCTTCAAGAATCCCCTGATCAACTCCTAGCTCGCCCATCTGCTTCTAGAACTATCCTAACTACCTCTACCCAGACTCGATCTCAAGATCACCCTAAAGAAGCTAGTCTAGACCTCACCCAACCACTATCTTATACTACCCGCACACACTACCTGCCTAGACTACCACTTCTCACTAGGACATTTCCCTCAAAATCTCGACATACTAGCCTCACTCCCCACCTAAGACCTACCTGGAACCTCATCTATACTCACGAACCACTATCTTCGACACATCCTAACTCACTCGGCTCTACTCAAGCTAAAACATCATTCATGCACCCCATTTCACACGACCAAAGACCTAATCCGAATACCTTAATCCACATGCCACTTTCCAACCCGTCTCACTGAAGAATCTCACAACTCATGCCCAAGAAGAAGCACTACCAGACATATAACCCATAACCTACTCACCAGCAAGTCAGTATACCAAGCACCAAGGCACATCGTCATAGAAACAAGTTACTTAGGCAATCATTGCTACCAATTCAGCACATCTGTCATCACACATTTAATTATGTCAGTTCTAGGCCTATCGCAAAACAACAATTCCGATTAGTATAGAAGAATCCACGATTTGAATTAAGAACGTCCTTCCTTGAGTCATTTAAGAGAATCACGTACACGTCTACCATCTTTCAAATGTGTTCATCCTTTGTATACTTCTGGCGACGTCAGTCCTATGGTCTATGGATTGCAAGGGTTAGAAGTGACGTAGATAGGGGAGAGTCAAAGCCGGACGACACAACTTCCTTAAGAGTTCAGACATGGACCAGGACTAGGGACGATGAGACCAAGGAGAAGATCCTAACCCGAGAGTTACAACGATGCCCTTATAATTGTGGCACGCAACTACCCAAGCACATAAAAATCAAGAGATATCATCACATTATTTCACACTAGTATGCACCTATCTCAAGGGATATCGATTTATGCATTCATAACATGTTCATATAATCATCTTTATGTGTGCGCAGAACAAGCTAGCAACCTATCATTTCATTCACCAATCATACTTGAGAGACTAGGAACATGTATGCACAGACTGACATGGGACATATATGGCATAAGTTATGCAAGACCTAGCAAACATCACAGGATATCATATGAATGACTGATCACTCAATTTAGATACACACATAAGCAAGTCATAATATTGTGAGATTGAGGCAAGCATGCTAACATGCACCCTAAAAATCATGCTGAGGGTATGGTCAGTTCATGCAGGGTTGGTATAGCAACTACCTTATCACATACATCCATATTCACATAGTAAGACTAAGACGTCACACAATCATATGAGGGCTTATAACTGGGAGGCATATATCCTACATGATACTAGCAATACTTATTAAACATGTACACAGTCATGAGGTCCAATGAGGTTCATCTGGCATGCTAAGTCCTCCAATTCACGTTTTAACATACAACGAGAGTTGAGCACACTATCATAAACCTAGTTCATATGGAGACGGTAATCATGGGGATTCAATACATACGACACATACATCTACTCATAAGTGCAACCATGCAAGGTACCAGACAATTCATGCTGAATTATACCAATATACAATTTCATGAAATCACAAGGAGACTATCATTATAACTTGACAGAATTATCTAAGGGCAATCACCGACTCACCACCCCGTTTTCCCGTGGGACGCTAGTATGACTTGCTGGGTAGGACACAAGGACATTCACGCTGTTTCTGATAGATGAGGGTAGAACTCGTGTTTAGACTCTTGTGACAAGAAGACATGGTTGGCCATTACGATGATCGAAAGGGATGACTCCATAAGACAACTCACTTCTATCTCGAAACGATTTAAATCCTCACTCCCACTAACATACTCAGGTAACCCTCACACCTGACACGATTTCCGAAGGTATTTAGTTGATCGACCCAAATTCCCCATGAAAGACCCCAATCACAGGTACGAGACTCGATAGAAGCATCGATGGTGGGATACGAAACAAGACTCTAAACAGGGGAGAGGATGCTTCTCGACCCTTGCTAACATGCCTAGATGTTTTGGTTGGGCGGATGACAGAGTCAGAACCATCAAGGGGTTTGAATTATTAAAGGGCTATTTCGATAAAACAGGAATTCCGATTACATAAGAACAAGTTTTTCTCCCACTATCCCGTTTGCACGGTTATTCAACACATGATTGAAGTCAAGGCATATCGATTAGTTCGTTATCCTACGCACAATAGCACTCAACACGAAAGCAATCAACAAGATTAATATGATCCTCTTCGAGGAGGATCGCCCTCGGGTCCATATGCATATATGTACATATATAAACATAAGCATAGAGACGATCTATGCCGTCCTTCGAGGGACGACTGACCGGAGGGGCAAAACCTCATGGCCTCCTAACTCAACACTCCAACCTCCGTGGTGTTCCTTGGAGTCTTCTAGGCCCATCTGTAAATAAAAGCTAGTATTTTGCCTACCGTTCCCCGAATTCTACATCCTTAAGGGAAGTCTACCGCTTGGGTCTCTACCCACGAGATTATTTCCCCTTTATTCATTTTAGGTTTTAAGTCCAATTAAATTCATTTTGCCCTTTATAAAATATTTTCCAAAACCATTTGAAAATGTTGGGCGATTTTCAAAACCTCTTCAACCTATTGTACTCGGATTGCGAAACCTCAGCTCTAATACCACCTTTGTAACGGCCCGGGATTATGGTTCTCGACTTACGTTTCGAGGGATGAAACCCCTCGTTAGGATCTTGCGCTCCGAGTACAGGTTGAAGGTTTGAAACCGAAGGGTTGTAGTTTAAAGCGGGATTTCGCACCCAAATCTGGAAGGTCCGTTGGAGACCCCGGGATAAACCCCTGTACCTGTCCTAAGTCTACAACGTGAGAAATCCTTTATCATGCAAAGGGATTAAGTTCTGAAAATGATACAACCAGTGCCACGGCAGAGCCGGGTCAAAACAGAGTATAAGTAGGGAGAATCCCAAAAGCATGAATCTAGTGAAGTCAAATTTCAACACTCACTCTCCGCCATATTAATAGACCCCGTCATAACGGCACAAAATTAAGTAGTGTATCGGGTACCTGAAACTATACCACCAAGTCAGGCCAAGAGTCCGCCCGCGGGTCCTCTTACCGCGCTGAGGACATATAATACGCCTATACCTATAATAAAGGATGCCTTCATGCATTACTGGAATATTAACCACACTATCATGTTCCTAATTCATATGTGCATAATATTAAGTAAGACCTTAACAAAGAATACCAAGTGGTATATCCCTTTTCTACCACCACCCCCCTTACAGATACGGTGGAGACTGGCCAGTTCGATGCTATAATCATATCAAATCTCATCATCATATCATATCTCATCATCATATCATATCTCATCATCATATCATATCTCATCATCATATCATATCTCATGCCCATCTCGTATCTCGTGATATATATAAATGACTCGAGGAGGACAACACCCGATGAAGTTGGGCTGCCCTATGACCCTAGCAAGGACTCTAGGACTCATAGATAATGGTCGTTCTGTATTCAAACGCATACAGAATAAGGATGATCATTCGTAAATGCAATTCCTAAGCATGATACTACATGACATGCTTTTATGCATATGCAACACCTACATACTATATGACACATCAGGCAGGAGGTACTGGTTATTGAGTAAGCCCCGGAGGTACTTACCTGGCTAGAAGATCGACAAAAGAAGAATCCAGCACACAGTTGTCACGATCACAAAGTATCACCTAAGTACATAATGACAATACACATAAGTCTACATCCAACTATTAAGCACTCAAACACACGTCAATCAATAGAACAAGTAACCTATTATGAAAGTCATTTCATCGCATCATCCGCTCTCCAAGACCACATCGTTCTCCATAAATCATTCAACCAATTCCGCAAGTTCATATACACTAGTTCAGCATATACCTCAACGGTTCATCAAAATCATAAGACATAATTTGTGTGATATAAAATCCTACTAGATCGTCATAATTATCAAACATTTAATCTCATATAATAATTCATCACAAGCCATGCTATTAGTCATACATATCATACTGTTAGTCAAACGATCATAATATCATGCTAGTTAGTCATTGAATAAGTCTTATTCCCATGTTAGTTTCAAAACCGTTTCGAATCCCAGTTAGATAGTTAAGTATTCCGACCATTGAAAATACTCGCCAAATTCTCTTTTAAATTTATTTATTAGATTACTTTCCAATCTTAAAATTCGTTTCCAAATTCTTTACAAATCTTTAAGTCCCAATAATATATTTTAAGTCTCAATAGTATTATATGATATTTTAAATACCATTTATTACACACCTTTATAAATTATTTTCAAATCCCCTAATATCCCGACCATTTTTATTTAATAAACCAACCCCTTTTTTTATAATTCTCCCAAAATAATATGTTATCTTTATTTTTGTAACGGCCCGGGATTATGATTCCCGAGTTACGTTTCGAGGGATAAAACCCCTCGTTGGGATCTTGCGCCCCGAGTACAAGTTGAAAGTTTGAAATCGAAGATGTGTAGTTTAAAGTGGGATTTCGCACCCATATCTGAAAAGTCCGTTGGAGACCCCGGGGTAAACCCCTGTACCTGTCCTAAGTCTACAACGCTGGAAATCCTTTATCATCCAAAGGGCATATGTTCTGAAAGTGATACAACTAGTGCCACGGCAGAGCCGGGTCAAAACAGAATATAATTAGGGAGAAATCCCAAAAGCGTGAATCTGGTGAACTCAGGTTTCAAACACTCACTCTCCGCCATATGAATAGACCCCGTCATAACAGCACAAAATCAAGCAGTGTATCGGGTACCTGAAACTATACCACCAAGTCAGGCCAAGAGTCCGCCCGCGGGTCCTCTAACCGCGCTAAGGACATATAATACGCCTATACCTAGAGTAAAGGATGCCTTCGCGCAATACTGAAATAAACCCACACTATCATGCTCCTAATTCATATGCGCAGAATATTAAGGAAGGCCTTAACAAAGAATACCGAGTGGTATATCCCTCTTCTACCACCACCTCCCTTACAGATAGGGTTGAGACTGGCCAGTTCGATGCTATAATCATATCAAATCTCATCATCATACCATATCTTATCATCATATCATATCTCATCATCATATCATATCTCATGCCCATCTCGTATCTCGTGATATATATAAATGACTCGAGGAGGACAACACCGGATGAAGCTGGGCTGCCCTATGACCCTAGCAAGGACTCTAGGACTCATAGATAATGGTTGTTCTGTATTCAAACGCATACAGAATAAGGATGATCATTCGTAAATGCAATTCCTAAGCATGATACTACATGACATGCTTTTATGCATATGTAACACCTACATACTATATGACACATCAGGCAGGAGGTACTGGTTATTGAGTAAGCCCCGGAGGTACTTACCTGGCTAGAAGATCGACAAAAGAAGAATCCAGCACACAGTTGTCACGATCACAAAGTATCACCTAAGTACATAATGACAATACACATAAGTCTACATCCAACTATTAAGCACTCAAACACACCTCAATCAATAGAACAAGTAACCTATTATGAAAGTCATTTCATCGCATCATCCGCTCTCCAAGACCACATCGTTCTCCATAAATCATTCAACCAATTCCGCAAGTTCATATACATCAGTTCAGCATATACCTCAACGGTTCATCAAAATCATAAGACATAATTTGTGTGATATAAAATCCTACTAGATCGTCATAATTATCAAACATTTAATCTCATATAATAATTCATCACAAGCCATGCTATTAGTCATACATATCATACTGTTAGTCAAACGATCATAATATCATGCTAGTTAGTCATTGAATAAGTCTTATTCCCAAGTTAGTTTCAAAACCGTTTCGAATCCCAGTTAGATAGTTAAGTATTCCGACCATTGAAAATACTCGCCAAATTCTCTTTTAAATTTATTTATTAGATTACTTTCCAATCTTAAAATTCGTTTCCAAATTCTTTACAAATCTTTAAGTCCCAATAATATATTTTAAGTCTCAATAGTATTATATGATATTTTAAATAACATTTATTACACACCTTTATAAATTATTTTCAAATCCCCTAATATCCCGACCATTTTTATTTAATAAACCAACCCCTTTTTTTATAATTCTCCCAAAATAATATGTTATCTTTATTTTTGTAACGGCCCGGGATTATGATTCCCGAGTTACGTTTCGAGGGATAAAACCCCTCGTTGGGATCTTGCGCCCCGAGTACAAGTTGAAAGTTTGAAATCGAAGATGTGTAGTTTAAAGTGGGATTTCGCACCCATATCTGAAAAGTCCGTTGGAGACCCCGGGGTAAACCCCTGTACCTGTCCTAAGTCTACAACGCTGGAAATCCTTTATCATCCAAAGGGCATATGTTCTGAAAGTGATACAACTAGTGCCACGGCAGAGCCGGGTCAAAACAGAGTATAATTAGGGAGAAATCCCAAAAGCGTGAATCTGGTGAACTCAGGTTTCAAACACTCACTCTCCGCCATATGAATAGACCCCGTCATAACAGCACAAAATCAAGCAGTGTATCGGGTACCTGAAACTATACCACCAAGTCAGGCCAAGAGTCCGCCCGCGGGTCCTCTAACCGCGCTAAGGACATATAATACGCCTATACCTGGAGTAAAGGATGCCTTCGCGCAATACTGAAATAAACCCACACTATCATGCTCCTAATTCATATGCGCAGAATATTAAGGAAGGCCTTAACAAAGAATACCGAGTGGTATATCCCTCTTCTACCACCACCTCCCTTACAGATAGGGTTGAGACTGGCCAGTTCGATGCTATAATCATATCAAATCTCATCATCATACCATATCTTATCATCATATCATATCTCATCATCATATCATATCTCATGCCCATCTCGTCTCTCGTGATATATATAAATGACTCGAGGAGGACAACACCGGATGAATCTGGGCTGCCCTATGACCCTAGCAAGGACTCTAGGACTCATAGATAATGGTCGTTCTGTATTCAAACGCATACAGAATAAGGATGATCATTCGTAAATGCAATTCCTAAGCATGATACTACATGACATGCTTTTATGCATATGTAACACCTACATACTATATGACACATCAGGCAGGAGGTACTGGTTATTGAGTAAGCCCCGGAGGTACTTCCTGGACTAGCAGATCGGCAACAAGAGAATCCAGAACACAGTATTCACAATCACAGAGTATCACCTAGTACATAATGGAAGATACATAACTCTACATCCAACTATTAAACACTCAAGACCACATCGTTCTCCATAGGTCAATCAACCAATTCCGCATGTTCATATACATCATTTCCGCACATACCTCAACGGTTCATCCAAAATCATAAGTCATAATTTGTGTGATATAAAATCCTACTAGATCTTCATAACTATCCAACATTTAATCTCATATAACAATTCACCACAAGTTATGCTATTAGTCATACATATCATACTATTAGTCAAACGATCATATTATCATGCTAGTTAGTCATCGAATATGTCTTATTCCCAAGTTAGTTTTAGAACCGTTTCAAATCCTAAATAATTAGTTAAGTATTCCGACCCTTGAAAAATACTCGCCAAATTCCCTTTTTAAATTTATTTATTATATTACTTTCCAACCTTGAAACTCTTTTCCAAATTCTTTATAAATCTTGAAGTCCCAATAATATATTTTAAATCTCAAATAATATTACATGATATTTTAAATACCATTTATTTGACACTTTTATAAATTATTATTTCCAAATCTCCTAAAATCCTAAACATTTTTATTTAATAAATCAACCCTTATAATTCTCCCAAAATATAATAATTTATCTTTTAAATCCTCAATTACTATTATAATATATTTTAATTACCGTTAATTAGTTAAAAAAAATAAACGGATAACCCGAACCGTACCGAACCGAACCCGCAACTATATACTCATAACCGGTTAAACCAAACAAATAAATAAATAAAATAAAACGGAGGGGGCCCCACAAGTGCATAGCTTCTTCGTTCCAAATTGGAACTCCCGCCTCGCCAAAAGCTCCGCCGAGGCTTCGCTCCCGCTGGCGCCAAGCTCCACCTCCGGGCCTCCGTCTCCGGCTTCGTCCAGCGCCCAGCTCCGCCTCGCCTCGGCCTCTTGTGAACGCTCCTCGCTCGCACTCCCGGCCTCGCTCTCTTGCAGCGTTCTCAAGCTCGCCTCGCCCTCTCGGACACGCTCTCGAGCTTGCCGGAGCTCTCGAGCCCATCCAATCGTCCCGCACTCAGCCCTCACTCACTCTAGACTAATCTAAACATCGAAGGAAGCATGAATTCAAATCGAGGTAGGAAGAAAAGTTCGGAGCTCACCGAGGTGATTTCGCGGATGTCGGAGCTTCAATCGAAGTTCTGGGCGTCGTCGGTGGCTCGCGATGGCTCATCGGACCGGCATCGGACATGGGTGAGGGTGATGACGAAGATCGGGGGTGATTTGGATTGGAAACGAAGGAGTATGGCTTACCGGAAGGGGCGTAGTGCGCTCGGAAAAGGCTTGGACGCGGGCTGCTCTGGCCTTGTTCACGGAAAAACAGAGGAGGGCAGGGGAGCCCCTGGCGGTCGCTGCTTCTGGCTTCGGTGGTGGCGACGGCGTGCTCCAGTGGCTGGCGGCGTGGGGTGGTGAAGCCGAGAGAGCAGGTGAGTGACGGTGATGAAGAGTTCAAGATGGAGCGAAGTAGTGAGCGTGGATGGTGATGGAGTAGGTGGGTGATGATGAATGACGGTGATGTTGAATGAAACTGACAGGGATGATGGTAATTTGAAGGAGGTATGGGAAGGTGAGAGAGTTGGTGAGGATAGAGTGTGAGAATGGTTAAAATCAATACCGAAAATAAATCCCGAATACGCGAATTTCGAATCCCGTAATTAGTTCTCAAATGTTAGTTTTCCCGACTCTCGATGTCTCAATCAATTAGATTTTTTAAATCGACAAATCCGATAATTATTTTGAATTTTTGAGGTAAAAGGATGGAAATTATTCGTCAAATTTTATATTCCGGTCGGAATTCGCTAAACGAGTTTTAAAACCAATTTAATTTCATTTTTAATTCTCTTTTTCCGAAAAATTAGGATTTGAAAATCTGAGCCTTTACAATTTTAATCACCACTAACTAATTAGATAAGTAAACGGTTAAACCCGAACCGAACGAAACCGAACCAGCAATATAAACTCTCAACCCGGTTTGCTTAAAATAATAACAAAAGAGGTGGGCTCTGCGCTGGCTGGGCAGGCCCCACGCTGACTGGGCATGGAGGGAGGGACCCGCCTTCTTCTTCTTCATCATCAAATTGGAACGCAGAGGCAGCTCCCGGCCGTTGCTCCTCGCGACGCCGCTCGACACCGATCGGAGAAGAAGGCTCGCCGGCGGCTGCTCGTTCCAGCACCTTAACGCCGCTGTCTCCGGTCTCGCTCACTACCCAGTTGCTCACTCGCCTGAACCTCGCTCCTCGCACACGCAGCTCACGCTCATGACCTCGCCTCTCCCGAGCTCGCCGGAGCTCTCGAGCACACCCCATCGTCCCGCACTCAGCTCACCCTCTCTTCCCGACCAATAACAATATGAAACAAAGGATCGAACGAAACAAATGAAATGAACGAAGCTCACCGAGGTGTTCGTGACTTCGGAGCTCTCGAATGGAGTCCTGGGCTTTGTCGGTGGCCCGCGATGGCTCGTCGGACCTGCGTCGGACATGGGTGATTGTGATTGAAGAGCTCGGGGGTGATTCCGATCGAAAACAAGTGAGAACGGCTTACCGGAAGTTTGTTTCGAGAACGAATCGGGCGACAACCTTGGTTGTGGGAACAGGGGACAAGGGAGGTCGTCGGAGCTGCGGTGGCTCGGGTGGCTACTCCTGGTGGCTCCGAGGGATACTGCTGCTACCGCTGGTGGCTTCGAGGTGGAAGGAGGGACGAGGAATCGGTGGCGGCGATGGAGATTATGATCGAAGATGGTGACGCCGATGGTGGTGATGAAGATGGAGATGGAGAGATTGAAGTTGGTGATGAAGCATCATGGTGATGGTGAGGGAATGGTGAAGCCGAGAGAGGGCGGGAGTGATGGTGAAGCGTCTGAAGGATGAGCAGGTGATGATGGTGAATGGTGAATGACGGGGTAACCTTCCAAGAGGTATGGTGAGGGAGTTGGTGAGGGTAGAGTGTGGAAATGGGTAAACATTTACCCGGAAATAAATTCCAAATACGCGAATTTTGAATCCCGAAATTAGTTTCTGAATGTTAGTTTTCCCGACTCTTGCTTTCTCGATCAATTAGATTTTTAAAATAGACAAGGATATCGTCATCTGATAATTATTTTCAATTTTCGAGGTGAAAGGATGGAAATCGTTCGTCAAATTTTATATTACGGTCGGAATCTGCTAAACGAGCTTTTAATTCGATTTAATTTCATTTTTAATTTCCTTTTTCCGAAAAAAATAGGATTTGAAAATCCGAGCCTTTACAAAAAGCATTATTTTTAATTTCGATAAGGAAAGCAGTGCGAATTTCAAAGTTATTAGGAGGGATTAGAATAGCCAATTCAGGCACGACAAGAGTCGGGTGCATGTAATCCTCAGCAGTGGTAGGGTATTGGGCAAGCTCAGCTTCTGCCTGCCTTCTACATTAAGCTTTTTGCTCAGTGCGTGCTCTCTCAGCAGTGAGAGCAGGATTGTTGGCTTCTAGCTCCCTTTGAAGCCTCTCGATCGTCTGGGCTTGTGTTTCGACGGTCGCCATGATCTTCTTTAATCTAGACTGGATGCAAAGAAGGCATTCTGGATCGTTTAAGGCGTCAAACTCAGGTGGTTGACCAGAACGGCGCATACACCTGCAAAATAACTCAAAGAAAACGTGAGATCTAACTACCTAAGGCGCGAATGTAAATAAAATAGGCAAACCAATTCCGTTCCCAGCAAATAATGTTCAAAACTCCCTCCCGTTGTAGCAAAAGGAAGTCAGGTTCGATCCAAGAGGAAGCTGGTCAGCGGATCTCAGGCAGCGGATGTTTCACGTCAAATTTCGACCTCAGAAGGGAGCGCTCGATATCGACTAGTATGGTCGAAATCGACCTGTTTCAGTCGAGTTTTGGGTTCTACAGTCGACATGCAATTTTCGACCAATGTCCCTCAATATCGACCTAAGGCCTCGATATCGACCAGTTTGCCCGATTTCGACTTGGATCAGGAATTAGAAGTCGATATCGACCAGTGTTTGGTCAATATCGAGTGGGGGCAGAAACGTAAATAAAAGACAAAGTTTGCGAAGGTCGGAATAAACTATGTATGAAAGAAACTTCAAAGATCGGGTTTGCAACAACGATAACCAAACATGCATAAGGCAAGATAAAGAGAAATAATCATGCAATCACATCAAAGGATCAAGCTTTTGCCTTTTCAAACAATTAGACAACTCTCTCAAGAAACCCTAATTGTATATACCAATTAAGGCATGCACAACAACTCTTGGCCTCTACTCTCTCTCTCTCCTACTCGCTATCTCTTCTCCTCTCTAGAATTGAATGAATAAAAACTAGCCCCATGGGCTTTATTTATAGACCCAAGTCCTTGCTATCCAAGGAAGGAATCTATCTATCCTGTATCTAAAGATATAATTCTACTAGGAAATAAATAAATCTAGTCTAGTAAACAAGATAAATCCTATAGAGTAATTAAATGTTCCACCCTTAGGATAAATAAAAAGATACAATATCTAAAATCTTCGGGTGCAAGGAATCTTCTCTTGGGAATATCTCCGTTGGACTTTGGATAGAACTCGGAATCGAGTCATCTTTTCCGCTTCACTTCAGCCAATCGATTTCGGCCACTGAAAGGAATCTCGAGTGGTTTTTGGTCGATATCGACCAGGTTAGGTCGATATCGAGTTGTCTTCTCAGCTTTTCTCCGACTTGCTCGATCTCGGCTTCTAGGGAAATATCGAGCTGTCTTAGGTTGATATCGACCAAGTTAGGTCGATATCGAGTCGTCCTTCTATTTTCAGGATTTCTCGAGTTGATATGGGATTCTCGACCAAGTTCAGGTGGATATCGAGTAGTGTCAGTCGATATCGACCAGCCTTCAGTGTCATGTTCTGTGCCCAGATTTGCTCGATGTCAGACGCTCTTCCGTCATTTTTTCAAGCTCCTTCAGTAGACATCAAGTGCTCCTCCAGTCCTTTTTTGTTTTGCTCCGAATTAGCTCCAAATTCTGCAATATTAAACCGAAACTTATGTAGATCTCCATTTCTTGCAAATAAGCATAAAGTACATAAATTCACTATATTCCCAACCCAAAATGCATAAAATGATGGAATAAGGAGCTGAAATAAATATAAAATCATGGCATAAAACATGGACATCATTGACTAGGGATAGGAGTCCTAGGACTGTTATACCAAATAAAAGGTTCATTAATAACATTGTTGAGTTTGCATGCTTGGTTTCTGATGTTGTGAAAATATATACTCCTGAAACTTATGAACAAGCTATGAGATGAGTTCACTCTGCTAATTGGAAACTTGCTATGAATGATGAGATAGAATCTATGAGGGTAAATAAAACCTGTACTTTGGTGCCTAAACCTGTGAATGCTAGATTGATTGATTGTAAGTGGATTTATAAGCTTAAGGAAGGCTTTTCTAAGCCTGATCCTCCTAGGTATAAAGCTAGGTTGGTTGCTAAAGGTTTTACCCAAAGAGAGAGTGAGGATTACAATGAGATATTTTCTTCTATTGTGAAATATAAAACTTTGAGACTGTTGCTTGCCATGACTGTTGTTTATGATCTTGAATTAGAACAAATGGATATTAAGACAGCTTTTCTTCATGGTGACCTGGATGAGACAATTTATATGAAACAGCCTAAGGGCTTCATTAATTTTGTGCATCATAATCATGCTTGTTTGTTAAATAAGTCCATTTATGGTTTAAAGCAATCACCTAGACAATGGAATATTAAATTTGACATGTGCATGAGATTCAGTCTAGGGTTTAAAATGAGCAAGTTTGATACCTGTTTATACTTCAAAGGTGTCAATAAGAGTCATGTGCTTTATGTGCTTTTATATGTGGATGACATCTTGCTGATTTCTAAATCTATTGATGTTATTCATGATATTAAAAGGAATCTGCAGAAGCACTTTGACATGAAAGATTTAGGCATTGCTAAAAAGATTTTATGCATGTCTATTATAAGAGATAGGAAGCATAAAATACTTTGGTTGCATCAATGTGATTATGTGCATAAGGTTCTTGAGAGATTTCATGTTTCTGGTGACATGTTTAACAATACTCCTTTGGGTGCTCATCTTGATCTCACTATGAAATCCATTCTTTAAGAAAATTGATGGTAAGCTTAACCCTGCAAATTTTGGCACTAAAATTGTTCCTTATGAAAAATTTGTGTTCTGCAGGAACATCCTCCAAATGGAGGATGTCCATGGGTGATCTTTGCATATCTGGGCTGATGATGGACTGGCTTGGAATCCACTTTGTTTAGGTTATGGTCTGCCTGGAGTAAGACTTAGAAAAATATAGGGTGATTTGTTGGAATGCTACGTGTTTATTTCTCTATGTCTTGCTTTCATATATGTTGCATGTAATATTGTTATGTGCTTGTATCATGTATGTATGATGAGTATACATATAACATATATAATATATACTGAGGTATACATGGATGCACGGTTGTAGTTAGACTCGACTGAGTGGTATTGAGTCGAGAAATCGACTTAAACCTCTAACGAGTCTAATGGACAATAGTGTAGTATAGTGTATAACCTATAGTATATTATATGTGTGTAATATGTATGATATATATAAAGAAGAAGAAGCAACCGTGTGGGCTTTGGCCCAACAACGAGCCCAATCTCCAGAAGCTGGAGCTTGTTGTGGGACCCCAATCCCAGTTGAGTTGAAGTGCTGCGTTTTAGCCTTGGCTTCACTTGGGATTCGGTGACCTAGCTATACAAGCTCTCTTCAGCTCCTTCGTGGATCAGATTAGCTCTCTCTCCCCTCCGTCTCCTCACATACGCTCTCAAAGGGATTCTAGGGTTTGTGTTACCAATCTCCGAGTTCTTCCCGGCGATTGTGAAGACGAAGGTGGTGGTTAGTCTCGGAGATCTCTTGGTGGTGGCACAGCTTGGCTCCCGGCTTGGGTGGCTGCTTTCTCTGCGTCTGGAGATTCAGGGTTTGGGAGAATCAAAGAGTTCTTCGATCTCCGGTCATCCCACACATGGGGATCTTCTTCTCTTGTTATCTCTGAGACTCATACATGCTAGATCTAGGGTTTATCTTTGCATTGCTTGATTGTACCCTCTATTGAACGATTACTTAGTGGATTCGACCGATTCTTGAGGCCCTGAGGACATAGGCAACTTTTTCCCAACCTCGTAAAACATTGGTGTTCGTTCTTTCTTGCTTGTTGAGTTTCTCGCTTCTCTATCACTCAATTCCGCTCAAATCATTTTCGTTATCTCGAATCTCGGTTTTCAACACAAGGATTGCTAATCAGGCCAATTGCACACCTTGACCCCTATTACAATTGCAATCGAAGGTCAACCCGAGGTATTGGAATTTTTTTGGAATATGGCTTGTGCAATACTAAATCAATTGGAACCCCATTTCACGTGAGCTCTACCGAGATCGAGTGTTATTCCACGACATAAGGGTCAATTGATTTACCTTAACACCAGACGATTGAGAGTTGTACTCACTCAACCCGAGTCGAGTACATATCATCATCCACTAAATATCTTAGCTTAATTAAGACAACTATCTATCTACAAAATTTAATATATCTAGTATTGTGTTTGATTAGACTAGTTTAATACAGTATTGATAGGACTAAAGTAAGCCTATACAAAACTTGAGGGCACGATTGTCTTTTACTAGGTAGCATTTAATTCAACTCTAATTTTATTATATATATGGGTGATGAGCTAGGGTTAGAGAGAGCTTCTTTGACAGCCGACAAACCTTGACTTGAGTATCGAAGGGTCCTCCGGGGAAGGTTAGCCCCGCCCGACCTCGTTTATCAATTATGTGCAGGTTCTAGCTCGATCGATGTTCTTGAGGAAGCTTGGTGCGGATATGATGCATCATATTTGGCGCTATCTGTGGGAATTCGAGCAAAAAGCTACGTGAATTCCTTCGTTTCCATTATTCAAAGCTCCAATTTTTGGTTTTCTACCCGTTGAATTTCTTCGTTTCCATTATTATCTGCCATAGCATGTATAGAAATTTTGCATAGCTTTACACTTCGGATTCACTGTTTATTGTTTCTTTGAGCATTGATTGGTTTAGGTTTGAATTCATATGAATTGGGACTTTGGGAGTTGTTGTGAGTATCTATCTTCTTTCATTCCCTCATCTAGGATTTTTGTTTGATTGCTCTCAATTGTGATCCCCAATTCATCGATCCATCAATGGCGTCGAGCGACCGGTTCTTGATCCGGCTCCTATGGGGATGGTGATTCATGATTGCTCTCGGAGCTTTTCTAACCATGGCCGGTGCCGACGCGACCTACCTCTTCGGCGTCTACTCGAAGCAGATCAAATCGACCCTCGACTATGACTAGTCGACGCTCGACCCGATGAGGACATTCAAGGACCTCGGTGCGAATGGCGGCGTCCTCTCGGGGCTAATCGCGGAGGTCACCCCGATCTTATGTATGTGCCACTACGTCTGCGTCGGCGCCAACTCGTTGAACTTCGCAAACACCGGCTCGTCTAAACTCACCTAGTTCGCCGCCGCCCTCTGCAAACCTACGAAGAAGATGCACATGTTTGTCATTCTAACGGCTTGAATTCATAGCTAGTTAATGTCGAATTTTTTAGTCATTCTAACGGCTTGAGTTCATTTTATTGTGCACTTACCATATATAGCTAATTAATGTTGAATTTGATTTGTTCATTTTAATGACTGTTTGATCGAATTAACATGCCTTTTAATTTCGGTCTTAATGGTGGAGTTTGTGCTTAGAACCGTTATGTTAATTTAAGACATTTTATTCAATGGTGATATATCATTTACCTTTTAATTGACAATAATAATATGTGCTTAACATATATTAAACCTTTGTTGCTGGACTTTATGAATAACAAATGTAGTCTGCTCTATTTGTTTACCCTTGATTATTTAAAGAGAATTGGTTGTTGGCTTACGCATACATGCCTAATTGCCGGATAGGAAATTGTTCACTAATTTGTCTATGCTCCAGTTACACTTATAAAGGTCCATTAAATGTTCCGGTATGATTTCACCGTGTAAAATGTATGAGTTTGCACTACATGTTAGTGTATCGCCCAGCTAATTGGATAGTTTACTTGGCCAAGCTTTTGCTTTTACCTTCTAGGTAACGGATTGTATCCCTTATGCTTTGTCTCGATTTACTCTATCTATTTATTTTAAGCTCACTGATATTTTATCATCCTAGTATCTATATGATCCTTAATGACTCTACCTTGTAGAGCATGAATGAGTTTCCACTACATGGTCAACTCAATCAAATAACTAGTTCAATTACCAGCCGGATCTTAATGTACAAATTGTATGGAGAGCGGGACATGCCCCCTCCACTTTTGTTATGGTGTGTTGCTCTTTTGGCGTTTTCGCATAGGTAACAATAGAAGTTGGGGGCATGACCACGAAGCAGCGACTTTTCTACTAGACCAATTAAGCAATAATTCAGGCATTATTAATAACATGCACATGAGACCCAGTGTTACGAACGACACTGGGGCAAGGTCCAATCTTCAGGGATAACTCGAGGGCATGAGTCAATACTAGGGGCACCAAACCCAAAGTAGTTGAAGTTTTCTTTGCAGGCCGAGACACTACTGACTTAACTCTCTCGGGATGTATGAGAAACCAAAAGCTCAGTTTTCCAATTCATTCGTTCGTTTATATGAAAAAATGTCTTATCTC
Source organism: Persicaria tinctoria (assembly GCA_037127255.1). Classification (NCBI taxonomy): domain Eukaryota; kingdom Viridiplantae; phylum Streptophyta; class Magnoliopsida; order Caryophyllales; family Polygonaceae; genus Persicaria; species Persicaria tinctoria. The sequence continues at coordinate 81,415,274 of JBANSL010000006.1, forward strand.
ATTACCCTAGTGCAAAATCTGCTCTAACATATGTGTGTGTGTGTGTGTGCGTGTGTGTGTGTACTCACTGCATGCATTTTATATTTGAAAAACCTTGATACAATTCACTAGTTATTCATCGAGGGTCAAAGCTACAAATTCATAGAAAGTTGGTGTTATAATGGGCATTATGGCAAGCAAGGAAGTTACACATGGCTCATGCGGTCATTTCGTCACGAAGGTCGTTGAAGTCATGAGAAGTGTTAAGAACAACATTCTTTAAGGTTTTTGGCAGTACAATTGACAAAAGGGCATGAATTTTCGGTCCATCGACTATAGATGTTGTAGAACGACGTCTTCAAAGCTACAATAATTATTCGAGAAAGTGAAGAATCGCCACTTATGGCCACCGGAAATCGCCACTTACGACAACCGAAAATCGCCACTTACGACCACCGGTAAATCGCCACTTACGGCCACCAAAAAATCGCCACTTACGGCCACCGAAAATCGCCACTTACGACCACCGGAAATCGCCACTAACGGCCATCGGAAATCGCCACTAACGGCCACCGGAAATCGCCACATACGGCCACTAGGAAATCGACACTTACGGCCACCGGAAATCTTTATTTTTTTTATTAAAACAAATATACCCTAGATCATATAAAAAATGCCCGAGGTATATTATATTGGTATATTAATTGTATCATATTTTATACCCCGGACGTTTTTTTTTACAAATATCCGGGGTAAAAGGTTATTCTCTTAATTCAATTTTTTTTTTGTAAAATAGATGCTCGCTTCTTTTTATTAAAAAAATCTATGTAGCTTTCCTCTTTCTCTATCCTGTGCGCGAGAGATCGAACAAATCGCGTCCAGGGCGCCCTGACTGGCCTCCATCATCCATCCTCCATTGTGTGCTCCGACCGTCGACCACCGACCACTGAGCCTGCTCCGACTCCAGCGCGCTCCGACCACCGAGCCTGCTCCATCGTCGGCTCCCTCCGTCTCCGATTCCTCACCCGCCGAGCCCCAACGCACAAAGTGCTCCCACCGACTTCCATTGCTGACCGAACCTCCTTCCTCCATCACCGCCCTCATCTGTGTGAAGGAAACCCCCCATTAAGGCCTCCTCTTCCTAGGTAAACAAAAACCCCTAATTTTTAGATTTTGCAAAAACCCTAATTTGTGTCCCTCTCCTTATTCGAATCATATTTTGCATCTTTGAATGTTTCAATGTAAGCTAGTTTGCTCAGATTAGGCACAAGGAATTTCGACGGGTTGGATTTGCAAGAAATTTATGTCGCCCTCTTCTCTGTCCATGTCTGACCGACCAAGGGATGTTCTGTCCGCCTTCTTTGTGTGATTCCTCTTTAGGCGGGTTGGCTTAGCAATATATTGAGCAAGAAATCCTCCACTAAGTTCAGGTAATTTTTTAAAAAAAATTCTGTTCGCTTTTCAACTTGTGATGCTATTTTCATGATCCCCAATTTGTGATGCTATTTTCATAAAAACATTGGAACCAAACTTAAGAAGCACTTTTTAGTAGTTAGATGGACTGTTTGATAATCTATCTTTGCCTTATGGTATGTGTAATTGTGTATTGTTCTTGGTTTTTGTGGCTCCGTGAATTGATCGAATCGAATTGTTTTAGGAGTGTGTTATGAATCTTATGATCATCATCGTCTTAAGTTCGTGATCGGTAAAAATGTCTGATTAATTGGTTAATTGCTTGCTAAATGAACACCTTCATGAAGTGATCGATAATTAAGAGTGTGTGTGGTTGGGCTAACTATGATTTCAATTTTTTGAAGATTTGATTTGTTGTTATAACGCTATTTTAATTGGTTTAATGTGTTTGTTCTTACATCTGAAATTCCGAGTCATGCAATTTGAACAATTAATTTTGAGGGCGGACACAATGAGAAATGAACACATTTTAAATTCAGTGGTCTAGTAATTTTCTTTTTTTTTAAAAAAAAAAAAGCTTTTTATAGTGTTGATTAATTCTTACTCCATATTTAGGCAATTTTATCATCTAGCTGCATGGAAAACAAAATTTTGATTTAGAATATATTCCATCCATTTCAAAACTAATCATTATTTTCCTTGTGCATCCTGGTTAATGCTTATTGATTAAAAGAAAATACATATGCCTTTTTGTCCCTCTTATATGAATGGATAAATGTGCTTGATAGTTGGATTTACTCATAAAAAACTAACAATAATCCTAGGCATATTTCGTCATTGTGAATATGGACTTCTTCTAGTCTATGTTGATTCTCTTTTGGTTGAATTGATCTTTGTTGTATTTGTATTTGTTTCGATATTGAAATAGAAGTAACTTCTACTTTCATTCGATGATTGCAATATAAAACACTGAAATTATTCCTTTTTTTAGAGGAATATTATGGATAAGTCATGGATGGTAGCAAAACGTACATTAGGTAAATATCAGAAAGGGGTAGACGACTTCATTGCATTTGGTATAGATCATGGTGCTGACCCAAATAGATTGATTTGTCCTTGCAAAAACTGTAAATATTCTAGGCTATATGGCATTGATGTTGTAAAAAAACATCTCATTTGTGATGGCATTATTCCTTATTACAATGTGTGGATTTAGCACGGAGAGAAAACCAGTGTTTCTGCTTCTAGATATGACACAACTGATCTCGACACTCGAGACACTTTTGAAGGCGATCGAGTGGATGAAATGTTGCAAGATATGATGTTCGACAGTTTCTTATTGATCGCCCAGATATGTTTGATACTTTCATAACTGATGCTCAACGACCTTTATATGATTGTTGTACAAGGTTCACGAGATTGTCTGTTGTGTTGAAGTTGTACAGCTTGAAAACGGGAAATGAATGGACGGATAAGAGCTTCTCAGTGACTCTATAGTTATTTGGAGAAATGCTCCCGGATGACAATTGCCTTCCTCGTAGTGTGTATGAGGCCAAGAAGCTCTTAAAATCTGTGGGATTGGAATATCAGAAGATACATGCTTGTCCGAATGATTGTGTTTTGTACCGGAAAGAACATGAGCTGGTAGACAGTTGTCTAGTTTGTAATCATCCTCGATACAAGAGCAATGGTGCTCCTTCAAAGCGGTGTGGTATTTTCCCATTAGGCCACGTTTTCGACGTCTCTTTGGCAATTGCCAAGACGCTAAGCACTTAATATGGCATGCAAATGGAAGGAAAACTGATGGTAAATTTCGACACCCCGTCGATGCTTCTCAATGGAAGGAAATAAATAGATTGTATCATGAATTTGCTGAAGAAAATGGGAACCTTCGTCTTGCACTTTCTACTGATGGGATAAGCCCTCATGGAAATTTAAGTAGTTCTCATAGTACATGGCCCGTGGAATTGGTGATCTATAATCTTCCTCCTTGGTTGTGTATGAAGCGGAAATACATGAAGCTATCTTTGCTAATTTCTGGCCCAATCAACCCGGAAACGATATTGATGTCTACTTGGCACCTCTTGTTGAAGATCTAAAATACATGTGGGAAAATGGCATCGAAGTATATGATGCATACCGCAAAAAAACATTCTGTTTTCGGGCCATGTTGTTTTGCACTATCAATGATTTTCCAGCATATGGTAATCTTGCCGGATATAGTGTGAAAGGATACACAACATGTCCTATTTGTGAGAAGAAGACATTTTCTATATATTTGCCTAAGAGTAAGAAGAATGTTTATCTTGGGCATCGAAGGTTCTTACCTCTTAGTCATCGATATCGGAGGCTTCGTAAAGCATTCAATGGATCAACCGAAGAAGAAATGGCTCCGCTACCCTTACTTGGACAAGAGGTGCTAAATAGGATGAGAGAAATTAATGTGAGATTTGGAAAAAAGCAAAAGGTTAATGATTTGTCAATCTTGGGCAACCGTTTGGACCTAATAGAGGCAAGTTGTCCTCATACATTGGCACGATAGTGAAGAAGTGGGTGTCAATCACTACGATGGATTGGAAGCAAGTGTCTGAAGAGGAAAAGGATGTTATATGGGACGACGTTGCGGTTAGTTTGTTTGCATCTATATTATGCTTGTCATTTGGATTAATATAGTGAATGTACAAGACATTCTAAAATAGGTGTTTTCAACTTTGAAGGAAGCTTTTATACTTCCAACTACATTAAAGGTTTGGGTATTGAAGAAATCTAATGATTTTTGGAGACAATTCAAAAAGGACATGGGATCAGACCACATGTATGACAAGGAAGGGGTGCTCAACCTTAGTCCCCTGGCCATATATGACTCATACATCACACAGGATCAGTGGACGCAATTTATTCAATATCGACACTCAGATGAGTTTAAAGTAATTTAAACATATTATTATATATTATATACTAAAAATTTTCCATATAATGTATTTCACACTTTAATTGGTTTCTTTCACTTGCTAATAGGAGAAAAGTGAGAAAGGTCGACAACTCTCTCTCCAATGTGATTAAACTTATAGGGGCGGTCGTAAAGGGTGTGTCGAAATTGAAGCAAATTATGTAAGTAATTTAATACATATATCTTAATATCATGGGGATTAATAACTAATCAATTAGAATATATTGATTTATCCTAGCTAAAATTTCTTAAATAGAAAGTTGAGCACAATATGGATTCAAGCCCAGGACGATTGATCTTGTGGATGGAGGCAAGAAAGGAAATATTTGGAGAGTATGTAGAGAAGCTTCCGGTGAGCTTGTTTTAAGTGGAAAAACGGACTTGTTGGCACATGCATTGGATAAATTAGAGCATCCAGGTCGCATTTGAGGGGTTGGTCAAGATGTAACAATGCGGGGATATTGGTCACGCAATTCCAATGAAGCATCTTCGTCTAAGGAATCAATTAAGATCACAAGAAAGGAGATTGAAGATGAACTTAGGGATGAATTTAAGGCTGAAACGATGACCTCTTTAAAGGTCATGGAGTCCTCGTTTGGAGAAAAGATGAAGGCATTGGAAGATTTCATTAAAAACTTCGTTCAGAAAAAGAGTGATGATGGTTCCCCGACTGTAAACAACGCTCAAGAAGTAAGAGCTCAGCCCCCTGATCCTTGTCCCGTAAGTGGCAAAGCCTCATGCTCTGTTCAGAAGAGTACGTACCCCAGCTAACTCAACTAAAGAAGTATGAGCTCCGCCCCCCGATCCTTGTCCCTTAAGTGGCAAAGCATCATGTCTTGTTCAAAAGAGTACCCCAGCTAACTCGACTAAAGAAGTGAGTATTGTATGGAATGTCGATCATTTTATAATTTACCTTTTATAAATATCAGAGTAACCTTATTAGGGAGTATTATATAAATATAGGGGTGTGAACCATTTCATCTATTTTGGCCAACTCTTAGCAGGGAGGTTGCAAGGGGTCGAGTATATTATTCATCCTCGGGAGTATTACACAATCAACCATTAGAAGATGGTTATGTGAGAGTTGAAGTAGTCACACCTTTCATAGGTGACACCGAGGTGCGTTGCCCTACTGATGAGGTTCGGCTAGTGAAGGAAGCTATTGGATGTTTTATTGCTTGGCCTATTGATCTTGTGAATACCTTTGTGGTACGTTTGTTCCTTCCGAATATTTTATTTATTTTATGTTGTGCAGCCTCACTGATTATATCTGACTTTAAAATTGATTGTTTGAACGAGAAGCTGAAAAGCAAAACTTTGATGAAAGAATCTGGCGTTCGTCCCGATGTTACCTCTGAAGCAAGTGAATTGGAGGCATATCAACATGTGTGGGAAGAATTCAATGAAAATAAGAATTTGGAAATTGAAATATCATGTGAAATTTTCCACTATGAACATGGGGGTCTTACTTTGGACAAGGAACAGATTGAGATATGGCTTCATAAAGCTAAGATAAAAGAGTGTCACGTGTCATTATATATGAGGTAAGTACTTCATATTCATATTAAAATCAGTTATTGGTGAATTTAAAGTGCATATAAATTACCTAAATGTGTGTATATTCAAATTTTACATGTACTTAGAGCATTAATATGACACAAATGCCTACTTGTAGATATCTATTTCACACTTGTTCAGATGGTGATAAAGAGAAGTTCAAATTTTTATGCCCAACTCAAATTTCACCTCTTAATGGGACCGTACATAAAAGGGCTACTTATATTTGTGATGCAATGGAGGGAAACTTAGAAAACAAGTTGTTTTTAGCACCTTATCATTTTAGGTAATAACTCTTTTAGCATTGTTTTTAGTTGTTATTGTTACGTATAATATTCATCCATTCTCACACTAAACACATATGTAGGCATCATTGGGTCTTAATAGTCATAAATCCTCATTTGGATCGTGCATATTGAATTGATCCATTACACGGAGATAAAGAACATGATGCTAATGAAATGGTTTCTTTGTAAGTATTTTTTTTGAGGAAAAAGTTATTTTCCTATAATTGAAATGGTTTGCGAGTGTTAGTTTGTATTAATCATATTTGATTTTTATATATGTGCAATAGGAGTATCAGATTCAAGTTTGCCATGTTGGGTACGAAAAAGCCTCGAACAAATACTTACTAGAATTTTCCAAATGTTATTTTTTTTTTCTATCGTTGTTTGCATTGTTTCACTTTTGGATGGAAAAGGCCTCGATTTTAATCATCTTTTATCATTAATTAGTAACTCATAATGTACACATACAATGTATTTCAGTGTCCCTATCAATCGAAGGATGCTGATTCTGGATACTATGTATTTCAGTGCAAAATGTTTTCCCAACCAAAGTATACTTTTATTATTTTCTCACTATTGTGTTTTTTCATAAATTCGATTATGATAAAAATAATAATAAATATTTTATTTTTTATGGTTTGATAAAAAAAAAAAACTACTTATAAACAAGAGGAGATTGATGAAGTTCGAAAAGAATGGCTTAACCACCTATTTACATTTATCTTCAAGTAAGTATTACTTGCCTTTTTAAGATTTTTGATCGTCTCACAAAATTCGATTCGAGCTAAAATATCTCTTAACATTATGATACTTGTTGAATTTAGAAATTAGAGATAACGAAATTATAGATAATGAGTTCCATTATGCTAATCTTGATCCATTTTGTTTTTGAATTTTTTGTAGGCAAGGCTAATGGCGATATCTTGACCTTATGTGGAGGAAGGTTTAGACGGTTCGCCTTTTGAGTTTGAAGCAACATTGCAAGTGATATCAAATCCTCTTTTGCTAGCATATTGGAAGGGTATGTTTCGTGTATGTATTTGAAACATAACTAATGGATGTGAAACGTTGTTTTAGTGTTGATGTTGAACATGGCTTAGCTTGAAAATGTTTAAGTAGCTTGAAAATGTTGAAGTAGTTGGAACCTTGTCACTACGCCAGATTGCACTTCGGGCGACGGACTCATGAGTTTCCGTCGTCTGAGTTCACTTCCGGCGACGAACTTGGAAGAGTTCGTGCCCAAATGTCTAAGGCTTGGCCCCCAACCCAAATCACATTCGAGTGACCAATTCTATGCAAATTTCGTCGCTTGAATCAACTTTAGGCGACAGACATATTTAGGCGACGAACAAATGAAGAATATATGGTTGCTCGAACAAAGAACTCATCGACTTTTGTCAGAACTACCATTCAGGCGACGAACATAGGTCAATGTTCGTCGCTTGAGTTGACTTCAAGCGACGGAAATTACATGTGTAGTCCATGTTGGTTGCCTGAATGAGTGTTAAAACTTGGTCACTCATTCAGGCAACGGAGATAACATGTGTACTCTATGTTGGTCGCCTGAATGAGTGACAAAATAATAGCAATTATTTAGGTGACGACATATTTTTTAATGTTGGTCGCTTAAATGAGTGACCCATTAGACATTTTTTTACAAAAAGAAAATGTTTTTTTTTTATAAATCTTATAAATTAAAAATATATTTTATATTTTTAAAATTAATTATGTAATATTAATCATATAAGTTATATTTATAAATTTTAAAACTATAATTTACAATATTATATTTAAAAATTTAAAACCATAATTTTAAAATTATTTAATTGTGTAATAAATCTTTTAAGCTATATGTATAATTTTTTAAAACTATACTTTACAATGTTATAAATTTTAAAACCATACATTACAATGTTAAAATTTTTAAATTAATTATTTAATCTTTTTATAATGTTAAAACCATAAATTTACATTAATTGGGTAATATTTTATACAACCATACTAACTACGTATCATATTAATTATTTAAGTAATGTAATTTATAATCTGATTATCTCTATAATGTTTTTATACACCATATTCATTAGGTAATATTCATAATATTTTTATAAAATAATACTAAATTACTTATCTAGAGGTACTTAACTAGACCTATATATTTAAAATGTTTTTATATGAGTTCACGTATTTGTTAATATTATGTTCATATATGTTATGAATATAATATGAGTTATTAGAAATAACTCATAAGTTATAAACATACAAATATATAATGTTATAATCAATAATTTGTAATGTTATAATCATAATGTTATCAAATCATAACTTATAATGTCATAAATCATAATTTATAATCTTATATAGTTATATTTGTGGTTTTTTATTTATAAACCATACTATTGCTATATTTGTATAAAATCATGTTTATATGAGTATCTAATTTCTGCTTGAGATCGAGGTTGAGATTGAGATTCAGATCGAGATTTAGGTTGTTAACTATAGATTTTATGATGGATGTTATATGAATTTTTAATTTCCATTTGAGGTTGAGACTAAGATTTATATTGACAGTTTGGTTGTTAAATATAGATTTTGTGATAGATGTTACATATAAATTCCCAATTTCAGTTTGAGATTGAGATCAATATCGAGATTGATATTCAGATATATTGAGATTGACATTGTGATTGATATTTTCTATTTTTGAGATATGTTGATATTGAGATATAATGAGGTCAATATAAAATTCTTTTTTTTAATAAATCTAATAAATTATAAAAAAAAATCTATTTTTTAAAATCAATTATGTAATTTTATTCTTATAAGTTATATTTATAAATTTTTAAAACCATAATTTATAATGTGATAAATTATAATTATGTAATGAAGTAATTTGGTCAAAAGGGCTTCGGCCTTTGGACCAAATACTAAATGTCCTAAGATTGGAGCATTGCTAGCAAATGTCCATTATTTTTTCATAGTACCAACACTACCTCTGTCTTATATTCCCAGTCTCCCAAGCTTCATCCCCACGCGATTGCTGCTCTGTCTCGATCCGTTGGTTTCATCCATCAGACAGACCTCCGATTCTCTGAAATCTTGTCAACCTCTCGATCCAATCTTCTATTTCGTTGAATTCTATCCTTTTGCCCTCTGAATTGATACGGATCTGAGATCCATGAGCGATGGCAGTGGAAGCTCTTCCGACGGTAATTCTTGAGAAGACGCAGTTTCTCCGGCGGCGGAAACGTCCAAGGCAGACAAGAAGAAGGAGAAGGCGAGAGTGAGCAAGGAAGAGACAGCGGACGAGATGCAACACAGTGATTGAATTTTAATTTGTAATGTATTTGTGTATCGTGTGTGATGCGAATTGCAATTGTGATTTTGATGAAGACTATTGAAACAGAGGTTGAAGTCAAATTGATTACTGAGTAAATTTAGTACAGTACTTAGTAAATTGCAACCATTTTGCCTATTTTTTTTGGTGAACCCATTTTGCCTTTCTTTTGTTATACACGTGTTGTTAGGCCCTATCATTTTGTTTTGGTAAGGTGTCTAGTATGAAACACATGTCATCAAGAATGACACTTACCTCCTAAAAAATATAAATAAAAAAAAGCTATCATCAAAAAAGATTTTCCTTAATATTAACCCCTTTATGTTTGTGCTTCCCATTTCCTATTATTTTCCTTTAGTTACAGTGTCTATGACTCTATTTTTATAGTGGTGAAAATGTTTATTACCCTATTTTTATAGTGGTTATAGTGTCTATTATCCCATTTTAATAGTGGTGACAGTGTCTATGACCCTATTTTTATTTTGGTTACATCGTCTATGACCCTGTTTTTATAGGGGTGACAGTGTCTGTGACCCTGTTTTTATAGTGGTGAGAGTGTCTATGACCTTGTTTTTATAGTGGTAACAGTGTCTATGACCCTGTTTTTATTTTGCTTACATCGTCTATAGGGTTTTCTTCTGATTACAGTGTCTACGCCCCTTTTTTCTTATTGGTGACAGTATCTATGACCATGTTTTAATAATGGTGACAACGTCTATGATTCTCTTACCCATTCATATATTGATGGAGAACTGTCCACCTAATGTCTTTTGGCTTCTCATTAGCCCTTTAGAGTTTGTGCTTACCTTGTCCTAAGGTTTTCCTTTTGGTTACAAGTGTCTATGACCTTATTTTAATAGTGGTTACAATGTTTTTGTCCCTTTTTTTATAGTGATTACAGGGTCTATGACCCTGTTTTATAGTGGTTACATCTTTTATGTCCATCTTACCCATTCAAATATTAGAGAAGAACTGTCACCACACGAATATCGACTTCTCATTAACCCCTTATAGGGTTTGTGCTTCCTTTTTCTTAGGGTTTTCCTTTGATTACAGTGTCTATGACCCTTTTTTCATAGTGGTGCCATTGTTTATAAAATTTGTTTTTATTTTGGTGACAACGTCTATAGTGTTTTTCTTTGGATTACAGTGTCTATGACCCTGGTTTTATAGTGATGATAGTGTATATATATGACCCTATTTTTATTTTGCTTACAGCATCTATGACCCTCTTAACCATTCATATATTATAAAATTGTCACCACATGTATTTTGGCTTCTCATTAGCCCCTTTAGGGTTTTGTTTCACTTGTTCTTGGGTTTTCCTTTGATTACAGTGTCTATGATCCAATTTTTATAGCGGTGACAGTATCCATGTCCCTATTTTTATAGTGGTGACAATAATAGTTACATTTTTAATTTTTTTTTATTGTAGTGACACTACTAATAACACTTCTATTTGTCATAGGTTTTCCTTTGGTGACAACAATAGTTATATATATTTATTTTTTATTGTGGTGACACTACTAATAACCTATTTTTATAGTTATATATATATATATATATATATATATATATATATATATATATATATATATATATATTTCATTATGTTTACAACTTTAATCCCCTTGTTTTTATTTTGATTACAGTGTCTACGCCCTTCTTTCCATAGTGATTACAGTATATATGACCCTGTTTTAATACTGGTTACATCGTCTATGCCTATCTTAACCATTCATATATTGAAGGAGAACTGTCAATCACATGTCTTTTGGCTTCTCGTTAGTCCCTTTAGGGTTTGTGCTTACCTTGTCCTAGGGTTCTCCATTTGGTGACACCAATCATCTCTTAACGACGTACTGTACTTAACATTTTAGGGTTTAGGGTTTAGGATTTATGGTTTAGGGCCTTGGCCCTAAACCCAAAAGACTTAACCCTAAATCCTAAACCATATTGTACATCACATGTTCTTTTGGCTTCTCATGAGCCCTTTTAGGGTTTATGCTTCCCTTTTCCTAGGGTTTTCCATGGATTACAGTGTCTATGAACATTTTTTTTATAGTGGTGATAGTGTCTATAAAGCTGTTTTTATTTTGGTTACAGTGTATATAGGGTTTTCCATTTGATTACAGTGTCTATGACTTTGTTTTTATAGTGGTGACAGTGGTTATGACACTGTTTGTATTTTGATTACAGTGTCTACGACCTTCTTACCCATTCATATATTAGAGGAGAACTGTCACCATATTTATTTTAGCTTCTCATTAGCCTCTATAGGGGCTGTGATTACCTTATCATATGATTTCTCTTTGATTACAGTGTCTATGACCATGTTTTTATAGTGGTGAAAATATCTATGACTTTATTTTTAATATGTTGACAACAATATTACATTTTTTTTATTGTGGTGACACTACTATAAAAAAAATATAGAAAACTAGAAATTAGAAATTAGAGAAGAACTGGCATCACATGTATTTTGTCTTCTCATTAGCCCCTATAGGGTTTGTGCTTCCTTTATGATATGATTTCTCTTTTATTACAGTGTCTATGACCATGTTTTTATAGTGGTGACAGTATCTCTGACTTATTTTTTTAGTGGTTACAATAGTAGTTACATTTTTTTTTTGGTGACACTACTTTAAAAAAATCTAAAAAACTAGAAATTAGAAATTAGAGAAGGACTGTCACTACATGTATTTTGGCTTCTCATTAGCCCCTATAGGGTTTTTGTGCTTCCCTTTTTCTAGGGTTTTCCTTTGATTACATTGTCTATGAACCTTTTTTTTATAGTGGAGACAATGTCTATAAAGCTGTTTTTATTTTGGCTACAGCGTCTATAGGGTTTTCCTTTTGATTACACTGTCTATGACCCTATTTTTATAGTGGTTCCAGTGTCTATGATCCTATTTTTATTTTGCTTACAACATCTATGACCCTCTTAACCATTTATATGTTGTAGGAAAACTGTCACCACATGTATTTTGGTTTCTCATTAGCCCCTATCAGGTTTATACTTCCCTCGTCCTAGGGTTTTCCTTTGGTTACAGTGTCTATGATCCTATTTTTATTTTGCTTACAACGTTTATGACCCTTTTACTCATTCATATATTAGAGAAGAATCGTCACCATATTTATTTTGGCTTCTCATTAGCCCTTATAGGGGTTGTGCTTCTTTAGCCTTATCATATGATTTCTCTTTGATTACAGTGTCTATGACCACGTTTTTATAGTGATGACAGTGTATATGACCTTGTTTTTATAGTGAAGGCAGTGTCTATTACCTTATTTTTATAGTGGTGACAATTTTTTTTAAAAGTTTTTTTGTAAGAAGTTAGTGACTATATAAATATATGTAAATATAAAAGTAGCATTTAGCATATATATAATGAGATTACAGCTAGCCCACCCACCTAATTAACTACACAACCCAACAGCCCATATATTTTTAATCAGCTCCTCCTCATGTTGTAACTTCTAGACTAAAGACAAACATTTGGAAGGGACGATGCAGTGTTGTCGATTGCATATAGAATCTAACAACAGATATGTTCAAGGTACTTGCAAAATTAATTAATATCCAATAGTCCCAATAGACACTGATCGATCAAGCGCTTGAAATTCAAGGCCGAAATTTACAATCGAACCACAGTAATCACTTCTATAACACGAGATCAATAGAAGAAAATGTCATCAAAGTTAATTAGCGCAATTAGCGGATTTGGGAAAAACCTTGAATCTAAACAATTATTATCGATCGATTGCATAGCACGAAAATACGTCGATCGGTTCTCGATTTCGCCGAACACAGAAGTAGCAACAACCTCCAACACAGCGTGGAAACAACACACGATCCATTAGAAAAATAGCCCCAAATTCAACACGCAAATGAAATCTACTTAGGCCAATACTAAACTCAGCTTCGATCGAAGCCAACACCAACTTTAATCAATTCAGTCCATCAGTAACTAAGAAATCGATAGATCTCAGTGACGGATGATGGAGAAGAGCGAGACGAGACGAGGAGGGAGCAAAAAACGGCGCCACCGGAGACGGCGAAAAGGACGACGCCGCCGGCAGTTGTATGGTCGGTCGGCGGCGGCGAGAAGGAGGACGCCTACTCCTCCTTTTTAATCGCCTCCCTCTCGATCTCCGATTTCTCAGTCCTCGCTGTAGAATCCGCCATTTGCACAGATCTTGGCACTTGGGAAGAAGGAAAGAAAAAAAAGGGGATTACAAGGTAGGGACAAAATTGAAAAAAATGGACACTCACCTAATATTTCAACCCTTTTGTCCTAGGGCTTAAATTTTGGGCACCAAAAGGACACTTACCAAAAAAACCCTTAGGCAATTCGAGATTAGGTAATTACAGTTTGAGATTGAGACTAAGATTGATATTGAGAGTTTGATTATTAAATATAGGTTTTATGATAGACATTACATATAAATTTTCAATTTATGTTTGAGATTGAGACTGAGATTGAGATTGAGATCAATATCAAGATTGAGATTGAGATTAATGTCGAGATTGATATTGATATTGACACTGTGATTGATATTTAGCTCGAGGTCAAGATTGAGATTGAGATTTTAGTTGATCAATGTGTAACACCCCATTTTATAACCCAAGGGAATGCCACAACGCAAATGGTTACTCGGACTTTAATGTCTTCATAACCACCTTAGGCTTATTAACTATTTTATTTTAAATAACATGGCAAGCAATCTTCACATTGTTAACTATTTTATTTTAAATAACTTGGCAAGCAATCAAAGAAAGAAAACAAATTGACACGAAAGGTACCAAATGAGCATAAGGGCTCGGAAAGTCACTTGCCTTGATTAAAGCCGAAACTTTTAGATCTTGCGTGACCTAATCGAAGAGTCGAGGCGTAGGAACTTCTGTAAATATTAATTTCTAATTTCTATTTGAGTTTGAGATTGATATCAATATCGAGATTGATATTGAGATTGAGATTGACATTCATTGTGATTGATATTGAGATCGAGTTCAAGATTGAGATTTTGGCCAATAAATATAGATTTTGTGATAGATGTTATAAATGAATTTCCAATTTCCATTTGAGTTTAAGATTGAGAGTTTGAGACTAAGATTGATATTGAGAATTTGGTTATTAAATATAGAATTTATGATAGATGTTACATATAAATTTCCAATTTTCACTTGATATTGATATTTAGAATTTATATATTTTGTATGACTACCAGATCAAGATTGAGATTGAAATTGAGATCAAAATCGAGATTTTGGTTCCTATATATAGACTTTCTGATAGAGGTTATACATGAATTTCTAATTTCCGTTTGAGTTTGAGATTGAGATCGAGATCGAGATTGATATTGAGATTTTAAATGCTTTTAGTAATGTACTTTTATTTAGACTTTTTGATAGATGTTATACATGAATTTCTAATTCAAATGCTTTTAATTGGAAAAAAAATCAAACTTACAAAATATGTCAAAAAATATCCAAGATTATTTAGTAATGTATTTTTATTTAAAATAAGAATATATTTGGTTATATATATAAATTTAATTAATTAATATAATTTAAGTAATTAATAAAATATACTTCATATAATGTTATAACAAAGTATAAAATACTAACATACTCGATAAAAGAAATCAAATCTCATTGTGTAAAAATTTAGAATTATCTTATTGAATTAAAAAAAAACCTTATGTGAATAATGGAGAAATTGACAATGAGCAAAATTAAATCAAAACTATTTATCATATTTATTTACAATTTGGATTTTATTAAAACTACATTATTGAACTATTAACTCGGGTTATAAATTTTTAATATGACTACATTTAAAATTTTCATTTTGGGAATAATAATTTAGATTTCACAATATGCCACCAAGTTTCACGTATAACTTTTTCTCAAATTTTAAATCTCGTTTAGGCAACGAAGAATGTATTTATGTTGGTGACTTGAGTATATGGCGCTTAATTTTCTCGCATAAATTTGGTTGAAATTTCGAAACTCATTCAAGAGAGGGACAAGTTTATGCAATGTCCGTCGCTTGAGTAAAACAAGTATAAAACCTAAAATGTGTTCCCAGACCCAAACCCGAAGCCCCTTTTCTCCTTCACTCTTCAACCCCGAAACCCTAGCACCACCAGTTGTTGATTTTCGCCGCCCCTACTGCTTACCGTTTCCTCCTCACCTGCTCCTCCTTCGCTT
Organism: Persicaria tinctoria; assembly: GCA_037127255.1. Lineage (NCBI taxonomy): Eukaryota > Viridiplantae > Streptophyta > Magnoliopsida > Caryophyllales > Polygonaceae > Persicaria > Persicaria tinctoria. Next base: position 81,431,014 of record JBANSL010000006.1, read on the forward strand.
CCCGCCACCTCCGTCCCTTCGACACCGTCACCGCCTTCTCCTTCCTCTTCTTACGCCGAGCTCTCAAAGTCGCCCTTCAATGGCTTCCTCCGTCCTCAATCCCCATCTTTCTCTCTCTCCGTAGTGGCCCTCCTCTACCTTGCCACGAACGACGCCGACGCCGATGCCATCTCTCCATGCTTCAAGGAAGGCGGCCCTCCTCTCCCTCTTGCATCCACCTTCATGAACGAGGATGAGGACTGACCCACACAGACCTAGAGGCACCGGATTCACGCAACCCGGACACCACCTGGCGCCATTTGATCTCGCCTCGCCAGAGCTTGCTCTCCCATCTCTCTGCTTCGAAAATAGACCAGAAAGGAAGAACGCGACCTCCCACCATCTTTATCTCTCTCGGAAGCCACAAAATTCGATTTGGTTTTCGCCCTAGGGTTCAAGAGAAGGTCCATTCGAGTTAATGTGATTGCCAAACAATGGGAGCCTAAAAAGGTTGTAACTTTTTCTCAAGCTTTATTGTTCTTTGTTTGTCTCATCTAATTTTTAATAGTTTTTGTGTCAATTTCTTCGATTAGGTCAAGCCACAAGCTGTCAGAGTCCTAATTCTTCTTGATACCTGAGGTACTTTGGTCTCTCTAATTGTCACTCCCCTAGAATTGTGTCATATTCAAGCAAATTCCTAGATTTTGAGCCTTGTGAAATGAATGTATGCATCTGTTTGCATTAGATTGTTGATTCTCGGTTTTCTGATTGTGGGATGCTGATGCTGTTGTGCTGTTTCATGTCATAAAAGTGTGAATTTTGTGGTTAGTTTAACTTGATTTTTGTCCCTTGATACTTCAACATTCTAGATTATGTTTCCTTTCAATTTTAAATCCAATCATTCCCGTGATTACAAGGTTTTGGAGTTTCTACCAGAAATTTTCAAGACATTAAGGAATGAGGGGTACTCACTGAATGAATCAGAAGGAGCAATTTTTCTTCTATGCCTGATGGAGAAGGTGTTATTTCTTGTTTGTCAATTTGTATTATTTTTCCCCATATCAATTTTCTTCTTGATATTAGTTGCTTTGTTCTTTCTTGATGCAGCATACACGGTACATGAGTTGGACGACAGGACTAGAGAATTCAGGATATTTGCCTATCAACATAGAGTTCGTTTTTTGGGTCTTTTTTGTTTGTTTTTAATCAATCTATTCTTACTTCTGCCTGAATCTGGCTTTGGTTCATGGTACAGGAAGGAAGAGAATCTCTAATCTTCAGTCCCATGGCAGGTTAAGTCTGTCTTTCAGTAGTTAACCATGAAATTTTCATTTTCATATATTTGTTTTTGGTACTTTTCATTTTTTTATTCTTATATTACTAATTTTTGCCATTATTATTGCAGGAGCGGCATATGTTATTAATTTTTACCTAGCGGGGAGGTATATAATTGAACAAAGTTTAGAGGTGACTTGCATTAGCTAGCCTTGCTCTTGATTTTTGTGACATTTGAGGTATGATTTCTATTTGTTATCTAATGCATATATTGCCTATGTTGTAGGAGTGGGATAGTTCTCCAAGTGATAACTTACTCCTTGATCTCCCTGATCTGGAGTACCCAATATTTACACTTGTATTGGATCTAACTAAGACACTAGTCAGTTCCAATTGGAAGGTATGCTTTCTTAGTCCCCATGAGCTTTGCAATTCTAAACTCTATTTTTTTTAAATGATGGTTGTAGTTTGGTTTTACTTACACCATCTTTTTCTATGTTTGCAGAAAATGATTCAGCATTTCATCTTTTTTTTTGCACAACATTCAAGCTTCAAGGTCATCAATGGCTTTAGATAGTGACTTTGTAAATATTGGCGCCTTCGACTTTGAATACGCAGCAGCCTTCTCAGCACTTGTCGGATCCACAACCGGCTTCAACTTCGGATACGCGACCTTCTCAGGAGCCTTCGGATACGTAGGATGCTTCGACTTTTTAGCCCTCGTTCGCGCAGCAGTAGCAGGCATCTCTCGCACTCCTCTCATACTTCCTCTTAAGTAATGAACATGGATTTGTGAATAGGTTTGTATTTATGAATTTGTATGTAGTTGCAAACTTGGATTTGTGAATTTGTATGCGGATTTGTATGTATGGGGTTGTGAACTTGGCCATGTTTGTTGTGCGTTTGTTGTCTAAGATGAAACAGGTTTATGCACATTTTTGTGCTAAAAATGTGCACAATTTTGGTGGAATTGCAAACAGGGGGCATCAACCATTTTTCACTTTTTTTTTAAAAACAAATCACACTCAGGCGACGAACATTGACAAAACTTGGTTGCCTAAATTTAAAAAAAAAAACTCATATTCAAGCGACGGACATATCTTCTTTAGGCGACGAACTTAGCTAAAAGGATGGTGGTCTGCGTTACATTTTATATTTTATAGACTTCCCTAACTAAATTAGGGCGACGATCCTTTGAGATAAATCTGTCGCCTGAAGTGAATTCGGCTCGGCTCGGCTTGGAAAGCCCTTTTAGGCCTGATAATGAATTCAGGCGACGAACAATTTTTTCGTCGCCTAAAATGTTGCAGTCGATGAACATACAGATGCTCGTCGCCTAAATAGTGAAGGGATGAAAGTCACCGGACCACTACTCAGGCGACGGATGTTCGTCAGCTCAGTTATCAGGTGACGAAAATCACATTTCAGGCGACGACATTGGTCCGTCCCCTGAAAGCCCTTCTGGCGTAGTGTGTTTAATGTATGTGTTGTTGAATTGTGGATTTAGTGGCTACCATACATTGATGTGAATAGATGGAAATTGCAGGTTAAATAACAGATTGAATATGGTAATATATGAATGGGTATTAAAAAAAAATTATATAAAAAAAGTTATATACCCCGGGTCATATTTATCCGGTATATATACCAAGAAACATATGACCAAATGATACTACTATACACCCCGAATCATTTCAATTTTATACCCCGGCTAAATGAAAATTACAATCCGGATTCGATATAACATATACCCCGGGCGTTTTTTTATAGGGGAAATCGGGTATAGGTATATACCCCGGAGTATTTTAGTTTTATACCCCGGATAAAAAAAATTTACAACCCGGATTGGACATACCTAATACCCCGGATATTAGAATAATATACCCCGGATATTACCAGAATACACCCCGGGCGTGTCTTTCAGGTCATTTTTTTCAATTTTGGCTAGGTTTTATACCCCGGATTTTTAAAAAATATATCCGGGGTATAAAGTCTGACCATGTATTAACCCCACCCTAGTTCTACCCCGGAGCCCTATATTGTCAGATCCGGGGTATATTTAAAAAACGTCCGGGGTATATTACTGATTTTCTACTAGTGCTGATCATTTTTGATTAGTTAATAATGCATCACCACACTGTGTTTACTGGTTAAGAATGCTAAGTGTGCAGGATACAATCAAGGCAAAATGACAATCATTCATGGTTGTCGTCAATAATAGAAAGTGAAGAGCATCGAGATATTCGTCTTCCATCATAACTAGCTCATGAAGAGGAAACCCGAGGGGCAATTGATTGGACTAAAGTAAGCCCATACGAAACTTGAGGGCACAATTGTCTTTTACCAGGTAGGATTTAATCCAACCCTAATTTTATTATATATATGGGTGATGAGCTAGGGTTAGAGAGAGCTTCGATCTTTGGCAGCCGACAAACCCTGACTTGAGCGTCGGAGGGTCCTCAGGGGGAGGTTAGCCCCGCCCGACCTCGTTTGTCAATTATGTGCAGGTTCTAGCTCGATCGATGTTCTTGAGAAAGCTTGATGCGGATATTATGCAACACAAGTATATAATCCTTTAGTGATTTCATGTACAGATATTAAGTTCTTAGAGCATATTTACTTGTGATACTCTAGTTGAGTATCATAACCTATTAAAAAAATAAAAAATATAAAAGTGAGGGAGAACTAATAAAGTGAGTACCGTATATATCATACTCCTCTCACATAATTGCATTGATTTAATAAAAAATATGACATTTAATTTAATTTTCTATTTTTTAAATTAGCTATAGTACCTATAGTACCACCATTAAAAATGGTCTTAGTGGAGACTACGTCAGCTACCATGTTTAACGGGTCTTGTATTTTATCAGTTTTGAGGGCTGGTTGATGTTTGGGTGAAGAAAATTCATTTTAATTTAATTAACAGTAAGAAAGTGATCTTGTAATGAAAAATCGACCATCATCTACAAAATAATCAGATCATTATTCCATATCTTCCTAGTATAACGGGGTACATGTGAAAACATGACATGATGCCCTCCTGATATAGGAGACGAAAGTCAACATGTATGATTTTGCAAAGTGATTCATGATAGACACTTATTTATCGTTAATAATACTCCATCTTCTTCAGAATCCTTGTATTTATAGTAGATTACTAGATTGCGTACATAAAGTAAAAATAAGTATTTTGCGAGGAAAAAATTACAAAGACAAGCATTGTGATACGGTGGGAGTATGAATTTCTGCACTTCTGTATTACTTTTTCCTCTTCTTCTCTCTCATTTGTTTGCCAAGATCAAGTTGGTAAGTGCAAGGAAAATCAAGGAGTAGTTGGTTCTTCTTATCATCTGATCTCAACTTTACCAAGTGCTGCTATAAACTATAATCAGTAAACATCAACTACACAGCTGCTAATAATACAAGATGATGTAATTTTCAATTTTAAAACAAGAAGATGGTGGAAGCTGAAAAGGGTTGGTTTGAAATTTCAGAAAATGGATAAAGGTAAGAAAACCAATCAAAATAATTTTTTAAAAAATAATCTTAGTATATGACATAAATATTAGGGAAGCAATCAAAATAGATATTTCAAAAAAAAAAAAAAAAAAGAAAAAGAAAGAGGGACCAGTAGGCTGTAGTAGGAAAGGGCCAAAAGTCATCCCTCCATTGATCAATTCATCAAACTGAAAGTTTCCAAGAGGTTTCATTCCTTGTTCCTTTTCACATAACCCTACAATTTATCAGTGGGGAAAGTGGGAAGAAAAAAAAAAAAAGCTCATCTCTTGTTCAAATGATGTACACAGTCACATCAGGTGGAGTTTCCTAATCCTAATTGAGTGGGTTGAGGATTAAACCATGGCAATCAGACAACATGAGAAGTTGTATGTTGCAGTGGGGAATAATCTGCAGGAAGGATTGGCAACCTTGGAATGGGCAATCAAAAGATGGTCTTCTCATCCAATACCCATAGTCATCCTCTATGCTAATCCTGCTGTGTCTAAAGATCTTGTCAATACCCCATGTAAGTTTCAATTCCCACACAATCAGACATGTCCTTTTTAAACAGCGAGGCGTTCCTTTTTAAAAAAAAATTAAAAAATAATAATAATTATAATTATAATGCTACAGTTGGGAAGCTACCTGTTGCTGCTGTGAATGAAGAGAAGCTGGAACCTCTGAGGAAGTGTGAGGAGGAGAAGACTGATAGGAGGCTCTCGAAGTATATGGCGTTCTGCGGGAAGGTCAACTCTTCTGTTCATCTTTGTTTCCTCCTTTGGGAGTTGTTCTGATTTACTTGGCTTTCTTGAATTTCTATTCAAGCAGGTGAAGGCTGAAATCCACAAGATTGAAAGACTTGACCAACCGATCCAGCAGGTCATGCTAGAACTCATAATGAAGCTTCATATAACAAAACTTGTTATGGCAATCAGCTTCATGCGACCCTCTTCTGGGTATGTATATCCAGCAGGTCTCTCAGATTTTTCCCAATTGTATGTTCTTCTTGCTCTGGATGTCAAATTAACCTTTCTATATATAAATTTTAGGAGATCAAAAAGTGCAATAAGTGGATCATTTTACCTTCACCGAAACAAGCCCGACTTCTGTGATGTGTATATACTTTGTGGAGGGAAGCTGCTGTTTTCGAGGGAAGACAGTCAGCAAGAGGAGCAAAAAGAGGATGATATTGATGAGCAGGGCGAATTGACAGTGGAAAGGATCAAGCAGAAACCCGGTTTAAGAGTGTGGCTGGGAAAAGTGTTAGCTCCTGGGAAAACAACTCCATACCCTTCTTCATCATCCACGCACTCATCCTCCTTACCATCGCCATCACCATCACCATCATCAAACAACCTTGAATTCTCAGAATCCAAGGCTCAGTGGAAAATGCATTCCCATGAAATTGAAGATTACTTCCAACAGCTTTTGGATGAGAATGATGATAACAATCATGTGGAGGAGAATGGGTCCTTGTGCAGCATAAGTCCAATTGAGCCTCACATTTTGAGCTCTGCCAAGGTAAAAAAAAAAAAATAGGACTGTCTAATTTCTTCTCTTTTTAGAGATGCATCTCAAAATTCAAAATGTGGGCCAATTTTTATTTATTTATTTTCCAATACTAGATGTGGACCAACATTTAGAGCTAGTGGAGGCCAAAGTTTAACCTATATAGAATCTATCATGTTACTACCTGTATATTATTGTAAGACTTATATGTTGCTTGAAGCTCCTCTTTTTATCAACTATATTTGGTGCTTTTGACTATTGCATTGGTGATATATTGAATATTAACAACACGCTTTGTTAATATTATAGGATATTGTGAATAGGCATGCCATTCTTTTAGCATGGTGATTTTTGCATTTTATATATGGTCTGCTGTGAAACCCATATCCCGTTCAAACTGCTTTTCCAACGGTTTATTTGAGAGGGCACTGCACTTATTTGAACATTTTTTCCCTTGATGATTCAGTTTCGAGCATTTCCTCAAAAAAAAAGATTCAGTTTCGAGCATCCCTAAAATATCTCTGAAACTAAATATGTGTATGAAACTGTTGATTTAGTATTAACTTCTATTAGGTTCAACAATGCCATCATCCAATATAATTGAAATGGCAGATCAGTGAAGAGAAACTTCAAGTTTTGAGGATGCAGATCATGGATGCCAAAAGGATGACCCAGCTGAAGAAAGATCAAGTGAAAGCCGAAGCAGAGAGACAAGCAAAGGCCTCATGGGTCATTGGCCTATGTAATCAGAGGGTATCTGCGCGCTAAAACCATACAGCATCAAGGGTGTATTTGTGAATTTTTTCTTCATAAATAACCAGAAGAACCTGTGGCTTTAGTAAATGAAATGTGTGCTTTCTCACCTCTTTTACAGGCTGAAGAACTTGAAGCCCTTATAAATGAAGAAATATCCACTCGAATTGATCTTAACAAAGAGATGGAAGACACTAAGGAGCAGATCTATGAGGCCATGGCTGATATTCAAGAGAACAAAAACAGGTTACGGTCATTGTTGGAGATCCAATCTGAGCTCTCCAGCAAACTCCAAGTGTCGTCCTTGGCTAAATCGCGTGCTGAGGCCCAGCTAGAGAACGCTGCCAATGCAAGGACAGATCTGGTCAGGGATATTGAGGAGCTCAGGAAGAGGAGGGGCATACTGCAGAGGAGGATCGAGTTCTGCAAGGAGAAGGATGCAATTGGAATGGCAGCATTGGCTTCTAAAGTGGATGAGCAATCGAGGAGTGGATGTAGAGAGTTCAGTGCCGAGGAGATTGAATTGGCAACTGACAAGTTTTCAGAACACAGGAGATTGAAGCTAGGAGGGGAGTGGACTAATGTTTATAAAGGGAGAATTAACCAGAACTCTGTTGCCATCAAGATGCTTAATTTGGAGATCGATTTGTCACAGGAAGTATTTGAGACAAAGGTCTATCTCTCCCTTTCTTTCAAAATTTGTAACACTGTCCAGGAATTAGTTTTTTTCAAGGACAAAAAAACATGATTAACCAAACTCAATATTCTTTATGCAGGTGAATCTTCTCATGAATATTCGACACCCAAACATTGTCACACTGATAGGCTTCTGCCCTGAGCTGATGTGTTTCGTATTTGAGTACATGCAAAATGGCTGCTTAAGGGACATCCTTTTCTCAAGAAGGAAATCTAGAACACTCCAATGGCACCATCGAGTTCATATAGCAGCAGAGGTGAGCTCTGCACTCGGTTTCCTACACCTGAAAGAACCCAAGTGTATCACCCATGGAAGCCTTAACCCATCCAATATCCTCCTAGACAACCACCTGTTGTCTAAACTCGACACTTTTGAGATCACACCTAACCTAACAGAGCAAATAGACGTACACGCTCTTGGGATCTTGCTCCTTCAGCTCCTTTGCGGCAGGAACTGGGCAGGGGTGAACCAGGAAGCGCTGGTACAGGTGGCTAAACAGCCGATTTTTCATGCTTTGGATGAAAATGCCGGTGAATGGCCTTTGGATTTGGTGGAGGAGATTATGGAAGTTGCAGTGAAATGCATGTCTGTTGATTCTGAGAGTGAGGAAGATGCCAGGAAGGTGATGAGTTCAGCTGCGAAGACACTTAGTCTTGTGAAGCAGAAGGCTGATGGTGTAATGGCAACTGAGAAATCTCAGAGAACAGAATCTGAAAGAGGAGGGCATTCGTTAGAGGAAGAGGAGGACGACGGGGAAAGCAGGGTCCCAATCATTTTCATATGCCCCATCTTTAAGGTACAAACATATCCTGTCTAACTGTCTTAATAGCATGGTTTAGAAAATCAGTTGCTGAACATTTTCTGAGAAATGAGGAATCTGCCATCTCATCATTGCAGGGGATAATGTTGAATCCACATATAGCAGCGGATGGATACTCGTACGAGTTTGAAGCAATAGAAGAGTGGTTGCAAACAGGACACGATACATCTCCTTTGACAAAGATGAAGCTGGAGCACAGACATCTCACTCCTAACCATACCTTTCGGTCATTCATCGAAGAGTGGCGAACTCAAAACCCTGACTTGTAAAGATGACATTGTTAGTAATAGGTTGGACCTCAGCTTAGCACGACATTGTTCTTAGGCGACCTCTCCTTGTTCATGTTCATGTGTACACCCAGTTAGTTTTGTATGAAACCTAGCTAGAAGATTGGACTGTCTTATGCGACCCGGTTACAGTTCACATATAAATATATAATCCCATAGCGGAATTTCTTGTATCTGATACATTGATTAGATATTAGCATTGTGTAGCAAGGATCACCGATATTTTTTTAGAATCTCCAAATTTGTTTCAATTCAATATTCAGTGGCCTCTTAAGACCATGGTCATCGGTGTAATGGAGCGGGATTGCAGGCTGGGTACTACTTAGCTGGAAACCGGGGAGAAAAAAAAAAGCAAATGTTAGATATAATGTTCCAAATGAGGTACAACAGCCGTTTTAACTTTTTCTATTGGGTGCAGCCTTCAAGGTGAAGAATGGACTGAATCTAGTTTCATGATGAACGCGCCCCACGCGCCCGGAAATAAACCCTCGCTCACTGCAGCCCCAAATCGTTCGAGGATCCCTAGATCTCCGCTCAATTGCTCTGGAATAAGTCGCTTAGCCCCCTCCTGTCGGAGGCGCGACCCCCTCCCTAGCACTCGAAGCAATCATTGGTCGCCTATGCGCGAGGGGTTTAGGTCGATTCTGGAAGGCCCTTTTGTGGCTTCACTGTGCTCTCGTTGGTCTGTGCCCCTTCCGGGTAGCCGTTTAACACAACCTAGTTCTTCTCTGTTAGTCTGGGGTAGGTGGGAGCCTATGACGGCTTGGGAGTCCTGTTTCCCCCTTAAACCCCCTCCTTGGCCTGATCCCTGTTAGTCGCCGGCTATCAAAGGATTGATTAGCTCTATGCTTGTATCTTGGGAGGGGATTGGATTACCGTGTAAAATCTCTGGCTTCTCCCAGAGACTCTCCTATTGTCTCTCAATCTCTGTTCTAGGGGCTGCTATAAATTGGGTGTGTGGGGTTGTGATTAATCCTCTCTCTTCTCTTCTTTTGCCCTTCTGTTTACATCTTCCTCCGTTTCTCTCTGTTTGTGCTCTTGGTGGTGGCAAGTGGTTGTCCGATTGGTGTCTGATGGAAGAGTCTCAGCTTCTTGCTCGTCGTGTTGGTAAGGAGCCAATGGGTGTGGAGGACGCTGTCCTCTCCCCAACCAAATCCCGAAAGGGCCCAAACCCTCTTCAAGAGGCCAACAACACTGTTGATTCTGCCCCTCCTCTTGGTGGGTGTGGTGATCAGACAGTTCTCAAAACAAAAAACAAGCACAGAAGAAGTGCACTTAATCTGGAAAAACTCAGGGGTGTGCTGGATGGTGTGCAGCACAACATCCGGAACCTGAGCCTTACCTCCGTCTTTGCCACAATCATTGGAGAGCCGGTCTCTATCGCCACCATCAGGAAGAAGATCTCCTTTGATTGGAAGTTTCTTAGCGGGGGCTTTCAGATCATCCCTATGACAAACAACTGGATGGAAATCCGGTTTGATGTGCCAGAGGATCGCGAGAAGGTCTGGCAGGTGAGGCCATTTCATGTAAAGAAACAAATGATTGTCATCAGACCATGAAGGATCGATTTTGATCCGAGGACTGAGTCCCTGAAAACCCTGGACGTCTGGATCCGCATTCCGGGGCTTCCAGTCAAGTATGTGAGCAATGAAGTGCTCAAGGACTTGATGGAGGGTAAGAAAATTGGAGAAGTGATCAGGGTGGCTGCGTTTGGTAAGAACGGAGCTAGGTTCCGCTATCCCCGCATCTGTGCATCGGTAAACATCACCAAGATCAAGGAGCGGAGGATCAAGGTCCTCAATGAAGTGAACGAACTGGTCTCTTATCCAGTCTAGTTCGAGGACCTCTCGGAGGGGTGTGGGGCGTGTGGCCTACCCGACCATGACTTTGCTGACTGCCCCTCTCGCGTGGCAACTGCTCCCCCTATTCCGACAGGGCAGAATCCCTCCCATCCAAATGGTGCTTGCAAGGATGATGGTGAACCAGGAGGTTCTGGTGAATGGACTAAAGTGGTGTCCAAGACGAAGCCTACACCCCCCCCCCCCCCCGCCGATGTTTGGCCACTCTAAAGCCGCCCTTCTTCAGATGTTCGACACTTGTGCTGATGAGTCGTCTGACTCGTCTAACTCCAGCTCAGCTAACAGCCTCCATGGTGACGCTCAGGAGGATTGGGAGCAGTCTTCTGACGGTATGAAGGTTGATGGGTCTACAAAATCGGTATCCGGAGGTCCTGCAATCTCAACCTGCGCCATCAATCCCAATCTACAGGTGGTCCAAGACATCCCCCTGCCCACCCTGGTCCCCTCACAGAGTCCAGCTGTGATCGAATGCCCTCCTCAGGTCGATCACCCCCCCGTTGCTATCAACGAGACCTCGCCTTTAGGCGCGTATGCTGCGGAGGATTTCAAATCTCCTGAGTATGATCCGGCCTTATCAGATTTTATGTTCAATGAGGTCTTCGACCTTGAAATGGTTGACTACGATGAGGATCCGGCATCGTTTAGTGTGTGCGAGGCTATCCCAGCTGACTTCACGGATGATGCAATTGACAAGATGCTGCATGAGTTCTCCACCTCTACCGAGGTTAATCTCGCTGAAGTTATGGAGCCTGGCCTCGCATCTGCGGCTCCAGCCCTGATCACTGCACCCATGACCCCTATTGATGCTACTGCTCAGTCACCAAGCCATGGTTCCTACACCATCTCCAAGTCAACATCAAGCAAGAGGAAACTGCAGTTCGACGATACGGACACCGCCTGCACTGACTCCCTGGCAGGTGGTAGGAAGCGTATCCATGGATAGAGATGCTCAAGGAAAGCTGCTGCATTTCCCCTTTTGGTTGGATTGGGCAATGCCTTTTGGAGTGATGATCTCACCACCTAATTGGTACATACAAACATCTCCCTTAAATCTGAGTACCGAACCTATTATTTTGCTGATCTTAGGTGGTTGTATCATGATTTCCTATCACTACTATAAGCTAATAGTGTGTCTGTTGGTACTACTGTATGCATCCCCTAGGGATCGTGTTAGATTATGTAAATTAGTATCTCAATTAGGACTGGTTTACTGTCGGATTATCTACATTAGGATTGGCAGTTATGGTATCGGTTGCATCCGGTGGAGTTCTGCCTTGAAGTGTCTTGTTTCCCCTCTTGGTGGCCTCCTTTGTCTAATTAAATGTCGGTTTGCATATATGTGGTTGGTTTCTGCCTGGTTTTCTAATTTTAACCCTACAATTGCTTGGACAAAGGTGCGTAGGCTCTCATGTTGCAGGTCTTGCGGGATCGTGGGGCTAAGCATGTCCCCTGGCATCGCCTGTGTTGCCCAGATTATACTCTGGCATTCGTAAACATGGGTGAAATAAACTCATCCTTCTAAATGCTCTTGATCTAATGCTAGGAGGGACCCTTTTTAGGCCTCTCTATTTATCCAAACATTTCATGTGTTTGAAGGGCTTTGGGTTTCTTTTTTCCTTTAGTTATCAAGAGTTGGCTTTCATCTGCAAATCATATTGGATTAGTATCGATGTTGGGTGTTACTACTACGATAAGTTGGTGATCATGAGCTCATGGGGTCATGGGTTGCCTATCGATAAACTATACTCGGCCTCGAATCATGATGTGAAGATAACACCTAGGGGGAAAAATAAGTCCGATGACTCATACTCCTATTTATCCTTGCATCACTGTCTACTCTACCAATCCTATGGATTCATGCTTCTTACACCATTATGTTGGGTCAATTTGTTTAGTCAGACGTGTCCATGCCCATTGCGTGGTATGTATAAGGTGCTCCTTTCGGCCTTGTGTTGTTGTGGTTGCAATTGCAGCTGCTATACAACCAATAGAAAAGTTCAGTTACCCCTTAAAGTTGGGGTTGGCTGCACCATCTCCCACGCCTTGACTGTTTTGTGGGGATACCCAATCCATGAAGGCATACCTATGATGTTTACCACATGTGTTGGGCATCGTAATGCCTTAATAGTATATTACAAGTACCAAACCTATGTTGGGTGGTACCAAACCTATGTTTTGTGGGGATACCTATGATGTTTACCACATGTGTTGGGCATCTACTCACATTATTACAAGAACACTTACTCAAAGAATTGTGTCGGCACCATGCCTTGAACCTCAGAACAGTTTACCAAAGGGTTCCGTTCTCTCGAGACGGTTAACCATTACTTGGCTCAAACTAAGAAAATTGGCCATTAAAAGTAATCTCTCAACCTTGTTAGCAGTGACTGCCCGACCCTTATTAACAAACAACGAAATCCTCAAGATTGGCTTATCTAATAAGCTTTACAAACTGATCCATCGAGACAACCTATCAGAACACCGTTTTGCTGGTGTAAGGCTCCGTAAATCTTGGCCTCACACCACGGAGAGTGACGAATGAAAATCACATAATGGAACTGTAGAGGAATTAGAAGGAAAACATTCTGGACGGACATCGACAGCAGGTGTAAAAATGACCATGTACAAATAATAGCTCTAGCAGAAACAAAAACTGAATCCATCCCAGAAGAAAAAGAATGGAAATCTGCAGGTTTCGATGAAGCTGTCTGGTCTCTGGCATCCGGCCGATCATGTGGTCTAGGTGTGTTATGGAAATCTCATCAATTGTCAAACATAATCATCTCAATAGAGATACACTTACCCAGAATCATAGGATTAAGATATGAGAACACCAATGATGGGACTGTTTACCTGTTAATCTTTGTATATGCCCCCCCGAATCCCCAAGAAAAAGATTCGTTTTGGGTTTCCTTGACATCTCTGGTAAAAAACTCGACATGCCCATGCATAACTATAGGGGATTTGAATGAAATCTTATGTGGCGAGGACAAGTTGGGCGGGGCGAGCACTCGCCCAGCCCGTTTCACACGACTCAGCCAATTTAGAGACGAGTGTGGGTTAGTGGATCTCCCCACCTGTGGGAATCCTTTCACCTGGAGAAAGATCCAAGCGGGCGAAGACAACATATACGAAAAACTTGACCGAGTCATGGTTCACTTCCAGGTCATCCAGAAATATCCTAACCTGAGCACCTTCAACGACGCATTCTCCTCATCGGACCATTTCCCGATTACAATCCACCTTCAATGTGATTTGTCAGTTAAGGCCCCCCCCCCCCCCCCATTCAAGTTTGAGAACACATGGCTCCATCGGAAAGACTTCCGAAACGTGGTTAAACAAGCCTGGCGTACTAGCTGTCCGGGTTCATACATGTACCAATTAATGTTCAAACACAAAATTCTAAAGAAAAGTGCCAAAGAATGGAATAAACGCACCTTTGGAAATATTTTCCGACAAATATAGGAAGTGGAAAATGAACTAGTTAAAATACAATCTACGGCCCCAGGTGGAGTCATGAGGCTACCTAACGATAGAGAAAGAAACCTCATTAAGAAAAAGGAAAACCTCCTACTATTCCAAAAAACATTCTGGAAGCAACGAGCGAAAACTAAGCATCTTAAACTTTCAGATACAAACACTTCATACTTCCATCGAGTTGCCTCGGGTCGGAGGCATAGAAAACAAATTCACAACATCACATCCCTCGACGGTACGCTGATAACTGGTGAGGAGAATGTTCGGAATGAAATAAAGAAAGATTATGAAAAAAGATTCAAAAGAGACACAATTGACGACAGGCTCCTGCAAGAAATGCTTAATGTGGTGCAACCTTCGGTAAACAGTCAGGAGAATGCATTCCTCACTCAACTACCATCAAATAATGAGATCAAAATGGCAGTATTCAACTTGGGAAACAATAAGTCTCCGGGTCCGGACGGGTTCACTGTTGAATTCTACAAAAAACATTGGGATATTGTGGGAACATCCATAATCAGAGCAGTAAAAGGCTTCTTTCACTCTAGAAAGCTGTTAAAACAAGTAAACCATACATTCATCTCTCTCCTACCGAAAACGGACAATCCGACCGCACGAGTCATTACCGACCAATTAGCCTGTGCTCGAATATGTACAAAGTGATATCCAAAATATTAACAAACAGATTAAAAACAGTTGTTGGTAGGCTTATCCATCCGCTGCAAGGCGCATTTGTGACTGATAGGGCCATCCAAGACAATGTCTTGGTGGCACATGAAATCTTCCACTCCTTCAGATCTCGTCGAGGTCGGGAAGGGTGGCTTGCGATAAAACTCGACATGGAAAAAGCTTATGACAGAGTCGATTGGAATTTCACGAAGAGTGTATTAGAAAAGTTTGGATTTCATAACACTTTCATTTCCTGGATCATGGAGTGCATTACAACGGTATCATTCTCAGTTCTCGTCAACAACGGTCCGACGGAGGTGTTTCTCCCTTCCCGTGGACTTCGCCAAGGGGACCCTCTCTCCCCGTTCCTATTTATCCTAGGTGCAGAAATCTTAGCACGAACTCTTACTGCCGAAGCTGCGAGGGATGGTAGCTCCATAGGTTTTTCGTTTGGAAATAATGGGCCCCAGATCCCTTTCCTTGCTTTCACAGACGATATTGTTATTTTCTCCAAAGGTAGTTTAAATGCTGCTCAAAAAGTTAGATCGATTCTAGACTCCTACTGCAAAGTTTCAGGCCAAAAGGCGAACTACCATAAATCAAGGTTCCAGGCAACAAAAGGAATATCTAGAACCAAGATTGTTGAGCTCCAAACTCACTTAAACATCACAAACGTAATAGCAATGGAAAAATATCTAGGGTGTCCAATTATCAATGGAAGAGTTACCAAACAAACGTTCGAAGGGATTGTTTGCCAATCAAAAGAACAACTAAGCAAATGGCGGGCTAACGCTCTATCAATGCAGGGCAGGGCAACCCTTATTAACTCAAATCTGTCAACAAAATCGCTGTATGCAATGCAAAGTTTTATGCTACCCAACTCAATACACAAGGAGCTAGACCAAATCAACAGAACCTTTCTATGGAACAAGGATCTCCAGCATAGACCACTCATAAGTTGGGACAGAATTTGTAGACCGAAAAGATGCGGAGGATTAGGGCTTAGAAAGTCAAAAGAAATGAACGAGGCCATGTAGATGAAACTTCTTTGGAAAATCTTGGCAGAACCGGAAAACGCCTGGGTTTCTCTTGTTAGACATAAGTATTTACGTTCGGTTAATATCCTAGAATACAAAAAACATGGGGACACGTCCTGGCAGTGGGCGAAGCTAACTAACCTAATAGGAAAATTCAAAACGGGTCTCATTTGGTCAGTTGGAAATGGAAAAACTATAAACTTCTGGACAGACAACTGGATCTCAACATCCTCTCTTCATTCGAGGGGCAACTGCCATCCGGATGGCATCACTAATGAAAAGGTCAATAACTATATCCATAGTGGAAGGTGGTGGGAAGAGAAACTCAAGAAAGTGCTTCCCTGCCATGTTGTGGCGGAAATTATGGACATCCCGCTTCCTATTTCCTCACTCGATGATAGGCTTTACTGGCGGCCCGATAGAGAGGGGTGGTTCTCGACGTCAAGTGCATATAACTTAGTCACTTCAAGTGCAGCAGCTAATGTGGATAATAACAACTGGATTTGGAAGGTTAACACCTCACCTAAGGTTAAAAACTTTCTATGGAAAATCAGTCAGGATGGTCTTCCAACGGCTGCTAGACTGTCATCCCGGGGTGTTCCTGTCCCCTCTTCATGTAGCCTATGCACGGGACCTGAAGAGGATGACATCCATCTCCTTTTTGAGTGCCCATTCATACGATCACTGTTTCAATTTGGTCCTAACATTGGCCACACCATCTATAATATGGAAAACAAATCGCGGGAATCTAAACCGATCCTCGCCTTTCTTGGAAGTAATCTTACAGCAACAGCCAAAACCAATCTAGCTTTTACCTGGTGGACTACTTGGTATGTTCGGAACCAATTCATTTTTAGACACACACCCGTGCCAAACAGAGATACTATGTTAAAAATGATAAAAACACATATCCTCAACTGGAATAAAACATCACAACTGGAATAAAACATCACAACTGGAGAATGCATTTGAGGATGGAACATCGCCAGATAGTAAGCGCCCATCAAAGAAACATAAAACTAGGTGCCCAAGGTGGCGAAAGCCACCTTGGGGCACCCTTAAATTAAACTTCGATGGCTCCACTCTTAGCAACTCGGATAGCACTGCGGGGGCTGTCCTCCGGGACTGGAAATGACGACCTCTCCATATTTGGTACCAAAAACTAGGCAAGGTAAGCCCACTCCAGGCGGAGGCACTCGCTCGGCGTCTGGGGTGTCAACATGCCGCTCGTCTCGGAATACAAAAACTCCAAATCGAGGGTGACTCAAGCATAATCATTAGTCGCCTAAATAACAACACAAAAGGTCCTTGGGAAATTGAACTCATCATAGGTGATGTCAAAATATTACTTTACACCCTACAAGAAGTCTATTTCCTTCACATTCCCCGTACTGGCAACATAGTGGCAGATAAGGTTGCACACCTTTGCCACTCGACCGCAGGGAACGACATACATAACAACTCAGGTCTTACCGACCTCATCCGTAAGGATGCCGCCGGGTAGAGTTTGCTCACCCGAATCCTTTCCTAATTAAAAAAAAAACTTTTTCTATTGGTAACCTTGACGTTTCATAATTTATTGTCTCGTGTGGAAATGTGAGTTTCAACTTTTAAAGGGATATAATGTGTAGTATTGAAAAATTATGTGGGGTTTATTTAAAAAATACACCATATGCTTCTAAATCAACATAACTGAGAAGCAATGGACGATTTGCGAAGCCAGAACGACGAACCAAAGGCGAAGAAGAAGAGGATACTGTCGGCGGAGACAGGGGCGATAGCTACTCCGGGCGGCATGGAGGCGCATAGGTGAAGGCTGCGACAGAGGCTAAAAACAACTTCGAATACAAGTGAGTTTTTCAATTTTGGGTCGAAGCACTTCGAATTGATCCATATCCCATCGAAATTTCTTGAAATTGATTAAGATTAACCACAAGGGTATTAAATCAGAGCCACTTTCGAGTTAGAAAATTCAGGGTTTTGGGTTTAAAAAATTTAGGGGTTTTTACGGGGTTACTGATTTGGAGTTTTTTCCTAAAAAATCAGGGTATGAAAATTAGGGGAATGAATGTACATTGTAAATTTTAAAGATGATTATAGTCGGAGAGTTCCAATAGGAAGATAAAGTACATTTTTATAAAATATTATAGGTGGCTTGAGTGTTTCATTATAAAGGGAAAATGACATCTTCATTAAATTTGTGTTTGGTCTTACATATTTTGAAATACATATTACAACAAATGAAGTTCTACTTATTATTATAATATTTTTTTCAACAAAATATGATTTATTAATTAAAGACAAATATCTTTAAGTTAATTTAAAGGTGAAACTAATTAAAATAACTCAACCTTTGTAGAAAAAAAACAATTTGGAAACTTTGTTACCAGCTCCTCCAAAGATTGGGTTATTTATTTATTTTTTTACCGTTGAAAGATGGGAATATTTATTCAATACCTACCCCTCCAAAGGTTGGATTATTTTAATTAGTTTTGCCTAATGTAAATGAAGTTCTCTTACAAGAATTTAAAAATGAAGTTATAAATATTAATAAGTGTTATTTTGGGGGAATTGTAGTAAATGACCCTTGACCCGCTCAACTTTTCTAACCTAACCCACTATCCACGACAAATGCCAGGGTTAACCCCCCCCCCCCCCCCCCAACACACACACACAAAATCGCAAAGGTTCCGGTCAAAAGTGGTGGAAAATAACCGGGATAGAGGAGAGAGAAAGTAAAGGAGGAGAGAGAGAGGAAGCGAGTTGGAGAGAGAGAGGCAGCGGGGAAGTTATTGTAGAGAGAGAGAGCGGAAGTGGAGGAAGTTAATGTGGAGAGAGAGAGAGAGAGAGAGAGAGAGAGAGAGAGAGAGAGGAAGACAATTTAATTTCAAAATTATCGAGTCCAACTGCCTCTCACGGGCTTACAAAAGAGGAAGAGAGAGAGAGGGAAACAGTTGCTCATGCAAACCCGAGGAAAACAAGAAGAGAAGGAAGAAGAAGAGAAAGAAGACGACATACCAAGAGAGGAGAAGAAGAAGCCAACCCGAGGAAGAAGACGACAGAGCAGGAGAGAAGACGAAGAGGCCGATTTTGATGTAAGTAAACCCTCACAATGCCGATTAATTATGTTTTGCTTGGATTCGTAGGGGAGGAACTAATTGGAAGAACCTAAACTGGTTTTGATTGTGGGTAAATGGGAAGAAGGGGTCGAATGGGTTGACAGTGCGCAATATCGCCCTATCATGTAGGAAGTAACCGTGGTCAAGTTAAAACCAAAGGTTGGAAAGTTTGGGAACTGGGGTGTGCGCGACTGGGAGAGAAGCGTATTTTTGGGAATGGATAAATTGGGAAACTGTCTTGTCGAATCCAACTTATCAGGAGCAGGGTGAGTGTAGATACGTTCAGTTTAGGGGGAAATTGGCCGAAATGGGGCGTATGACTGTAGATACGTTCAGTTTATGGGGAAATTGGCTGAAATGCGGCGCATTAGGGTTAGGGAAAATGTTAGAAAGGGTGAATGTTTATGTCGAATCGAAATTATCTGGAGTAGGGTGACTCGTGTCCAATTAGAGATTTACAAATTGAATAAGTATATTGTCATGTATGCACAAGTATGTGTCATGTGTACCTGTCTTTGTGTCATGTTACAACTGCTATTGATATGAAGGGAACCGTGGGTTAGGGGACACGAATTGATTTCTAGAATACTGATTTTTGGTCTCCCATTATGCAAGATATCTGGTGAATATTAAAAATGTCGCAACGTAGTGTAAAGAAGATTGTAGACCGTAGAGCTCAAACCTCCGGCGCGGTAAGATGACTTTCGTTCGAGTAATGTAAGTTGTGATTGTCGTGGTGCAGTGTGGCTGACATGTTGAAGTCTATGCAGGCTGTGTACGCCGTCGAGGAAGACAGACACTTCAAAGCAAAAATTAACCAATACTCCCGGATGCAGCTCCTAGGGTCCAGTTCTCCGGACAGCTTGTACATTACGTTCTCCAACGACAATTGAAGACGAAGAAGGAGAATGAAACGCGGTACAAGATCCATGGTGCGGTCATGAGGTTCTCAATAGCTGAGTTCGCCCTTGTCACTGGTCTCAACTGTGGCTATGGAGAAGAGCCCGAGGACGATGAGCCATTCAAGAAGGTAGTGTTTGATTTCTTTGGAGTTGCAAAGTTGAAAATGTCCGAGTTCGAGGTGCAGTTCCGTGTGGCAATGGCATCTGAGAAATCGTCAACCAGAAAGTTTAAATTTGTCATGCTGATGCTAGTCGAGGACGTGTTGTTCGAGAAGGAACCCAAAAACTACATTCACGGGTGGGTGGTCGAACTTGTCGGCGACATTGACAGGTTCCTAGCCTTTCTGTTGGTAGGCTTTGCTACGAGTGAACGAACGAGTTCCTGAACCGTGCAATCGACTGGAAGCTCCAACACAATGAGAGCAGCTGCAATGCACGCCCGACCTACTGCCTGCTGGGTTTCCTTCTCGCCTTCCAGGTTCATACACAAATCTCACTGGAAGCCGTATGAACGTTTACTAGGCGTCAAATATTTATTGACTGGATAGATAGTGAATATTTACCAGACAACATTTGTTTGCAACTATGGGTGTACGAACCCTCCCTCCAATGTCCGTCCAATTCGCGAACATCATATATGAGAAGTTGTACCCTAGCTGTCTGCGATACGAGTTTAAAGACGTGAACCTCGAGTATTCTTCCATCGAAACCCAATTGCAGGAGGCTAAGGAGCTCGGGCACTTCAATGACCCTGCAACCGTGATGCCACTTCTACTCCTCGATGAAGTGGAGGGAGCTACCCGTTTGTACCGTGATGCCCGAAACACTCACGATAAGCGGGACAACTTCTTCAACGACATTGTCCCGGAGTTCATATTCGCAAATGTGAAACCCCCACCAAAGAAACAACCAAAAGGAGCAAGTGGGTCAACGCAAGAATCGGGGGAGGGCACGCAGACACAAGCTAGCCTATTAGATATCGAGACACGGTTACTGGAAAAGATGGACGACATGGCGAGGAGTATAACCGTGGAGTTAGCCTCGAAGATGGCCACCTTTGAGGAGGCGATTGAAGACATGAAGAGGGCACTGAGGTGGAAGGGGACTAGGGAGTTGGAGGAGCAAGTGGATGTTCTGGGAAAGGAGGTAAGGTTATCCTGGTATCATATCAGAAGCATCATGTCATTTTATTTTACTGTCATGTTGTGCATATTGGATAACTTGTGCATGTCGGTACATGTCATGCCAATACCAGTATATGTCAATTTACTCATAGGTCACGTGCTTAGGTTCATGGAGCAGTGAAGGACAAGGACAAGGACAAGGGCAAGGCCAAGGCCAAGGAGGGGAGACAGTCCACTAAGGAGGACAAGGTCAAGGGCAAGGCCAAGGCCATAGAGGTTTGTGCACGAGACTATCATGTTAAGATCAATAAATGTCATGTCAATTGTATTGATTGTCATGTTAACAGCACCCTGGGGTACAAGTTGCAGGAGGAGTTGGTGGGCCCCGGTGCCTCCGAGGTTGAGGCTGAGTCTGAGGTGCCCCTCCAACAGTCGAGAAGAAGCACCCGTCAATATCTTGATGCGTGCGCTGCGTGGTAGTAACTCAGCCAGTGAAGAAGCCGCGTGTGGGCAAGAAGCCAGTGGATGCCGCTGAGCTAGGCATGGCGACGAGGGCAAATGTTGATGCATTCACTGCATGGATAAAGGACGGAAGTGACCCCGTCCGGTGGGTCGAAGGCACCCTACTACAGAAGCAGTTCTTAATTTCTTCTGGGGCACTTCAATCATCGACCACCTGGATGCCATCCGAGGTTAGGTTCCCACATCGTGGTTCGATTCATTACCTTCTTCCTGATATGGTCTTCCATATAAATGATTTTTCCTTGTGTGTAGCATTTTGAGCAAGCTTGCGTCATCCTGCGGAGGGACATCAACGCATATGACAAGTACGAAGGCGTCGCAGTTCTTGATTTCATCTGGGGGTATCTGTTGCACAAGCTATTGGCCGATGCGAAGGGGAACCTTGATGTGGCCAAGGGGGATGACATGCTGACCCACTACATCGACGGAAAGTTGCAGCAGATGTTTATGACGGGTTTGGCTGATGTCATCATAGTTTGCATTATTTAGGACATGCATTTAGCATAGGTTTGTGTCATTTCTCATGTGTTTTATGTGTTTTTAGGATAGAGATCTACTATCTTTATGGTGGTGTTTTTAGGACTTTTCGGGAGCTAAGCAGAGATTGCTAGAGGACATGTGATATGGGTACATAAGCTAAGAAGAGCCGAGCGGAAATCATATAGGGGGAACGAGGATAAAAGGCGAAGAAGCAAAAGCATAAGGAGCAAGGTGGTCGTGCATCATAGGCTTCGCTGCAAAACAGAGCTGCACGGGCGTGCACTTTGACCACGCGGGCATGCAGAAGCTCGATCAGAGAAAAAATCCATCAGAGGAGAAGTGCGCAGGCGTGCACCATAGGCGCGCGGGCGTGCACCATAGGCGCGCGGGCGTGCACCAGAGGCGCGCGAGCGTGCACCCTTCAACTCGGACAGATTCGGCCTATTTCGACCCGGTTGCTTTTGACATTATTTTATTATTATTTTAGGGGTTTAATAATATTATATTAGAGGATGTCCCAAACTATTTAAGGGGTGAAAAAACCTCGTTGGAACGTTCCTTTTCAGAACCTTTTGTGAAGTTAGATTTGTAGAACATTGGACAGATTTACTTTGAGATTGACATCATTTCAATTCAAGATTGGTATTTCCCCTTTAGTGTTTGCTTTTCTTTTAAATTTCATGCTTCAATTTATTGCTTTGATGATGAATTCTTCCATGCTTGGCTAAATTCTCCATTCTAGGGTTGGGGTGAACCCGACAATGTCGCAAATTGTTTGATTTCTATGGTTGCTTGAACTTTGTCTGAATTTTATGAATTGATTTGATCCTAGTTGCTTAACCTAATTGATGTGAATCAATTAGAATCCTTTTTAGATTCAAGATGCTACCGCTGAGAATTGAAATTGGATATTGGGATGGATTTCATGAACCCGAAAGGGGAATTGTGTCTATCGGAACCCTAGGATTGAACTTGATGAATCAATAATTTTTATTGTGACATTTAAACGATTTTTTAGGACTCTTGAGGATTAATAAATTATCGTAGATACTTAGATGTGAATCGGTTAGGCGGAACGCGACATCGAAAGTTTAATTGATTTTTTCCTAAGGTCTATAAAGAGTTTAAAGGGTCTAGATTTGGTTAATTTAGACACAATTACTACAACATGCGACAACTGAGTAGTGATGATTTTAGATATTTTACCTTTAATTTTGCATATTAAGAAGATGAAGTTCGAGTGAACATCGGGTTAAATTCTTTGTGGCATTGTCGTTAGAAACCTTATCCCTGGAATTACTTCTCATGTATATTTTCTTCATAATCTTTGCTTGATTTTCTTAGTTTAGTTTAAAATCATATCTCTCTTTCTTGGCTTATCTTAGTAGTTGTAGATAACAATTGATACATATATAATCCCCATGATTGATATCCGTATACTGCAATTGATCTCGTATTTTTGCGAGGTTGGTTCAGGTTACACTATCACTACTAGAATATTGCAATTAGACATCATGTCATTTAAGTCTGTCAAGAAATCAACAGATGTTAAATTTATCTATTACATTGGTTATTTTTTTTGTGATGTCTAAAGCAGTATAGACGATGGTCAAATATTTGGACAGATGTGAAACTGTTAATTCTAAAAAAAACAAAACGCGCGCTATAAGTGAACAAGGCGGGATCCAAAAACTTAGAAAAAAATTCAGAGCCCGGGCTACCAAATTTTGGAGGTAATGTTAACAATTGACAAAAATTTGAAACACTTAGAAAATAATTGACCCTTTTTAGTTTTTCCTACTTTCCTAAAATTTATAACTCAAAATAATTCTATCTTATTCTCTCTCCCCTCACATTCAATCGGCTAAACTCCCTCGAGCTTCCTCTCTCCAGAACGAACCAAACCCTCAAACCGAATTTCTTCCTCTCTCGCCAGATCCAAGCATCCCCTTGCCAGCTCCGGCGACCGGCGTTCGATGCTGCCTCACTTCTCCGGCCATCACCGACTCTGAGGAATCACGAAAATGGATGGGAGTTGAAACCCTATATCGCCGACGAGGTATCCGACATTCCAACCTATTTGTTTGGCTTCATTTGTTTCCTATCTTCATTCTGATTTGGTTTCTTGTTTAATTTCACATTCAATCTGCTCTAGAACGAACAAAACCCCTATATCGCCGATGAGGTATCCGACGAGCTTCCTCTCTCCAGAACGAACAAAACCCCCAAATCATCTTCATTCTACCTCTGAAAATTTCTCTAGATTTTCCATTTTCAGCTTCATTCTGCAACTTCTCCCTCTCTCTCTAGATTTTAATGCGTGCTTTGAATTTTACTGTTTCTCTCCCTATTTCTCCATCTTCGCTCCTTCCTTCTGCTCGAGTTTAATTTAAAATTCTCTTTGTTCCGAATCCTATTTTTAGAGTCAATTTCTGAAGTCGACGAGCAAACTGAGTTGCGAGCATGTGGTGAGCTTGGATCTGCTCAGATTTCGTCGTCACTTATCCGGAGATGTTTGATTGGGAAGACTAAGAGGTGCGTTCTTCCGAACTCTAACCTCTCCTTTAGAATGCATAAGAAGTTAGACAGAAATTACTCTCTGTAGGAGTACGTTTTTCTTTGATGGAGGTTTATGGGGTTTGGTCGGTAGGTTTGTGCTTGTTTTTTTAGGGTTTTGGTTTGATCAATTTGGGTTTTTATCTTTGGCCAGTCATCAAGCCGATCTTGTTAATTCAAAAGCTAGGGCAGAGCCAATTTTGGATCTCATCCTGAATTTCAAACACTGGTTTTGGCACAGGTAAGTGCAAGTTATTATTTCCCTCTCCCTTATTTTGATCTGTAACTAATGTTTAGAGATTGGAGATTGGGTAGATAATAATGACTATAAAGAAGGGTATGCAGTATAGGAGATATAAGAATCAAGATCTGTAACTAATGCTCTGAGGGACCATCTTAACGTCATCTCTTTGAATTAAAGAAAGTTATACACATACCAGGTACTATATATATATATTCCCCTTTTGATGTTATTATTTGCTCATCTCCAACTATTGGCTATTGGATCTGCTACCTCTGTATATTTTTAGGGGTTTGGCTTATCTGCATTTAGTTGTTGGTGTTTTCCATAGGGATTTGCTGGTATTCATTCATTCCCTTTTGAAAATGTAATCTAAGATGAGAAAAACTCTCTAAGGTGTAGAACTTTGCAATTTCGTTGTGCTTGTCTAAAGAAGTTTAGTCTATCTAACAATATTTAAGATACATCTATGTAAATGCTATTGGTGTAAGGTTTTTGTAATTCATCCTTTTCATTGGTCTAAATTTCGTTTGGGGGAATGCATTGCGGCATTGTGCCTTAGTTTTAACTCATGTACACAGATTTTTCTGTATAGGAGACCTTTTATTCTTTTCTAATCTTATTTTAGTTAAATTTTGTTGAAGGAGATGGTAACAACACTTTCTTTTCATATTACTGGGGATATCCTAATTATATATTCTTTATTGTTACAGGGTGGTGCCCGACGGTTGTTCTTGCAGTTGCGTGGATCAATAGAGGAAAATACTATTAAATCTTATTTTGAGGCGATCATATTTCTCTGACAGCAGCAGCTGCATCCCCGATAATCAGGTAGTTTGCCACAGTAGTAGAAATGCAGCAAATCAGCAATGCTTATCTGCAATAGCTTTATTTTAAGATGATGTGAGGTAGTGTAGCTCCATGTGTGGAACTCCATGTTCTTGCAATAGCTTTATTTCGAACTTGCAGTTGCTTTATTTCAAACTGCGCCCTTTGGTAGCTACTTCACTCGCTCGCGTGGTTAGTATCTTTGCCTTTTCCCCTATTTCATAAATGAAACAGTGATGGTGTGGCATATATAGAGTATAGATGAGAGGATTATTAGGTTTGATCATGATTGAAAGTTGGAACTCAAATCAGATCTTGCAGTTCAAACTTGTCAGTTAATTCTTCTTGCAACTCTCAACTGTTTGATTGTTGTTAAAAGTATCAGTCTAATTGGAACTCAATCTATCTAGTCTCATATGTGATCACTCGAGGGTGTGCAAAATCCTGTGGCCAAATGCAATTGAAAATACGATATGTTTGTCTCTATATATATATATTCTGATGATCTATCCTCTATAAAAGATGCGCTGTTGCAGTTTTCTATGTTCTATTAGCTGACTTATTTAACTTCTCTGATGTAGGATGAAAAAGAAGTACAGCATCCGATATCAATTATGTTGTTCGTAGGTTTGACTTGTGGAGAGCTAATGCTTTTATTCACGAAATTCCTGGGTGCAAAGACTTTAACCGGTAAATGAATAAGCGGTTTTTCTTTACTTTACTTAAAAAGTTTGATCAGCATAAACACTACATATGTTTCTCGATTAGAGGGCAATAAGAAGTGTTACTAAAACTTTAACCTGTTTGATGTCTCCCCTCAGCCTTTACTGGACCTAATCTTCATCTTGTGCCTGCTGCGAACAAGTATGTTCAGGTTTGTATAGCATCTTATTTCCCCTTCCAAGATGATTACCTAGCATTACTTCATATTTAGTTATGTTTCATACGTTCTTGGCTTTCTCATTACATGTCTTTCTCCTTCCATCTTGTTTTACCAATGTGTGCTGATACAAACTTTTTTATTTTTTCCTTAGATTCGGGGGTTAGCATGGCCTGCTGTTCTTATTGGATGGGTTGCTCAGAGTGCAAGGTGAAAAACTCCGTTCTGATATTATTTCTTCATTTCATTTCGAGGCCAATATCCCACCTCACAAGGTTAGATTTCGGTCTTCAATTTTACCTACATCATGCTCGTAATTTGCTTCAAAGAGATTGGCTTCCTAGTGATTCAGTATCCTTTGTTGTTATTGCCTAGTGTAATAATTGGGGATTGCTTTCTTTAATTGTCTAATTTATGGACTGTTTTCTGGTTAGTAAATCACCAGTTGGAACAATTGATTCTTTTTCTCAGAAAGTTTTCACGGAAGTTGATTGCCTGATTCTGGAACCCTCCTAAATATGTTGGTTTAAATTTTGTGCAGATGATGTTTCATCCAGTACAGATGTTGCTTTTCTTAAGAGACATGGAAACAGGTGCAACTGAAAGTTCTTCTGCAAATGACCATGACTCAGGTGGTTAAAGATGAGAAATCTTGTGAAAAGCACAAGAACATTTTAGTAAATTTGGTTGTAGGTGATTTGGGGATTGAAGGATAAACTCTATTATGCATTCTCTATGGCTATTCCTGGCAGTTTTTAGTCATGGCTTTTCTTTTTATCTTTCCAAGCAGTTTGGTGTTAGTTTGTCCTAAGATATATTCGTCGGTATGCTTTACTTGTTTTGAGATGTTGTGGTTAGCCAATTTTGTGGCTATGAATAGCGGCGGCGTATTTTTTATATGTGACAATATGATGGTAGTATATATGTACATGTTTTTATTAAACGACCTATCATATTGACGACCATACAAAATGGGATGTTCTATCGACAAAAGTGTGTTGTCTATCCCAAAATAAAACAATGGATTAAATATGAAAATAGTAGTGCATTCATACATTTAACATCAGATCCGTCTATTAAAGCAGATGCTAGTATAGTTTTACAC
The DNA here is from genome assembly GCA_037127255.1 of Persicaria tinctoria. Taxonomy (NCBI): domain Eukaryota; kingdom Viridiplantae; phylum Streptophyta; class Magnoliopsida; order Caryophyllales; family Polygonaceae; genus Persicaria; species Persicaria tinctoria. The sequence goes on from JBANSL010000006.1 coordinate 81,458,634, forward strand.
ATCAGTTATGGCAAAAAATGCGATGTCGATAATATGGAAATACATCGGTTATGCCTATATTTCATGTGGTTGGTTAAATTAAAACAATATAAAATCATAAATTATATATCGAATATGATTATAAACGTGATCACTAAAATAAAAATTGTTGTGTATTCTGTATTAAGACATCACTTATTTTTATAAATAAAGATGTAAATGTCACTTTTTTGCTTTAGGAGGACATCTTCACATGTTTTCAAATGAAAAATTATGGATATTCATCAACAAGTGAATATGTCATAACAAAAAATGAGGGGTTCTAATTAAGAAAAGACATCTGCTTAAAACCGATGTGGAAAACTTTGATCTTTTACTACACGCACAAAGAGATCGGAAATTTTTTTGAAAGACATCTGTCGACAATAGATGTATAATTGAAGTTTTCTAGTAGTGTATTCTTGTGTTGGTTTAGACCACATCAAGTTTTGGCGTCGTTGCCGGGGATTATTGATAGTATTGATTGTTTCTACGGACTAGTTCTGCTAGGCCCTTTTTTGTTTTGATTTGTTTCTTACTTGTTGGTGATTTCAGGTGACTCTTGAAGTCTATGCGAAGAGGATTACGTTCTACCAAACTCAACGATTAGAATCCCGAGCCTGGACGTACTTTTCATAGGAGACTAAGGGAAAATCTTGTGATTGCTAGACAAGAAATGGCGGATGATAACAATGATGTTGCCTAGCTGCGCCAACAGTTGAATGATCTTACTACTGAACTCCAACGCCAACGTGATAATCAAGGGCAAGGTATCCATGCTCTTGAGTATGCTCCCCAAACTCTAGGGGACTATATGATGCCGTCATGCTCTGGTCCACTTTCTGGCGTGGTCGTCCCTGAGTTGCAAGCTTGTAACTTCGAGCTAAAGTCTGGACTGCTGAATTTGATCTAGTCTAATCAGTTTGGTGGATCGCCATCAGAAGATCCTCGCCAACACATGGAGAAGTTCCTCGATCTAATGAGCACGATGCCTATGGAGAACGTTTCTGAGGAGGCCATCCATCTATATGCCTTCTGTTTCTCTCTTCAGGGGAAGGCTAAAGCTTGGTATAGATCCTTACCTGAGAACTCCATTACAACATGGAACCAACTATATGAGGCATTCATGAGCAAATACTTTCCACCCAAGAAGATATCTGAGATGAGGGCGAAGATCAATGCCTTCGCTATGCAACATGGAGAGACCTATCATAAAGCTTGGGAGAGGTTCAAGGATTTGCTGATTCAGTGCCCACGTCATGGGCAAACCAAGTATGTTCTCCTTCAAATCTTCTATCAAGGAGTTGATGATGCTACTAGACTACTTATAGGAACCTCTTCTAATGGAGGATTTATGGAGATGAGTTTAGATGATGCTTGGGCTTTGATTGAGAAGACTACTCTTCATACTGCGAGGTACTCTAATCCTCGCTCTTCTATTTCTGCTACTAAGAGGTCTACAGGTCCCTATGAGGTTGATGCTGAAACTCACAAATCAGCCCAGATGGAAGCTCTACAGCGTGACATTGCATTATTAAAGAAGAAGTTTCTTGCTAAGCCGCTCTCATCTAGTGCGGCAGGGATGCCTCCCCCCATTGTTGAATGTCAATATTATGGTATGCTGAACCACACATTATCCAGTTGCCCTTCTTTTCTAGAAACACAACCGGGCACGACTCAAGGGGAGGTAAACTTCACTAGAGACGACTACAGAAACCCCAGAAATGACACATTCTCCTCTACTTACAATCCTGGTTGGAGAAATCACCCGAACTTTAGGTATGGGAACAATTCTAATGTGCAGAATCCACAGTCATTACAAAACCAAGCATCATAGGGAAATGGAATCCCACATGGATTTCAGAATGCACCAAATAAAGGATACCAGAATAGGGCGAATCAGCCTCTGCCCGTGGCTCCTAAGAAATCACCTGAACTTATTGCTATTGAGAATCTGGTTTTTGAATTCAAAGTTATGGGTACCAAGATACAAATGGTTGAGCAGGAACAAAAGATTGAAGCTAATCAGTTGGCTCAACAAGCTATCAATGCTCCTAGACCGTCAGGTCAACTTTCAGGCAAACCTGATGAGAATCCAAAAGGACAAATTTCTGCTGTGTCCTTGAGGAATGAGAAACAGTAAGAGTAGGTAAACAAGCCTGAACCTCCTAAAGCTAAAGGGCACGCTGCTCCACCGGAGGTTGAGACTAAGGCAATACATGAGCATGAGAAGGACACGATATATATCCCCCCACCACCATATCAGCCTCCTCTTTCATTCCCACAAAAGAAGAATCAGGCTATGTTGGAGAAGAAGTTTGGGAATTTTGTAGAGATCTTGAAGAAGCTCCATATAAACATCACATTTACGAAGCTCGCAAGGCTATGCCGACATATGTCAGGTTCTTGAAGGAGATCCTCTCCAAAAAGAGGAAGCTTGATGAATGACTGACAATAGTTCTTAGTAAGGAGTGCAGCTCTTTGATCCACGTAAGCTCGAGGATCCAGGTAGTTTCTGTGTCCCTATTAACTTTGGCAATCAACATGATTATAATGCCCTTTGTGATTTGGGAGCTAGTGTAAGCTTTCTTCCTCTCTCAATTTGCAATAAGCTTGATTTAGGAGAGCTTAGGCCAGTGATGATGCAACTATTTATGGCTAACAGGTCCATTGCCCACCCAGCTAGTATTTTAGAGGATATCCTTATTAGTGTGGGAAAATTTTTTGTGCCAGTAGACTTTGTAGTGTTGGATATGGATGCGAATATGTCTGTCCCTATTATTCTTGGAAGGCCTTTCTTGGCCACTGTAGGTACTGTGATTGATGTAAGAAAGGGGACTCTCTCCTTCGACATTGGAGATGAGAAAATAGAATTTAACCTTCCTAAAGCTATGAAAACCCCTTCTTTTAAGAATGATTATTTCAGGGAAGATGTGATGGAAAGGACAACCCAGGAGCAAATGATGTCTATTGTCATTAGGGACCCCTTGGAACATTGCTTGACTACTAGTGTGATAACGAGGGTAGAATGTCCCTCGATTGCTGAAGTTGTTGCTGATTTGGAGTTGTCACCGGAAGCTCCTACCTTCCCTATGTCCAGGGTCGAACTTCTAAACACGGATGATGTTCCTGAAGCACCTAAGCTAGAGATGAAGCCACTCCTATCTTCTTTGAGGTATGAATTCCTTGGACCCAACTCTACATGGCTGTGATTGTGAATGCTAATTTGAGTGATGATCATGTTGAGAAGCTTTTAATTGTCATTCAAAAACATAAAAAAGGCCATAGGGTATTCAATAGGTGATTTGAAGGGGAATTCACCTTCTTTGTGCATGCATCATATTTTCATGGAAGATGACCACAAACCCACCATAGAACACCAAAGGAGACTTAACCCAAACATGAAAGAGGTAGTGAAAAAAGAAGTCCTGAAATTGTTAGATGCAGGGATTATTTTTCCTATTTCCGATAATAAGTGGGTAAGTCCGGTTCATGTTGTGCCTAAGAAGGGTGGGTTAACGGTTGTAAGAAATGAAAATAATGAATTAATTCCTACTAGAACGGTCACCAGGTGGAGAATGTGCATAGACTATAGAAAGTTGAACACCGCCACTAGGAAAGACCACTTCCCTATTCAATTTATTGATCAAGTGCTAGAAAGGTTGGCTAAGCATTCATACTTTTGCTATCTAGATGGGTATAGTGGGTTTTGGCAAATTCTTATTCATCCCGATGGTCAGGAAAATACTACATTCACTTGCCCTTATGGCACCTTTGCATATAGAAGGATGCCTTTTGGCTTATGTAATGCTCCTGCAACTTTTCAAAGATGCATGATGGTTATATTTTCTGATATGATTGAGGAGATTATGGAGGTGTTTATGGATGATTTCTCCATCTATGGCACTACTTTTGATGCTTGCTTGTCTAATCTTGAAAGAGTTTTAATGAGATGTGAAGAGACTAATCTTGTGCTGAATTGGGAAAAATGTCATTTCATGGTTAATGAAGGAATTGTGCTAGGACATTTAGTCTCTAATAGAGGAATTGAGGTGGATAAAGCTAAAATTGAGATAATTGAGAAGATGCCACCTCCTACCCACTTACTATCGGAAATAGGACATGCTGGTTTTTATAGAAGATTCATCAAGAATTTTTCTAAAATCACCAAGCCTTTGACTAACCTATTGTTGAAGGATGTAGCCTTCAATTTTTCCACAGATTGTCTTAAGTCTTTTTACAGGCTAAAACAAGCATTAGTGTCAGCCCCTGACGGAGGGGAAACCTATCGTTGATCCACCAAAGAAAACTCAAACCTATAGCAAGTATAGCAATAAGCAAGAGGTCGATCCACAAGGAAAGTTATAACTCAAGTTTAATTCAAGTGTCAATCAAAGTAACCAATTTGGGGGGTTTTTGTGTGTGAAAGTTCCGCCTTTTATCGAAGCGGAGTAAAGAAAGCAAAGTAAATGGATTTGTTTTAGACAATTAGGAGAAGCAATTCTACCTACAATTTTCCACTTTATTGGATTGAAGCGATCCTTGTAACTTCTTCTCGTCCTATTAAGTTTCCTATGAATGCCCTTGTCCCGACCTAATATAGTTACTAGTCCAATCAGTCCTAGAAACCCTTATCAATCGAACAGTCCCTAAAGAACGATTTAACCCAATTGATAGCTTTAAGTTCAGAGATTAACCAAGGTATTTGCAGTCCCTAAAGAGGGATTTAACAACACATCCAACTTTCTACTTGTTCAATTAGTTCAATTAGCCCTAAAGGAACAAGTTTGCCACATAGGTTAAGGTTCACAATCAGGAATCTACAAAACCTTAGCAATTGAATTGATTCTAACTAGTTGCGCGAGCTAGATAGAATAAAACAATAGACAATCAAGCACAAAGAAGTTGAAGCATTCAAATATAGGAAACAAGGAACGAGAATTAGAAATTCACACTCAATCCAAATAAAGCTTCAAATTGCAGGCAGAATAGATGAGTTTAGTTCCTCATTGAAGACATCGCTCAAATCTCTAAAGTGTCTCATGAATGAAAGAATAGAATAGAAGTGCTAGAAAAATAACTAAAAGTCGGCCTTATAACACCCAAGTCGGCTATGAAACAAAATAAGAACATCTAGGGTTTTAATTAATCAAAACGCTGCGTCACAGCGCTGACGACCAATTCCGCGGCCGTGGCATATGCTGCACCCGCGACATCAGCAAATTCTGGCTACCCGCTGTAGCGGCCCCTGCTACGGCCGTGGCATCACTTGTTGCCGTGTCTTCTCGTCTAGCTTCGAAGCTATCTTCACTTGTCTTGCTTCTCTTCCTTCTTTGCTTCTTTCCAATGTTTCTTGTATTCCTCTTCAAGATATTGTATCTTTCAAATGTGTTCCGATTCAATCTGCAAGACAAACACAAATTTGCGCAAAATCCGAACTCTTCTAAAATAATCACAAAATGCAATTTAGCAACAAAGTATGAAAGAAATGCAACCTAACTAAACTAAAAATGCCTATAATGCATATCTAAGATATGCATTATCAAATTCCCGCACACTTAACCTTTGCTTGTCCTCAAGGAGTGATAGAGTGAACATGAATCAATGTATCCCACGGGAAATCCCTTCAAGTTTCAACCTTATCAAAAAGCAACATCACAGCAGGTGAAAACATAAACCAAGCAAACAAACGTCATAGCATGTATTATAGTGATCAAAGCTTAGAAGTAGACATTATCCAACCTCACCAGAAATATGTGTTTCACTCATGTGTTTAGGCTTCAAGATACAACTCTCAACTAAAACCAATCATGCACTAAGCTCTTAGACATTGACCACCATATCACCAATTCTCTACTACAATGTCATTACTTGCGGGACACAATAAAGACAACAAAGTAAAATCTTACATTTTCTTTTCTTTTCTTTTGTTTCCTTTTTCTCTTTTTTTTCTTGTCTTGGTGCTTTCCTTATGCGAGGCACAATTATGGGTGTCATTAATGGCCCCGGTCTATCAACACCTCAACCTACTAATATGAAGTCCACTTGAACATCTTTTGACGCAAGTTGCAAACATGGGTGTCATGAATGAACCTGGTTACTCAATGATCAAGCTTTCTTTCCTAGTGGGTAGTTTTCAACACCGTTTTGCGAGAATCATACCCATGGGTGTCATGCATAGATCCAGTTACTAAGTGCATCAACCATTGCCACCTTATTCAGTAAATATGTACAAATTCAATCAAAAGACTCAAACTATAACATAAACTCCGCAAGCAATCAAACATGTGCATCGGTCTTTAAATATGTACAAGAGGTAGCAACACAAGGAGAGTAATTCACACAATTGAGCAAAATAATTCAAATAAGGCTAAACATTCCCACCGGGTCATGTTTTGAGGACTTCAATCATACTTTAGCTCAATCATACATGCTCAATTATATTCGCTAGCTCATGTTCCACAAAAATCAAATAAAGACAAAATCAAAACATCCAGAACTCCATGGGATTTTTATGAACATGCTTGAAATTTAAATTAGAGGACAAACTAAGCCAAACGGGTATTTGAATAAAACATATGTATGCAATGCATTCTTTATTTTTAGATTTTCGATTTTTTTTTCCGAAAATGCAGAAATAAATAAATTAACTTAGACAAAAATTAAATAAAATCAACAGAAATTAAATAAACTAAATAACTATTACAGAAACTTAAACATGTTGTGCGGAAATTTAAACATGGTCTAAGAAATGACAGAAATGACATAGTATACATATAATCTCTCTCCCCCACACTTAAAGTTTTTAGTGTCCTCACTGAAATAGTCAAAACAACAAAAATAACACATAAAAATTCAGGGTGAAGGAGACAGAACTAACCACTCACTGAGGCGGCGGTTGGTACGGTGGCGACTGGTACGGCGGGATATGTGGATACTGCTGGCGGAGGTAGTAAGACTGCTCTCTCCCATCTCCTCTATGTGATAGTTCGTCTCCCGCACATTGCGATCGATGTCGTGGAGAGTGAACTCGAAGGAGTCTTGGCGCATGGACATACGGTGGAACTCGGTGAACATGTGGTTCCGCCAGGGGTCATCCTCAGCAGAAGAAAAGTGAGGCCCCGTAGAAGAGCCAGCAGCATGTTGTGCATCCCCCATATGATAGTCTGTCTGTGCAGGGGCATCCTCCTCAGCCTCGTAATCATCATCCTCATCCTGATCCTGATCAGCTGCGATGTATAGGGTGTTGTTGGAAGGCCCGATCTATCAGAGCCCTCAATCAAGAAATCCATCTGGAGCTGCTATGTTGTATAGGTGTACCCACCAGTCATGGGTGCACCGCATTGTGCAGGCTCCAGATATTGGTAGGCTATGAGGCTAATCATGCCTCCCTAACCAAACCTCCCTGACTTCTTCCCTTGAATCTTCAGGCAGCTGTCCACAAAGATCTCAACCCAGTCCGGCGTACCACGGGACTGGGGAGCAATGCTCCAAAACCAGGATAGATCAACAGAAGGCACTTTGTTCACATCGCCTTGGCTGCTGAAAGACATGGCCAAGACCTTGTGAACCAGACGGAGGCATGGGTGGACGAAATTGTAGTTGTACTCGCCCTTGGGTCCGTCAAATCTAGTTCTAGTCACCGCGCACCAGACATCATGGCGTTGCTGTTTTGACGCCATGAAATACTAATCTTGGGTCAGTGCCCGAGTGATCCCAAAAAGCTGTCTCAGCTGGTCATGCGTGCAAGTATGGGGCTCATCCAGCAAGTTGAACCGAATCCTCGAATTATCCACACGCTGATACGTGGGCAGAAACTCCCATGCCAGGTCAGGATACGTGGGGGCATTACAGTCTATAAATGCCCCCAAACCGCCATGACTAAGCACTCCACGAGTAACGTCCAACATGCCTAATGTCTGTAAGGAAGGGATATGAAAGAACTTCGTTTGTACAAATCACTTCGAATCGAAGCCCTCATATGCTTTCTTCTGTTCTTTAGTCACATTCCTCAATCGGCGCACCATTCTTATCAAATCTCAGCAGTGATATTAACCCAAAAAAACTCCAAAATCCAACAACAAACCTCCAACACAACCCAAGCTAATCAACAAAATCCAAATCAAACTCCACAGACCTCAAGCTAATAAACCGAATCCACAACCAAATCAGCCCACTAAAACAAATATTTCTCAAGCAAACCACCACAAATCAATTCTTCAATCAACACCCTAAATTCAAAATTTTCAAATAAAACCAAGCACAAATATAACCACTTCTCAAACAACCACACAAGAGCTCACTAGATCTCAAGAATTCAACACCAAACAACACCTATCCAAACGAACAGAATCAAACCTGGTGGCGGCAAGTGAAGCGGCAGGCGCAGCAGGGAGGCGGCGGCCGCGGCAGCTGGGTCGGCGGCAGGGTCATGCGCTGAAGCGTCAGAACCGGCATAGATCTGTGGTGCCGAGCGCGGATCCGGCGAGGAAGAGGTGGGGGAGTGGCTAAGAAGGAGGGAAAAGAGAAATCTTGGGCTGGCTATGGTGATTTGGAAGGTTGAAGAAGAAGACAATTGTGGGGGTTGGGTTTCTTTGCAAGTGGCGGCAGGGGTAGGAATAGATAAAAGATAAGAGACCCTTGACTATGGTTTATTTATTTAAATTGTTTTTTTTAGATAATTAGGAGAGAAGGCATGGGTGTGATGTGCGGCGGCCGCGACATATGTTGTGGCCGCTGCGTCGGGGCATGCTGGAAGTGCGGCGGCCGCCGCATGGATGCTGCGGCCGCCGCCAGTGAAGTGGTGGCGAGTGATTTTTTTTTGTCATTATTTTTTTATATACATTCTAAATCCTAGAACAAATAGTGATAGAAACTACCTAAGAAAATGAACAAAAAAAAGAAAAAGAAAGAAGATCATACCTCGGGTTGCCTCCCGAGAAGCGCCTCTGTTTCAAGTCGTTGGCTCGACGTAACGGCCCTTGAGTGGCCTAGTCGGTTGGTTCATCAAGCACCAACTCCTCTTCTTCATTATGTGAGATGTTCTCATGGGGGTTAACTATGATCATTGACCTTAAGGAGCTCATTAGACTTAGGGTCATAGAGTTCAATTGCTCCATGAGGGAATATTGCAGAAATGTGTTCCCCTCTTTGACCATTGTCTTGCTACTCTTCCTTCCTTGCTTCTTTCCAATGTTTCTTGTATTCCTGTTCAAGATATTGCATCTTTCAAATGTGTTCCGATTCAATCTGCAAGATAAACACAAATTTACGCAGAATCCGAACTCTTCTAAAATAATCACAAGATGCAATTTAGCAATAATGTATGAAAGAAATGCAACCTAACTAAACTAAAAATGCCTATAATGCATATCTAAGATATGCATTATCAGCCCCCATCATGCAATCACCGGATTGGGATCTCCCTTTCTAAATTGTGTGTGATGCAAGTGACTTTGCCGTGGGTGCTATACTTGGGCAAAGAAGGGACAAGAAGCTTCACGCTATTTACTATGCCAGCAAGACACTTGATGAGACTCAAATGAACTACACCACAACGGAAAAGGAGTTGCTTGCAGTGTTGTTTGCCTTTGAGAAGTTTCGGTCATACCTTGTGGGTTATAAGGTAATTGTCTTTATTGACCATGCTCTTGTGCGTTACATGATGCAGAAAAAGGATTATGTTGCTGCAAGAGTTTGACTTGGAAATTAGGGACAAGAAAGGGGTTGAGAATGTTATTGCTGATCACCTTTCTAGGCTTCCACCCGAGCAAATTGAGAAAGGAAATGAAGGATTGCATGTTGATGATTCTTTCCCAGATGACCACTTGTTCTAAGACACAACCTCTGCCATCTCTCATGTCACTGAAGAGCTCCTAAACTTCTCCATTGAGGGGCTTCCTTGGTAAGCTGATTTTGTGAACTACCTGGTTTGCAAAGAGTTGCCACCTGGACTGTCATTCCACCAGAGAAAGAAATTCCTCCATGATGTTCAACATTATTATTGGGATGAACCGCTGCTCTTCAAGCTAGGTAATGATGGGATTTATAGATGGTGTATCCCGGATGATGAGATTGAAGGTGTGATTACACATTGTCATAAATAACTTGCCTGCTGTAGGACAAGCTAAAGCTTTCAAGACTACCCCCAAAATCTTACAATCCGGATTCTTTTGGCCCACCATGTTTAAAGTTGTGCAGAGGTATGTAATTTTTGTGATGAATGTCAACGTTCAGGGAACATATCTTGGAGGAATGAAATGCCACTCACCAAGTTCTAAGAGGTCGGTGGAACTTTTTGATATGTGGGGGATCGATTTCATGGGTCCTTTCCCGAGTTCTAGAGTCTACAAGTACATCTTGGTTGCTGTAGATTATGTGTCGAAGTGGGTTGAAACAATCGCCACACCTACTAACGACTCTAAAGTGGTAGCAAAGTTTTTAAAGTCTACCATCTTTCCAAGGTTTGGGGTTCCGCGAGTGCTTATTAGTGATGGAGGATTACACTTTATTGAGCGGAAGTTTGAAGCACTTTTGAAGAAGTATGGGGTGAGACACCACATTGCTACTCCATATCACCCCCAAACAAGTGGACAAGTCGAGGTCTCCAATAGAGAAATCAAGAGTATTTTGGAGAAAACTGCTTTTTGGACAAGGAATGATTGGGCACAAAAGCTTGATGATGCATTGTGGGCATACAGAACGGCGTACAAGACGCTGAATTATGACTTGAAAGAAGCCGGTGAGAAGAGAATGCTACAAATTCATAAGCTTGAAGAGTTGAGACTTGAGGCATATGAGAATGCCCAGATTTACAAGGAGAGAATAAAGCGATGGCATGACAAGAGCATTGTCCCTAAAAACCTTTTCGAAGGTGATTCGGTCTTGCTCTATAATTCTCGCCTAAAGCTATTTCCGGGTAAGTTGAAGTCTCGATGGAGTTGTCCTTTTGAAGTTCAAAAAGTTGACCCCCACGGTGCAATAACAATTTGGAACGAAAAGTGGGGTGAATTCAAGGTGAATGGACATTGTTTGAAGAGATACTGTGATGCATAAAATCTTCATCCCAGCGGTCGAAGGAGATCGATCTTGATCACCATCTTCACCCGAACCGTAGCTTGCAAAGCAAGAACAAATGAGGTTGGGGCGGGGCTGGTATCACCCGGAGGACCCTCCGACGCTCAAGTCAGTCCTTCTTCTCCCTCAATCCGAGTCTATCTTCTATTATTTATACTAGTAGAGTATTAGATGAAAGAAACTGTTACGATATTAAATAAAAGAAACCGTTACCGTATTTAATTCGGTCAACGCTCTTAATGGACGAAACCGCTATCGTAATCAATAGGCGAAACGGAAGCATTAATGTCGTATTGAATACTCGAATTTATTGGTAAAAGACCAAAACGCCGTTATACTATGATGACAGGATTTTTCCTATCTCAGGTACTATAGTGGAAACTCGAATGAGAAGGTGAGTCCTACCCACCTCAAGGATCCAAGTGCTTAGGAAGAAGTGAAAGTCTGACTCAAGACTCTAAAGAAGCGGTTCTCGGGAGGTAACCCGAGGTAAGTTTTCTTTTCATGCTTAATAGAATAGACTTGTAAATATTTTTGTTTAATTTTGTCAGTAAAAAAATAAAAAATAAAACCTCCCCTGAATTGAGAAATCTCAGCGCACAGGTGAGCGGGCGTGCGCTTTAAGTGCGCGCCCGCGTGGTTCCCTTTTAAAAAAAACTAAAACCTTAACACGTCTTCTACCCGTCGTTCACACACACATTCACATGCTTTCACCTTGAACCCTTCACACACCGACGCACCAGGCCCCGCTCGCCCTCGCCCCACCACCGACCGACTGCTGCGCCACCACGCCGCCGAGCCTTCCGCCGGACCCACCGTCAGCGCCACCCGACGAACAGCAGCGAGTCTCCCTCTCCTCACTTCTTATTGTCCGCCCTTGCTTTAATCCTCAATCTCTCCCCTTGATTTTAAAGATATTGGTAAGTTTTGTTCTTCCTACTCTCATTTATTTTGAATTTCTTTATTAATTGATAATTTGTTGGTTGATTTAGAGATTTCAAAATTCTAGGGTTTAGGTTGATGGACTTGGTTTGGGGAAAACTTGAGTTGTGTAAATTGGGGGTGCCCTTGCATCACATTGTGTAAAGTTGATGATTATTGATGCTCATGAAATGTAGTTGATGGGTTGGTTGTGATTTATGAAGTGGAATTGGTTTTTTTTTTGGAATTCTTGTGTATTGTTGTGAGCTGAATCTGCCATGTTTTACAGTAACTTTTATATCGTTTTCTGCATACATTTTATGCATTTGGGCTAGAATAGTACAAAATCTATGTAGTTTATATTTATTCGCCAAACTATGGAATCTACACCAGTTTCTGTTTAAATTCGCAGAATTCGAGGCAATTTACAGCAATTCTGAGAAAGGTTGGAAAAGCTCGGAAATCAGGTACAGAAGTCCAAGATCGAAGAACAAGGAAACCAGGACGAATCAAGTTGGAGCCAAGAGTTACTCGATATCGAGTATATTTACTCGATATCGACGAAAGATGTCCGAGTAGTGCTGATCGAGTAGGAGCTGATCGAGGAAGCTGAAGACGAAGCCAACCCGACTCCGGAGCTTTACTCGATATCGAGTAAACTACTCGATATCGACAAACCTGAAAGCGCTGCCCTGAGTCGAGGAGCCATGCGATGTCGAGAAGCCGAAGACCTGGAGATGTTGAGCACCAGTTACTCGATATGGAGTACACTACTCGATATCGACAAGACCAGTGGCGCCTGTCCGAGCCAGATCGGGGAGAAGTTGCTCGACAACACCAGGCCAAGCAAGTCGATGACACAAGTTTACTCGATATCAACTAAAGTTGTCGATATAGAGGACCCCATCACCACATTTTCGAGTCGGATCGAGGACCAGCTACCTGAGACGCCCAGCCAGCCGAAGTCGACGAAGAACTTTACTCGATATCGAGTATTTACTCGATATCGAGGAGTGCCATCCTGAGCCGCGTTACGCGGTGAGCTGTCCTACGTGGTTTTGGATTGCTTGGAGCCGAAGATTGTTCGATTCTATCCGAGATCTATCAAGTCCTATCTATGGAGAAGATTTACCCAAACATGGAAGATTTACCTTTTTGGATTTAATTCCTTTATTCCATTTATTTATATTTAAGCCTTTAGATATTTAGATATAGATATAGATAGACTTTCTTACCTTGATTAGCAAGGGTTGAAAGCCTATAAATAAAGTCTTAGCGGCTGAGTTTTATGCATTCAATTTCATAGAGAACAAGTGAGTAGTAGTAGAGAGAGAGAGAGTGTGTGTGGCGAGCAAGGTGGAAAGGCGAAAGCGGATTTGACTTGTTCGGTTGTAAGCTTTCTTTGGTTTATTTTAATGCAAGTTAGTTTCTTTTGTTTATTAATGTGTTTCTTGATAATGAACAACGAGTAGTCCACCCACTTCTAGGGTCGGGGTGAGCCCGATGGTAGCCATGTGAGATGACGCGGTAAAGTACGATCTTTTTATGCAATTCGTCTTCTATCCCTATGAGCATGATTCTTTTGCGAGAGTTGAAGGTGATCCTTGTTTGTGTTATTGAAGCGAAAGTGATCTTAATGCAACTTGTTTGTGTTATATACTCTATGTACTGTACGCGTGTAATACAACCGAATAAAAGTCTTCTTCCATTCCACCCTTCGGAGTACGTTCTACAATGACGTAAAAGTTTGGGGGCCATTAATATACATTAATAGCTCCTTTAGTATTGATATATAGATATCAAGATATCGATATCGGTTGATATCTTGGTATCAAGATATGTAGGTATCGATGTCAAGATATTGGTTTTCGTATCTAGATATCGATATAGGGTGCTATCGATATCAAGTGATACCTCCCAAAAAAACAAGTATATCAAATAAACCTAAATTGGATATATAGATATCAAGCGATGTAGATATCTGGCAATAACAAACACAAATATCATATATCACTTGATATTTAGGGGATACTAAACCACTAGATATCGATATCGGATATCAATATATCAATACCAAACGGGAAAGCCTCCTTTCATGTAACATATACTAAGTTGGTCAGCGAAAAAATACGGAGTACGTAAACTAAGCACGGATAGACATGGGCAAACGTGGGTCAGCCCGCCCCGCCCGCCCGCTAATATGGGTGGGCATGGACAGGAGGGAAAGCTCATGTGGGCTGCTAAGCCCGATGATGGCCCACCCCATCCTATTTGAGTCTTTTTTATTAGCTTTTGTATAAGGAAAAGTATGGAATTTGTGTAGTTATTGATTAGTTGCAAGATATGGCGTCTTCAAAATGTTTGGTGTGATTTTCAGGGTTTTATAGTGGATTTGGTGGAGTTTGGACGCACTTTAGAGCTTAATGAAAAACCATGAAGGCGTTGGAGAAGCTTAGGAAGAGCAAAAGAGGAGAAGGATGGAGAAAAGCCTTATTTTTTCCATTCATCACATTGAATCGAGTTCTAAAGCCTTCATGAGAGTTGTATTCTTTGAAAAGAGCTTTCCAAATCATATTCATATGCATTAGCTGGATGAATGATAACTCGGGAAAGTGCGTTTCAAAATGAAGAAGGAAGAAGTGCACAAGAAGAGCATCGACGTTGACCCTTGCCCCCTCGAGTTCGACACTTGAAGGAGAAGCAAAGTTACTACATGTATAAAGTCACCTCGACGTCGACCCTGACTACCTCGACATCAACCGTGAAATCCGAGAGAAAAATGATTGACGGTGATTTATGAGTGGCGTCGACCCTGACTACCTCTACGTCGACGCGAACCTACTTGAACTTTCTGCGAACATATTTGTTGGGCTATTTTGGGCTTCTTAATTAGGGTTTTTATCGAATTCTTTATACATGTAGTAAGTATATCTAAGAAGTTAGATATACTTAGATTTATTATATTTTTCTTTGGGTAGATTTAGGTAGAATTATATTTTTCCTAAGACAAAATCTCAATTCTTGGGGATCAAATCTTAGTTTTATCTATAAATAAAGCCTAATAACGGCTAAATATTATCAAGCAAGACACGACTAAATTGACAGCAGCCCTAGGAGCGAGAGTTTGAAGATTGTTGAAGGTTTTGAATGTGGTTTTGAGGTTTGTTTTTATTGCAATTTCCTATTATGTTTTCGTCACTTTTTAGCATGTTTTCTATGGCTATGTGTGAGTAGTCCCCCTTCTTCTAGGGTCAGAGTGAGCCCGAAAATAGCCATGTATTTTCTGCCATTGAATCTATGATATCTCTATGTTATTATCATCATCTATCTGGTGCTTATTTCCTTTGCGAAAGTAGAGGAAATTTCTTTTTTGTGATTATGAAGTGAAAGTGAATTGATTGCGAATTTGGATAATAATTAGGATTGATTTGTGAAAGTTGATTAAACCCTAATTATGAAAAAATAGAACAAATAGGTTTTATGCAAAAGTCCCTAATTGTTGATAAAAACATGATATTTTTTCTTTGATTCTTGTGTGTTGCATGCATGGTTATTGTTGTGGTTATTCCTCTACCTTGGAAATGTTTTTCATATTGTTTACAACCCTAAAATCTTTGATTTATATTTTGTTACATTGCTGGAAACCAAACAAACCCTTTCGATAATCCCCACCCCTCTGACTACCCCTCGATATCTATCTCACCAGTCGATATCCACCCTATTGCTATTGATTTGTGTGCTGTTAGATCTCGCAGGAACCCTAGACGTCGACCACCACACTCGACATCAACCTGATAAGTCGACGCAAGTGGTCGATACTGAGCCATTCCTACAGTGATTTCCCGGACTCCGAAGCGCGAAACTATTCTAGAAAGGTTGTCCTCTCTCATGTGGAACGATCACGACTTTCGTTGTCTATACAATGGGAATCGAGGTATTTATTTGAAGTATAGGGTATTAAAAAAACTACTCACTTTCCCCAACAACAAATTGGCGCCGTTGCTAGAGAGGGTAACAATCTCCATCTAGAGTAGTTAATTTTTAGGGTTGGGACTAGCCCACCTCCTCCTTGTTTTCTAACACTACTTGTTCGTTTCTAGTGTCTCTTTTGAGGTGTATGCAACGCACTGATCGCACACTAGAGTTTAAGGCTTTAGACAAATCAGAGCGTTACTTTCATCTAAGGAAAAGGCAAAAGGGAGTCATGGTCGACCATGAAGCCCTTGAGCAAAAAGTAGAGAGGCTGTGAAGGGAGAATCAGTAGGCCGCTCAAAGGATCAATGGGCCAATCTATCTCAAGAATAAGAAGTTGAGAGAGCTTGTAAAGCTGATGAGCAATTGGATAGGATTCCTCGCAATGTTCGGCAATATATGCACCCGCCTCTTCGGGTACCCGCATCACTTATTGTCTTCCCCAACGCTCCTGCTAATTTTGAGATCAAGACAAGCTTCATCACAATGGTCAAGAAGAACCAATTCTCGGGGAACCTAAAAAAATGCCCAATGAAGCATGTGTGTGAGTTCCTGGATATATTTGACACCATCGCCCATGGAGATACTTTGGAATATGTGAGGCTTAAGGCCTTCAGGTGGTCACTTACGGGGAAGGAAACTTCATGATTCTTTCTTAACCAAGTTTTTCCCACCCTCTAAGACATCGGAGCTCCGGAAGAAGATCTTTACTTTTACGCAATTGAGAGAGGAGGACTTGGTGGCGGCATAGGAGAGATTCAAAGAGCTTCAACGACTATGCCCTAGGCATGGGCAAGACGAATATGCTCTCCAATAGATATTCTTCAATGGCTGAATTCGGCAAAAAAGGACCGGATTAATGTTTATACCAACCTCCAGTCCCTTGAGATGACTCCAGAAGAAGCATAGGAGGAGTTAGAGCACCTGGTTGAATATGACAACACTTATGAGACCTCCGAAATCTCTGACACGAGGTCCCCATCATCTATGGCTCTCTACCAACCATATAAGGAGATTGATCCTGATGTTCGTGAGAAATTCAGGAAGAATCAAGTCAGGAAGTTACAAAAGCATGTTCGGCATATATCGACTAATCAAGCATACATAGAGTGTGGATCTACCACCGACACCACCGTCCAGTGCCCTCACATAGATCAGGCACAGTTAGCCAAAAGTTATGTGGATGCTTATTATGTAGGAGGTCCTAGCCATGGAGGAAACCAAAATAATTGGGGCAATCGACAACCGCAACAAAGCTATGGTGGACATAATTTCCATCGAGCTCCAGGTCATCCAGAGCGTGAGGAACCCTGCAAAGATATGAGTATGATACTTGAGGAGATGAGAAGAAATGAAGCGAAGAATGATCTTGCCGACACAGTTGTCCAAAACCAATTGCAAGGTCTTAATGCTCGATTTGAGAAGATGGACATATGGAGGCTGAATATTGAGACCCAAGGGGTTCAATTGGTAGCTGAAATTCCAAGGCAAATCAGCACCGTACCAAGCCAAACCGTGGCTAATCATAAGGGACCTGCGACCAGACATGTTGTTTCTATTAAATTAAGGAATGGCCAAGAGTTAGCAAACCGAAAGGAATACTGCGAGCCGAGGACAACAGTTGATATTGACTCCACCTCGGTCGACGTCGACCCCGTCCAGTCGTTTGCAGAGAAACCAGAGGAATTGGCCATAGTTGACATCGACCCACCTCGGGTCGACGTCGACCGACTTGTTCAGCAGAACCAGTCTATCATCTAGAAGCCTCTCGACATCGAACCACCTGCCTCGACGTCGACCCCTGCTGCAGAAAGGTCAAAACCTTCTAGGGTTGTTCCTAAGCCAAAGGTACCACTCTCATTCTCCCCCAAAACACTTAAAGATTCCACTGGTTCGAAGTTCAAGCGATTCGTGAATATGCTTCAAGGCCTCAACGTCACTATTTCCCTTACCGAAGCATTTCGAGAGATGCCCGCTTATGTAAAGTTTTTGAAGGAAATATTGAGAAACAAGAGGTCAATAGCGGACAGTGCGGAGGAATGCAACAAGATGGACTTCCCCGAAAATAAGACTGATCCAGGAAGTTCATCATCTCAATTGGGCTTGGAAATCATCGTTACAAAGACTTGTGTGATTTGGGAGCTAGTCTAAGTCTTGTGATGCTCTCAATGTGCCACCAAGTCAACCTAGGAGCATTTGAGCCATTTGAGATGAAGTAGTTTATGACCGAAAATACATGGATGAGACCCACAGGGATTATGGATAATGTCCTAGTCAAGGTAGGGAAGTTCTTCTTTCCAACTGGTTTCATCGTTTTGGATAGGGAACCAGATCCTGTTATGCCAATCAGTTTGGGTAGATCTTTTCTGGCCCCGGTAGACGCGAACATCAGCGTCACGAATGGCCTACTTACCTTCACCATAGTAAATGAGGTGAATGAGTTTCGGTTTAATTCGACTATAAAGGAGGTAAGGATGATGGAGGTCAATGACTTATATGCGCGAATGGACATCATCCCATGTAAGGAGCTTACAACGGAGAAGAAAGCCAAGGTGCCAACACACATAGCGGAACAAATCAATAATCTATTGGCTAATTTGGAGGATGAAGAAGCAAAAGTCAAAGGCTAAAACACGAGTTGTTATCACTGCCAATCGACGTCGACCACCACCTGGTCGATGTTGAGCCCCACTGAGGATCATCAGTACACTACAGGAGCCATGTATGGGGTTCTCACTAGAACCCCAGTTGATGTCGACCCCCCTAGGTCGACGTCGACCCCACCTCCATCGACCCCTGCAGCCACATCGACTACAAAGTAGAAGAGGTCGAGAGCATGCACTCGACGTCGACCAATACTCGTTGATGTCGATCACCCTCCATTGAATTTAGTAGTTAATATGAATTTAGTGCAGACTCCATAATTTTGCAAATAAGCATAAATTACATAGATTATGTACTATTCTAACCCAAATTCATGAAATGTATACATAAATCGATATAAAATTCAATATAAAACATGGCACAAAACATGGACATCAGACACCCTTCCGCATGCCTTCGGTACACACTCGGAATGGTTGTGTCGAGTGATTCCCTATGTGTGTCGAGTAGGCCTTGGCCGAGTACTATGTGTTGGGCCGAGTTAGTTTATTCCATTAATTAATTAGTGTTGTTTTATGTAAGTAGAATTAATAAGTTACAAGGATTATATCTCTTCTAGATTAATTCTTGTACACCAAGTTATTCAATTTCTATCTTATTTAGGAATTACTTATCTTAGGATTGTTTTACTTATGTTTAGAAAAATTAGATATATCCAAACCCCTTTCCTTTGTGAGGAAGGATTGGTTAGATCTTCCATAGCTTTTCTCTTTAATCAGATTGAATAGAATTGAGGAACCCTTTTATGGATTAAAGGGGTCTTCGATTTCAATCCCAAAAAGTTATCTTGCTCTTGTGATCTATGTTACAATCGGCCAACACAATCACCATCACCATCCAGTTCTTGATCGACCAACACCCTAAGCCAAACACAACCCAATTCGCCGCATCAAGGAAGAAGGCCTAAGGCGTAAGGCTTCGACTTTGGGCTCCTCAGCGCTGGGCGCCTAGCGCTCTCGCTCCGCGTCCTCGACTCCGCTAGCAGCAAGTGCGTCCCCATCCAGCACCCTCAGAACCTTCGCGCGCGTGCCCTCGCTCAGCTACTCGCCTTCGCTCTCGCTCTCCAGTACTCTCACTTTCAGCGAAGCGCACTTCGAAAGCATGCATCCCTCGGCACTCCCGCACATCCTGAGGCTCCACGCCTGTGTGCCCGAGACCCTCCGCGAGCGCTGCTGCTTCCCTCGCTTTTGCTTTCGTCGCTTTAGTTTTGTTTAAACTGTCTAAGTTCTTTTCCGTCTCTATAATTAGTTTATTTAATTGTTCAATCAGGAGATATTGGAAGAGCATTGCCAGATCGGGAAAATATACGACATGGTTCTTGATCTTGAGCCCATAGGCAAAAGATCGGGTATCCCAAACGTATCAATTATGTGGTTGGTTTTTGCTATACTTATTGTTGAGTTTGATGGCATGATGAAAATTATTTATGCAAAATTTAATGAGTAAAGTGATCAACCCTGCTTGCTTGAGATGTTAGTTCGAGCGAGATGGGACAATATGGTGAGGAGTCCGAAGCACTATGTATTCGGCGCCATTCGTGACACCTATGTTTGCGACTTACGAGAAGGTAGTGCTAAGGTTAGAGGGGCAAAACAAATTAGGAAAAAGAGCAAAGAGTGGAAGAGTGAAAGGTGAGGAAATCAAAGGAAGAAGGAATGTGGTAAGAAGTTGTTGGATTTTTTAAATAATCCCTTTTTCCTTATTATTAGCAACAATCCCTTTTTTTCCTTTTGTATTTATCCAACCTGGTAGAAAACTTCTTTATGGATTTTTTAAATAGGTAAGTGTATTTAAAAGGACATCCTTTCGTAATTTCACCACCTAATTTTAGGCTTATCTGATGGCTGATTTCGTTGTCGGCTTTTAGATTGGCCGAGTGATGTACTTCACCAGTTTCTTTTACAGTTTTAAAAATTATACTGCTAATTTTAATATATAATTGTTTTAGCTTTTTAATTTCAAGTTTTATATCTATAAGTTGGTCTGAAATAGCAATTAAAATTGCTTCAAAATGCTAATCGTCCCTATCTAAACTAGTTTAGTACCCGCACTATTGTGCGGTCTATTTTCTAAATTAATACATTTAATATTAAAAAAATTTATAAAAAATTTCTGTAAGTAAACTTTAAACTCTAAATACCCCTCACATCTAAATATTGTCAATTATTATACAGTTGACGGTAAAAATGAAATCCATGGGAGCCGAGTCTTACCTTTATATCATTCAATTTGCAATTAATTACTATCGGCATATTTGAAAATCAAATCATAACCACCTGATCGGCAAATCCTATCGGTATATATGATTAGTTGTAATTATTCTATCGGTATAAATGATTATTTTTATTTATTAATTTTTAATTACTCTATTGTTTATAAGGACATTAATTTGACTTAAAATTAATTAATTAACAAATTCTATCGGTATATATGAAATCATAACCACCTTATCGACAAATCCTATCGACATATATTAATTATCGCCTTAGGCTCCCATAGATCTATTGTCGGCATATATTAATTAGGGTACTTAATTAAATTAATTTGGATAATTAATTAACAAATTAAAAAAACTATACGTTAACAATCAATTAATCGACATATCATAAAACTAATCAAATAAGTGGGATAACAATCCTAACCACCGGATAAGTGGGATAACAATCAATTAATATTTTGATTTTGAAATATAATTGTTTTTATTATTAATGTAATTAATCTAATTAAGTAACAGAATTAAGTAACAAATCCTAAATATAAAAAACTACTTTAAAGGAGAATTCACCACATGATGTAAGCGACTTCTCCTTTAGTATTATACTATTGATATTTATATTGATGTCAATTTTTTTGAATTTGAATTTAATAATTTATAAAAATAATTATTTAAAACGTGGGTAAATTAAGTTCATCTAATGTAGAAAAAATAAATTTATAAAACTAAAATTAATAGACATGAAGTTGTTTGGATTTCTATTGTTAATTGATTAAGTAAACTAAAATTCTAAAATTTAAAAAAATTAGAAGGAAATTGGATAAGAGGAAAAGAAATTTCACTGACTTGTTTTGTGTTTAAATTATTAATTAGATTATTTAGTTATTTCAATGAAAAAATCCATAAAAATTAGAAAGTTAAAGATTGCATGTTAAAATTTAAATTATATATTTTGGTGATTAACCCAACTTATACAAACAAATAAAAGGTAATTAAACATATGACTTATGCTTGTTGAACTCCTAGATGTTATAGTATTGTAATTAATCACAAAAAAAAAAGTTTGTTGTGAAAATTATTTTTAATAATAAAGAAAATAGATTTATTTATTTTTAAAATAATTTAGAAAATAATATCATCAACTCAATAAGAAAATTAACTTTATTAAGTAAATTGTTTCAAAGTCATTAATTAAATGATTAAAATTTTGGATGAATATCAATCATATTAAATCTTTAATGCACATCCAAATCTTAAGTACATTTCTTAATTAACTTTAGTACTTATGACTTTTTTTTAATAAATAAAAATGTCGTTCCTGTGATCTCGGAGAATCAACCATGGACGCTTTTCGTCAATTTACCCATCTAGCACGGGTTCAAAACACACATGGTGAATATCAATCTTATCCGATACAAATTCAAATTTTTAACATTTTGACACAATTATTTGGGGATTTAAAAACCAAATTAAACCGTAAAATCATTCAAATTCAAAAAATCTTTAAATTGATTTTCCTTGAATTGGCATGGGAGGTGTTGTCCTCTTCCCCAATTCAAGATGAAAAACAATGTAGACATTCAATTCGATGGGAAGATAACGATATGAATATATGATACATACAATTAGGGGAATCGTCTAATCATCTCGGCCTTGTAAAAATCATAACCTCTATTTCACGTATAGGTTCTTGTTATTCAATGCACAAAATAACAACACAACTCGATTTCACATCTTGAATTGTAATTGTAATAGATGTACATGAGCAATCTCCCTAAAAAAAATTAGAAACTATGTGGGTTACATACACAATTGCCCAAATAGTAACATGAATTGACCTATTTTTTTTTAGTTTCTTCCTTTTTCGTTGTTGGTGTTGATAGAATCAAAATCAAATTTGATGAGACACAGTGAGTTGACGATGTGCCAGCAAATCCAGCACATACATCTCTCAAATTTGCTTGTGAGATAGAGCATACGCAAGCGGCCTTGCGACAGATGTCTTAGGTGAGGGATACGGAAGAAAGCAACAACGCAAAGACTCTAGTGAAGCTACATCTGACTTGTACTCTTTCATTGCCACTATTATGCTAAGGTACTCGGAACCAACCATCGCTCCACCTCCGAACAGAGAAATAGGAATTATCTAGACAAAGAGAAAGGCATATGATCAGGCAAAAAACACCAAAATAAAATAATCAATATCAATAGGTTTGTGAGGACGGAAACGTACTAAATTGATGAATTGGAAAGAAAGAGAGAGGGTAAAGATACTTTGATGTTGGTCGTCATCGGAGACCTCGAAGTTGGCTCTGAGCACGTTAGGGAGGAGATGATCCCGCCGAGCTCCAATGAACATGGTACTGATCTTTGATCAACGACATCTATTGATCACCAATAGAGAAGTGCGGGTGAATTATCCTACGCCATAAGATTTTTTATTATAAAAAAGTAGAGAGCGGGGAGGATGTCAAATATTCACTGTTTAATGGAGAACAGGAGGGGTAAAAGATAACGGGGATAGATGATCGACAAAACACATAACTAACCTTTTCATCTAGCATAACAATATTTAGATAATTACCTTCGAAGTCATTCTTTGAACTTGTACTTCTCCAAATTAATGTGAATAACATGGACCCAAATTTTGTAGTGTCCTCTTGCCTTTAGATCATCTAATAATGTAAAACTAACCTGAGAAAAAATCATTTTTAGAATCGATTATAAAGCAATAACAAAAACTGTAAAAGTTTAAAATATAATTGTGATTGAGTATCATTTTATCAATGAATTCGAGTACCTGTAAAAATTAAAAACTACAAAAACATGGTTAGAATTTGATAGAAAGGTAATGGAATGAATAAAGTAGAGTTTTTTTAAGAAATGCCTGAAATGGAAAGGCGACTCGCCAATTATTATCAAACGTATAATGATTGTCGGGGGTATGAAATGATTTAAATAGAAGTGGAAAATGTTTAAAGATAAATAAGATAATTAAAATAATTGGTAAAGATTATTATTAAGGATAAGATTCTTTTAATATCTAAACCAACCAACAACTATTTCGTATTTATAGGGTTAAAAGAAAATTTCAAAAATTCGAGACAACGACATATAATTTTTTTTACCAAAGTATATCCAAATAATTTTTTTTTAAACCTACGCCATATCCTTTTTTTTTAGCAAAGCATATCCAACCAATTTTTTTTTTACCTACGCCATATCCTTTTTTTTTATAGCAAATATGCATATCCTAACAAATTTTTAAATAGATTAGAAATCCAAACTACTAAGATATGTTAGTTATATGTATATATTTTGATTGAATTCATATATTGTTATAATTCATTGATTATTAATTTTAAATTTAAAAATAACATTCCTACATTAAAGGAGAAGTCGTCACATGTCGTAGGCGACTTCTCCTTTAGTATTATAATATAGATGTAAAACATGAGGATAAGACTTATGGGGACAATCTGTAAATACCTCCAGATTGGCTTATAGATAAACACATTTTAATTAACTTGGCTCTAATACCAAATTTGAGGATCATAGTAAAAGCATAAAAGTGCTAAAATATATTAAAGCGAAATTTAGAAAGATAAGAATGCAAACTAAGGATATAAATTAAACTTACTAAAATATAGGGTTTGTTTTTATAATTTTCTGTAAAGTTGGTTATTTTTCAAATTATTTTGGATTTTTGACTAGTTTACAAGTTTATTCTCAGCCGGTGAGAATGAAAGAAACAATTTGCTTGATCCACGTGTTCAAAAGTTAATGAAAAAACAGCATGTGTGTGCCCTTTGATAAACATATTTTCATAGATGTTATAGGATGAATTTAGATGCATTTCATTGTCCCATAATGATGTTTTATAGTTAATTACACATTATGCTTTTTTAGTGGTAAAGTTTGGAAACTACGCTATTTTATTGGATTTATGCAGAGTCGTAGTCCCGACATGGTGAAGAGCTTGGGAAGAGACCAAAAAGGAGAGCTAAGAGACAAGCAATGAAAGAGCGAAGACAAGCCAAGGAGCAATGGAGAAAGGATTCAAGGTCTAAGAGCTTAAACAACAACGAGCTGCGAAAGCTGTCGACGCGGCGAGCTGAACTTAAAACGTGATTTCCCAAGGCTCCAGATGTCTGACAACCTATTATGATCATGCGTTGTAAAGCTCTCAACGATCTATACAAGTCTGGAAAAGGAAAATTTTCGTTGCGGTGAAATTCCAAATCTACACCGCAAAAGAGCGGCGCCCACCGGTTCTCTAGCAGCGCCTGCCGATTTCGTTGTTTCCAGATCTGTGCAACGCGGCCCAATTCTATATTTAAGGAAACTCTATCTATCTTTTCTAGGGTTTTTGCCAATATCTTTAGGCCTCATATTAGACTATTTTCGAGGAGGTTTTCATTTATTCATGAATCCAATCATCTAACATTGATAACTTTTCTCATTCAATTCATTAGAGTTTGATTTTCCATTCAAGGGAGTAAGGTAAGCCTGGTTAATTCTCCTTTTTTTTCATCTACACTTTCGAGATTTAGTTGGATGTTTTTGAGTTTCTAATAAAGTACTCCCTCTGATCGGAAATATTTGATGTTTGACTTTTGTGCACGTAATTTTAGGAGCTAAAAACTATATAAAATCTTATTTATTTTAATTATTTTTTTTCATAGTTTAATATTTATTAGTAATAAGTATTAAATTGTAAAAAAAAATTTATTAAAAGATTAATATTTTATATAGTTTTTAGCTCCTCAAAGTACGTGCAAAAAGTCAAAACATCAAATATTTCCGATCGGAGGGAGTAGTATTTTTCTCTTTAATATTATTCGATTTTCCTTGTGTTTATTATTGATATTATTGTGATTAGCTACCATGATCATATCTAGCTAGGGTTTTATTCTATCTAATTTGTGTCAAATCCGAAGTAGCATGCTTAGGATTGTGAAAACCTTGTTTGATCATGACTAAGTTGGGATTTCGACATATGTCTTAAACATCGGTTACCATGCTTACTTGATGTTATTCATGTGCATTGATTCTTAGGAACTTGTGCTATCTTTATGTTAAATCTTTATCGTGCTTTGGTTACATAAAGGTGTAAGGGGTTAAATTCACTCGTTGTGGTTTAATCTATATAAACTAAGATGGGAGGAATTCGTAGAGAACAACTTTAATTGGATTCGACGACCAATAAAGCCAACCAACGTCGAGAATTTATGGGTGGAAACATCTCTTTTATTTACCAATTGCATTTGTTTATATTGTTTTCTTTTAATCTCTATTTCATCTCTTTGCTTTCAATTGATAAATACACAAGATATTGAAATACTTGTTTCATTGTGGGATCGACCCCTTACTTGTATACTATACTAGTTTGTTTGTTTGTGAATTATTTTGACAAGGTAAATCAACGACTTTTCTTCCGTCAAATTGGCGCCGCTGCCGGGGATTCCAGGGAGAATACTTTCATCATTCCATCGAAAGATTGAAAGTATTATTGGATGACCGTACCTCACGGGATATCCAAGATGAGTTGGGAGAAATAGTATTGTGCGTTCTCAGCAGCATGACTCCCGAGACACACTCATATGCCAAATCTTAGAGGGACAATGGCCTTGTTGGTATGGAATGGTCGGAATGGTGGAGTCAATTCCTTCGTATAGGTCACTTGTCGGAGATGGTAGAATCTTGCAAGCAAGCACCTCAACTAAAGGAAAGCCAAGAAGCAAGTACTGAGGAGTTGATCAAAGATGGATAAGAGAGCCCGATGCCCATTGACGTGGAGTCTCATGAGTCAACACATGAGGAACCATGTGTTTTGGCCCCTACTTCACCTGAAGAAATCATCCGTAACTCACCTATGGTGGAACCAAGTCCAGAGCCGATTTTTGTGGCTCCTGGGCAATGTAATGATAATTCTTACACTTTTGTGGATTTTGGTGAATACGTAGATTATTGGGAGCACTATTTCTACAAGCCACCACCCTTGTGAGAATGTTTTAGCCTTATTGAAATCATCTATAATTCATTTTTCTTATATGTGTGATTTACTCTCCTTATGTTTCTACCTCTTGATATTGATTTCATTATCTATTGTCAAAACCGACTCACATATTTTTTGTTTGCGGAGTTTATATGTTTATGTTTGCTTTTAAAGATATTTGGCTTTAGATTGTGTATTTAAAAATAAAATGGAAACGGTTGAGATACTTAGTAACCGGATCTATGCATGATACCAATGGGTATGATTTGCGTCAAATGGTATAAAAACTATCTGATATGAAAGGAAGCTTGATAATGAGTATCCGGGTTTATTCATGAAACCCATGTTTGTAACTCGCGTCAAAAGATGTTCAAGTGGACTTTATTCGAGTAAATTGAGGTGTTGATAGACTGGGTTCATTCATGACACCCATGTTTTTGACTCGCGTCAAGAAGATACCAAAGCCGAAATACAAGAATTAAAAGAAAAGAAAAAAAAAGAAACTAGAAGAAAAAGAAAAGAGAAAAGAAAGAAAAAGAGAGAGGTCTAGAGCCAAATTGCTTATTTTTTTTTCGCAAGTGATGGCATTTCGATGGAGATTTGGTGATATCGTTGTCAATGCCTATGAGCTTAGTGCATTTTGGAATGATTTGAGTATTGAACTTATAGCCTAAACACATGAGAGCATGAGTGAAACACAAATTCCTAGTGAGGTTAGATGATTTATACTTCTATACTTTGATCGCTAAATACAATATGATATGATGTTTATTCACTTGATCTTGTGTTCATTTCAAATTGATGTTGCTTTTGATTGAGGCTATTCATGAAGAATGAACTCGTAGGTATAGGTTGGTTTTTATTATTCGCCCGAGGAGTAGCGAAGCTTAAGTGTGGGGTCGTTTGATAAGGTATATTTTGATAGGCATTATAGGATAATTTTAGAGGCATTTCATTGTCAAATAATCATGTTTTATAGTTAATTGCACATTATGCTCTTTTAGTGGTAAAGTTCGGAAATTCCGCTATTTTATTGGATTTATACAGAGTCGTAGTCCCGACGTGATGAAAAGCTTGGGAAGAGACCAAAACGAGAGCTAAGGGAGAAGCCAAAAAGAGACAAACCAAGGCAAGGAGCAATGGAGCAAGGAATCAAGGTTTAAAAGCTTAAACAACAGCGAGCTACGAAAGTTGTCCGCGCAGTGAGCTGAACATAAAATGCGATTTGCCAGGGCTCTAAATGTCCTATTTCCTATTATGACCATGTGTTGGAAATCTCTAAAAGATCTCTACGATTCTGGAATGGCACAGATTTCACCGCGGTGAAATACCAACTCGCCACCCTGAAAGAGCGGCGCCCGCCGGTTTCGCTGTTTCCGGATCTTTGCAACGTGGCCTAATTTTATCTTTTAGGAAACTCTATCTATCTTTTCTAGGGTTTATGCCAAAGTTTTTAGGCCATATATTAGACTTCTTTTCATGAGGTTTTCATCCATTCATGAATCTAATCATCTAACGTTGAGAACTTTTCTCATTCAATTCATTAGGGTTTGTTTTTCCATTCAAGGAAGATAGGTAAGCCTAGCTAATTCTATGTTGTTTTCATCTACACTTTAGAGACTTGGTTGGTTCTTTGTGAGATTTCAATAAAGTAGTATTTCTCTTTTTAATATCGTTCGATTTCCATTGTGTTTATTGTTGATATTATTGTGATTAGCTACCATCATAGTATCTTGCTGGGGTTTTATTCTATCGAATTTGCATAAAATCCGTAGTAGCATGCTTAGCATGCTTACTTGGTGTTGGTGTTATTCATGTGAAAACATTGTTTGATCATAACTAAGTAAGGATTTCGACATATCTCTTAAACATCGGTTACGATGCTTACTTGGTGTGATCCATGTGATTAGATTCTTAGAAACTTGTGCTGTCTTTATATTAAATCTTTTCCATACTTTGGTTACATAGATGTGTAAGGGGTTAAATTAACTCGTTGTGGTTTAATCTATATAAACTAAGATGGGAGGAATTCATAGAGAACAACTTTAATTGGATTCGACGACCAATAAAGCCAACCAATGTCGATAATTTGTGGGTGGAAAGATCTCTTTTATCTATCAATTGCATTTGCTTATATTTTTTTTTCCTTCTCTATTTCATCTCTTTGCTTTCAATTGATAAATACACAAGATATCAAAATACTTTTTTCTTTGTTGGATCGACCCTTTACTTGTGTACTATACTAGTATGTTAATTTGTTTGATAATTATTTTGATAAAAGAAATCAATGGCATTCCCTCCGTCACCCTTCCCATTTAATTAGCAACATCCCCACAAATTAATTCGTAACACCTCCACTTGCACATGTACACGCACACCATACTAATTAATTACATGTGCTAATGAACATAAAAATCTAATTAATTAGAAAAACTACATACACATGTAGAAATGTTAACATGAATTTTTAAAAAATTATTTTTTGGCATTTTCACCTGTTAAAAAAAATATAATTTTTTTATTTTTGAGGGTAATTTAATTTTATCTACCTATAGTCACCCACTTTGTATACGTTTTGTGGAAAAAAATTAACAAGAAAAGGTTTAGGTGGATGAAGTTAACAAGAGGTAGTTCATAACTTGTATACCATGTGGTTCATGAAGTTAAGAAGAAGTGGTTCGTGAACTTAACAAAAAGTGGTTCAATCATTTAATTTGTAGTGGTTCAGCCATTTTATTTGTAGTGGTTCAGTCATTTTACTCGTTATGGTTCAAACCTTTACTCTTAGTGGTTTAATCATTTTACTCATAGTGATCCAACCATTTACACTTAGTGATTCGTGAAGTTAACAACAAGTGGTTAATTCAACCATTTTACTCGTATTGGTTCAATCATTTTACTCGTAGTGGCTCAATTATTTTACTCGTAATAGTTCAACCATTTACTCTTAGTGGCTCAATCATTTTACTCATAGTGGTTCAACCATTCGTGAAGTTAACAAGAAGTGGTTGAACCATTTTACTCGTATTGGTTCAATCATTTTACTCGTAGTGGTTCAACCATTTGCTCTTAGTGGTTCCATTAATTTACTCGTAGCGGTTCAAACAATTACTTTTAGTGGTTCCATCATTTTACTCATAGTGGTCCAACCATTTACTCTTAGTTATTCTACTCGTAGTTAGAGCTGGCATTTCGGGTAATCTGCTTGGGTTCGGGTAGATCACATTCGGGTCGGGTCACAGATGAGTCGAGTAAACTTGGTCGAAATTTCTATGTCGGGCTTGGTAGAGTCAGGTCGGGTCGGATTCGGTCAGAATCGGGTTGGACCCATTTGGGTTTTCGGTCGGAATCGGGCTGGGTTTTCAGTCGCCTAAATCATGTCAAATATATCCGACTTACCTAACTAATGTAGTTTGGCAAGTACGGGTCGATCCCACAAAGACTCAACGATTTGTATGTAAGTCAAAGTGTGCTAAATAAGAACTAAAGACACCAATAAGGGGGATTGTGATAGTTTCAACTAACTAAGAATGCAAAAGTAGGAAAAATAATAAAGTAAAACAGATTAAGTGAATAAATATAAGGGAAATAGCTTAGGTCAATCAATCTTAGCAATCAGGTTTCATTCATTGATTATCGAAATCAATTAGATAACTTCCTCTTGAATACTTCGTTGTGGAAATACTAGGTCTTTTGAATCCAATTCCTTGTCAAATCTAATTAACAGGACAACCAGACCCGGAAAACCCTAATTATCAAACAATATATGAAACTATCAAGATTCAATTCAGTAATCGATTAAGCTTAAAGGAAATCAACAAAGACAATCGACGCGCACAACCAGTTATTGCATCAATTGCAAATCAATTCTTTATAGAAATATCTAAATCAACCAGTTTCAGAGATTTATACTTTGCTACTCAAGAATATAGATAATTCAACCAGAAATTACGTATATCTAGCTATAACTTATCATAAAAAGGCATCAGTTGATCAAACTAATGGAAATTCACGAAAGTCCTAAACATTCAACGCAAAGAATTGATATTATTGACAGATGAGTATTAAGATATAGAAATCTCACAATGAAATGATAAACCCGACCCTTCGATTAATTTTCCTAAGAAAAGAGGTTTAGTGGTTCATGGTTGAAAATAAATCACCAAGGTTCCTTATGAAAAACTACGTCTCTGCCCAATTCTGTTCGATTAGAACCAAAATAAAAACTCCCTTTTGTTCTTTCAAAAACCATCGTTTCGTCTTCCTAATTAATTATAATAAAATAATATAAATAACATCTTTCATAAATTAACAAAAGTAACAACTCTTTCTTGAACTCGCTAAAAACCTCGGTCTCAACAAATAACTCGGCCGAGTTCTTGTTGCTCCACCCGAGTTCTTTTCAATAGCCATCTTGACGTACAGATTTCGCTATTTTCAAGGCGGAATTTGGAAAAGTCGTAAACACGAAAGTTGTAGGTCTTCGAATCCTCTTTCCAACAAGTATAGGTACGTCCAAATACGATAAATATATCCTTTGAACAACTCGTTTTATTGCAGCGTCACCAGCTTGGATGACTCCAATCAATTCTTCTTGCTTATTAGCCTCTTGCTCGAGGTTAGGTCATTCCCATGTCATCAATTGGCTCCACCAATGCCTGAAAGTATGTGCAAACATATGTAGATTCCGACTCTCTAGATAATTAACTAAAATATGAAAACTATTCTAATTCATGCACTTTATTATATCTAAATCTATCTAAATGCAATATGTTAACACTACCTAAATGTGTCTTGTAAAACATACAATACAAAACCAAGTAAGAGACACAAGACAATAATCAACATCATCACATGTATTTAGGCAACTCAAAATCTTAGGCACATTTCAATGCAACCTCACCGGGTATATAAAGTGTTTCACTCTCACTCGTGTGTTTAAGGTAATTCAATTCCGGTCAAACTCAATCCAATACAACTAAGCTACATAAAAATTGAAATCCATATCACAATCTCCACCGTGAGTGACATTACAAGCAATAATCATGATGAGGTCTTGCAAGGGTTGTAGTAGGGTTCGGTAAGAAAATCAAGGTACGGAAAGATTTAGGCTTTGGGGTGCTAAAAATCCGGGAAAAAGCGATCTCAACTACAACAGGAAAAATACTCGAAACCAAACATTTCTTCAACCAAACGAATTCAAACTTTAACTTCATCCACAAATAAAAACTTCACAACTCTTGTTAACCAACTCACACTATGTTACTTCTTTTTTTCTCTTGATTTTTCAATAATTTTTCTTCTTCTCTTCTCTTGCTTTTTTTCTTTTTATGATTTTTCCTCGATTTTTACTCCTAAGTGAATTTTATCCTCCTTAGGCCCCAAGTATTCAGAACAATAATCATCCTTATGAAGCTCAAAAAAATATACCACCCATACATAACTTCCAAATGCTCAAAATACTCTACTAATACACATTTTCACCAGTCTTCTCCCTAATTCCTGAATAGGGCAAGGCTAAAATCGGCTAAAAGATATTTTGTGGAGCTAACAAAAATGGGCTAAAAGGCTCAAATTTGGCTTCAACCAGAGGATACAATATACGGGTAGATACAGAGTAAGATATGTCTAACAAAATACTGCCTCAGTCATATGAAAATCAAAAGTAATAATCAAAATATACAGCCTTGAAATAGATATCAATCTCAATTCTCGGAAGTAGACACATTGGAGAGTATCACACACAAGAAGCAACAAGGACATCCATAGAGCATAGTCCTAATAAGGCTAACAAAACTCACAAGGTAAATTTTTGTTGGATTTCAATACCACCTAAAATGTAAGAGTTATACATGCTTCATCAATCCATTATCTCATGCTCCAATAGATCAAACTAACTAGACGAGGATCAACAATTGAAGCATATCATGGGACTTATAGTTACATTAAGAAGACAAGTGGTACAGATGGGGTTATCTGAAAGATCCTAAATCTAGAATGTCATGTATGCTGATTTTTTTTATAATATGCAAGACTAAGAATAATAACCATGAAATGCAAAAACAAGAAAGAAATATATACAATGCAACATAAATGCAAACATGTAAATGTTCCCTCCCCCACACTTAATTCACACACTGTCCTCAATGTGAAAAATAAAAGAGAATGGAAGAAACACTTACAGAGTCATCTACATGTCAGGCGGAGGCGGAGGTGGAAACCCATGTTGCCAACCATATGGTTTCCAAGCATCAAATCCGTCATTCAACAACTAGAACTGCTCCTGCATTAGATGGAAATGGTCATCCCGTCTCTCACCCAGCATGCGAAATTGTTCATCCACATGAGACCTCAAACCCGACACTGACTCCATCATAGTGTCAAACCTATAATCATAGTAAGCATTGCTTTGCTGGCTCCCCTCCTCAGGGATATAATCCATATCTTCCACCGCCTCCTCCTCATCACCATCATTCCATTCTTCTTCCTCATTCCCTTCTTTGTCGACACTTCTTGAACTTGCTCCTTGTGACGAAGTCTCTTACGGATGGCCATATCCTCAAGGCGAAGATCATCCTCCCTCCCTGAGATCGACCAGTTGGCCTCCCTTGTCAAAGAAGTACGCCTGACATCCGAAAGACGCATTACCCTCTTCGAGTTTCTAATAAGCCAACAATAGTCTCCTCTAAGCTAATAGAGAATCCGCATATGGTGTAGAGCATTGAAATCCAACGGAGTAGACTCGGTATCTGCAGGTCTAGTAAGTGGGATCCGAAAATGGCAGGCAAATTTTTTGACAATCCCACCTATACTCACTACTACATAAACGACCTAATGTGGCGCACCATTGTAGCTGTTTTTTCTATTGTAGCGGTTTAGGTGGCGGTTTATTCTTTTGTAACGGCTTAAGTGGCGGTTTTAATAATGTAGTAGCTACTCCATTTATTGGGGCGGTTTTTGTAAATCTAAAGTGGCGGTTTTAACTTTTATCTATTGTGGCAGTTTTTATTATCTATTGTGGCGGTTGGAGGATCTATTTTGGCGGTTTTTAAAACCTATTGCAGCGGTTTTGGGTTTTTTTCCTAACAATTTAACCCTAATATATTTTTTATTTGCTCCTCCACACAGTAGAGGCTGAGTGAGCGGACTGAGCGCCGCTTCACCCTTCTACCCATCCTTTTCCTCGTCACATCTCTCCATCTCTCCATCTCCCATTCAATGGCCTCTCGTCTTTTTCGCTCTGTAGCTCGCCCACTTTCTCTCGCTCTCTCTATCCCAAATCTCCATCTCCAATGGCGGATGTCTCATTTCCCTTTCTCTCCATCTCCCCCCTCGGGCTCTCCCTGGTCTGCCATTGATGAGAAACCAAGACTTTTCCGCTTCAGATCTGTAGCCACCGTTGCTAGGCTACACTGACGCCGTCTTCGCTCATGCCAATATCGACTGGTAGACCGCAAAAGAGCGTCTCTTGCCTCCAAAAATACCGAAGCTCAGTCGTGACCCTGGCAATCTCGATTAGGAAGTCATAACCACTCGTTGGCTTGAGGTTGTCACAAGGTAATCTCGTTCTCCTTGGCTTAGATTCCCTAGATCTGATTAGGGAGTGGATTTGATATATATTAGGGATTATAATCGACAGAATAAACAAAACCATTGAAGCTCTGTTATTTGGATTCAAAGAGGTATGAGTTTAGTTTAACTTGTTGTCTGTAATTGCAAACAACAGGTTATTATCTGGAATAGTTTAGGAAATGTGATTGGATGGTTTACTAGTTTTATTTTACCTTTTACTCTTTGATTCGTTTCATATAGGTTAAGTTCCATAAATTGTCTTGTGATGGAACATGATTATCATTGGATGGTTATAGATCTCAAATTAATGTAGCTATGAAAATATTGTTTCGGGGTAAGTGTTTTTATAGGATGAAAATCTTTCTTAAAAAAAAAACATTTCAGATTTAATCAATTGTAGTTGTTTTATAAGTATCGACAGCTTTTATGTATTATAAATCTTTAGTATTTGGTTAAGATATCTAATTGGCTCTTTTTTTTGTGAAGCTACTAACTTTGATCAAGAGCAAACAAGTGGCTTAAGTCTAATTCTTATTTTCAATGGAGTAGGGATTGGTTCTTAATTTCTCTTTCATTTCTATTGTTTATATCTATATGAACTATCGCCCTATTAACCGAAAATAATATGAACTTTGAAATTGACCGTTTCATATACGAACTATCGCCCCATTAACCGAAAATAATACATATGTGTATTCCTGTAAAGGCTCGAATTTTCAATCCTAATTTTTTTCGGAAAAAGGAAATTAAAAATAAACTTAAATCGAATTAGAAGCTCGTTTAGAGGATTCCGACTGTGATATAAAATTTGACGAACGATTTTCATTCTTTTACCTAGAAAATTGGAAATAATTATCAGATGGCGATATCCTTGTCGATTATAAAAATCTAATTGATCGAGAGAACGAGAGTCGGAGAAACTAACATTTGATAACTAATTGCGGGATTCAAAATTCACGTATTCAGGATTTATTACCGGGTATTTATTAACCAATCCTACACTCAATCATCACCTACTCCCATCACTCACCGTACCCTTTAACACCCCTTACCCTTTCATTTTTACCATCATCATCCCCGTCATTCACCATCACCCTCACCATGATCATTCACCATCACTATCACCAACTCCCTCTCCCCATCATCTGCCTTTGATTCTCATTGGAACAAGGATGAGCAAATCCTCCCTTCCCTTCTTCATTAACTCCAATCCATCCATCCTTCTATTCCAATTCTCTCCGAGCCGCCGACGCCATCACCGCCACCGTCCCTCCCCTGTTCTTCCAAGAGCGTTGCAGCAGTAACATCCACTCCTTGCTTCCTCCTTTCCACTTCGAGCCAGCCACGGGAGTCCTCCTCGACGCCCTGCCAAGAGCCAACCGCAGCAGCGACAGAAGGAGGAGCCGGAGACCAAGCGAGCACCGTCGTCCATCATCTCCCCTGCTCGAACTCGAACTCCGCTTCGGTAAGCCGTTCTCCTCCGTTTTCAATCGGAATCATCCCCGGACATCACCATCACCCTCACCCATGTTCCACGCAGGACCGACGAGCCATCGCGAGCCTCCGACGATGCCCAGAACTCCAATTGAAGCTCCGACATCCACGAATTTACCTCGGTGAGCTTCGTTCATTTCGTTTGTTTCGTTCGATACTTTGTTTCATATTGTTATGGGTCGGAAAGAGAGTGTGAGCTGAGTGAGGGACGATGGGGTGTGCTGGAGAGCTCCTGCGAGCTCGAGAGCGGCGAAGTCGGCGCGGTTTCGCGAGTGTGAGCGAGGGCGCAGGCGAGGCTGTTGGGTACGGGCAGATGAGCTGCGAGCGTGAGCTGCACCGGGCGTGGGAGGTGCGAGAGCTGAGCCGAGCGGTTCCGGGCGAGAAGGCGAGCAGACGGGAGCGCGAGAGGTGAGTCCGGCGGGGGTCGAGCTCCATCAACAAGCGCAGGCGAGCTCCCTTTGAATTCTGGAGGAGGAAGATGACGCTGACGTGGCTGTGGGACCCCTTGCCAATTTATACTATCATTTAACCGGTTGGAATTAATATTACGGGTTCGGTTCGGTTCGGTACGGTTCGGGTCATCTGTTTGTTATTTAACTAACTAACGGTAATTAAAATATATTATAATAGTAATTGAGGATTTAAAAGATAAATTATTATATTTTGGGAGAATTATAAGAGTTGATTTATAAAATAAAAATGGTCGGGATTTTAGGGGATTTGGAAATAATTTATAAAAGTGTGAAATAAATGGTATTTAAAATATCATGAAATACTATTTGAGATTTAAAATATATTATTGGGACTTAAAGATTTGTAAAGGATTTGGAAACGAATTTCAAGGTTGGAAAGTAATTAAATAAATAAATTTAAAAGGGAATTTGGCGAGTATTTTCAATGGTCGGAACACTTAGCTATTTAACTGGGATTTGAAACGGTTTTGAAACTAACCTGGGAATAAGACTAATTCGATGACTAACTAGCATGATAATATGATCGTTTGAATAACAATATGATATGTATGACTAATAGCATGACTTGTGATGAATTATTATATGAGATTAAATATTGGATAATTATGACGATCTAGTAGGATTTTATATCACACAAATTATGTCTTATGATTTTGATGAACCGTTGAGGTATATGCGGAATTGATGTACATGAACATGCGGAATTGGTTGAATGATTTATGGAGAACGATGTGGTCTTGGGGAGCGGATGATGTGATAAAAGGACTTTCATAATATGTTACTTGTTCTATTGATTGAGGTGTGCTTGAGGTTTTAATAGTTGGATGTAGACTTATGTATATTCCATTACGTACTAGGTGATACTCTGTGATTGTGACTACTATGTGCTGGATTCTTCTATTGCCGATCTGCTAGCCAGGTAAGTACCTCCGGGGCTTACTCGGTAACCAGTACCTCCTGCCTGATGTGTCATATAGTATGTAGGTGTTGCATATGCATAAGAGCATGTCATGTAGTATTATGCTTAGGAATTGCATTTACGAATGAGCATCCTTATTATGTATGCGTTTGAATACAGAACGGCCGTTATCTGTGAGTCCTAGAGTCCTTGCTAGGGTCATAGGGCAGCCCAGCTTCATCGGGTGTTGTCCTCCTCGAGTCATTTATATATATCACGAGATACGAGATGGGCATGAGATATGATATGATGATGAGATATGATATGATGATGAGATTTGATATGATTATAGCATCGAACTGGCCAGTCTCCACCTTGTCTGGAAGAGGGGAGGTGGTAAAAGAGGGATATACCGCTTGGTATTCTTTGTTAAGGCCTTCCTCAATATTCTGCACATATGAATTGGGAGCATGATAGTGTGGTTAATATTCCAGTACTGCATGAAGGCAGCCTTTATTCTAGGTATAGGCGTATTATATGTCCTCAGCGCGGTCAGAGGACCCGCGGGCGGACTCTTGGCCTGACTTGGTGGTATAGTTTCAGGTACCCGATACGCTGCTTGATTTGTGCTGTTATGACGGGGTCTATTCTTATGGCGGAGAGTGAGTGTTTGAAACCTGACTTCACCATATTCATGCTTTTGGGATTTCTCCCTAATTGTACTCTGTTTTGACCCGGCTCTGCCGTGGCACTGGTTGTATCATTTTCAGAACTTATGCCCTTTGCATGATAAATGATTTTCCGCGTTGTAGACTTAGGAAAGGTACAAGGGTTTACCCCGGGGTGTCCAACGGACCTTTCGGATTTGGGTGCGAAATCCCACTTAATAAATCAAACCAGATTCTGCCCACGCAAATAATTACAATACCTCCTCCTGATGTAGCAGCGGGAAGTCAGGATCGATCCACGAGGAAGCGTGTCAGCGGATCCGAGGCAGCGGTGGAATCTCACGGTCAGAAGTCGACAACAGGGTCCTAGATCTCGAGTACAGCTACTCGACAGACGATCGGACAGTCGAACATGTCAGCAGCAACTCGGCAAAGGGTGGTCGATCTCGACAAGGCCCTACTCGAGATCGAGTAGCCTTCTGGTCGACTTTGGGTTGGCTTGTCGAGTTCCTGCACAAGTAAGCTACGGCGACTCTGGGTCGAAGATCAGTAGTCGAGGTCGACCAGGGTTTGGTCGAGATCGACGAGGGCAGGGAGTAAAACGAAACAAAAGAAAGAAAAAAACAATTGCTTTGGGGTTTCGACTAAACTTAATGTAAAAGACTTCCAAGATTGGGGTTTGCAACGACAATAACCAAGCATGCATAAGGTAGAATCAAACAGATAATCATGTGAATCGCGTTAAAGGATTAAGCTTTCGCCTTTTCAAACAATTAGACAACTCTCTCGAGAAACCCTAATTGTCTCTACTGATTTTATGTTTATAATCCAAGTTGTTAGCATGGATCTCCATTAGACGGGCAATAAACACATCAACAAGTAGGAAAATGCTCAAAACATGATAAAGGTCGGATCTTTTACCTCAATTATGCATGGCTATCGTCGGGCTCGCCCTAACCCTAGAAGTGGGTGGACTACTCGCTCTTCATCGCAAACTCAGACATCATTGATTGAAAAGAAACAACTTGCATAAATATAAACCAAAGTTTACAACCGCTTGAAGCCAACTCCGCTCTCGCTTCACAACTCCAATCGGCCGCTCACTCTCTCTTTCTCTCTCTACTACTACTTCTCCTACCGAAAACTGAATGAATAAAGCTGAGCCCCATCGGCTTTATTTATAGGCTTCTAATCCTTGCTACTCAAGGATAGAATATTTATATCTATATCTAAAAATTTAACGATAAATAAAAGACATAAAGGAATTAAATCTAAAATAGGAAATATATCTAAAGTGTCTTCAATGGATAGAACTTTTCTTCTTCATGGTAGATCTTGATATTTTCGGATAGAATCAGCAATCTTCACGCCCAAGCAATCCCAAGTCGAGTAGGATTCGTCGAACCGAGTAACGCGGCTCTAGAGGTCTACTCGATCTCGACAAGGGTCTGGTCGATCTCGAGTAGGGTTGACTGGCTCGGCTTCGTCGTCTCGGCTAGCTGGCGCTCGACAGACTCGGACTTGGTTCACGGTGCTCGTCGATGTCGACAAGGGCTCGTCGAGGTCGAGTAGACTGGCTATGTCGACTGGGTCTTCTCGGGTGGCTCTACTCGACAGGCTCGGATCTGGACTCGGGGCTCGTCGATCTCGACAAGGGCTCGTCGAGGTCGAGTAGGGTGTGGCCTGCCCTGGTCGAGCAGTTTCTCCTCGGCATGGACTCGGACTGGCGCTGTGGGGCTCGTCGATCTCGACAAGGGTTCGTCGAGATCGAGCAGAGGTGTGCTCGGCTTGTCGTCCAGTTCTCTCCTCGACTCCGGGTGTGGCGCTGGGTTTCGTCGATCTCGACTAAGTCTTGTCGAGATCGAGTAGACTTCCGGAAGTCGGGTTGGTCTGGCTCTCTCGATCAGGCTCTGTCGACCAGGGCTGCTCGGACATGCTCGTCGAGATCGAGTAAGGTCTACTCGAGATCGAGTAACCTTGACTCTCAGATTGATTCGACTGGTTCTGCTGCTTCTTGGACTTGGACTTCTGTAGCCGATTTCCGAGCTTTTCTGACCTTCTGTAGAATTGCTGTAAAAATGCCTCGAAATCTGCGATTTAAACAGAAACTGGTGTAGATTCCATAATTTGGCAAATAAACATAAACTACATAGATTCTGTACTATCTTAGCCCAAATGAATGCAATGTATGTAGAAATCGATATAAACTTTGCTG
This sequence comes from Persicaria tinctoria, assembly GCA_037127255.1. NCBI lineage: Eukaryota > Viridiplantae > Streptophyta > Magnoliopsida > Caryophyllales > Polygonaceae > Persicaria > Persicaria tinctoria. Next base: position 81,498,818 of record JBANSL010000006.1, read on the forward strand.
TAAAACATGGCAGATTCAGCTCACAACAGGGGCGCAAGATCTTAATGAGGGGTTTCATCCCTCGAAACGTAACTCGGGAATCATAATCCCGGGCCGTTACAAATGTGGTATCAAAGCTGAGGTTTTGCAATCCGAGTAAAATAGGTTGAAGATGGTTTTGAAAATCGCCCAAAGTTTTCAAATGGTTTTGGAAAATATTTTTAAAAGGGCAAAATGAATTTAATTGGACTTAAACCTAAAATGAATAAAAAGGGAAACAATCTCGTGGGTAGAGACCAAAGCGGTAGACATCCCTTATGGATGTAGAATTCGGGGAACGGTAGGCAAAATACAAGCTTTCTTTTATATATGGGTTTCGAAGACTCCAAGGAGCCTGAGGGTTGGAGTAGCAAGGGCTTGGAGGCCGTGAGGTATTTGCCCCTCCGGTCAGTCGTCCCTCGAAGGACGGCATAGATCGTCTCTATGATTACGTTATATATACATATATGCAATTGGGCCCGAGGGCAATCCTCCTCGAAGAGGATCATATTAATATTGTTGATTGCTTCCGTGATGAGTGCTCTATTGTGCTTAGGATAACGAACTAATCAAAATGCCTTAACTTGAACATGTAAATGACTGTATGTGTAAACGGGATAGCGGGAGGAAACCTTGTTCTTATGTAATCAGATTTTCTATCTTGTCGGAATAGTTCTTCGATAGTACAACCCCCTTGATAATCCCAATTTCGTCGTCCGTCCCACCGAAGCACTTGGATGTGTTAGTAAGGGTCGAGAGTGTATGTTCCTCTTGACTTGAGTCCTATTTGTATTCCAACCATAGATGTTCATCGAGTCTCATAACTAATGTCAACATTCTATACGGGAAATTGGGTCGGCCAATTAATTACTTTCGGGGATTGTGTGTGATGTGAGGGTTACCTGAGGTTGATTATCGACATTCTTCCGAGTTAGGAGTGTGTTATCTTATGGAGTCATCCCCCGTGAGTCTCGTAATGGTCAACCGTGTCTCCTTGCCAAAAGAGTCGAAACACGAATTCTACCATTTTCTCTCGAAAACGGCGTGAATGTCCTTGTGTCCAGCGAGTCATACTAGCGTCCCACGGGGAAACTGGATGGTTAGTTCGTGATTGCCCTTAGATAATTCTGTCTAGTTATAATGATAGTCTCCTTGTGATTTCATGAACTTGTATATTGGTATAATTCAGCATGAATTGTCTGGTACCTTGCATGGTTGCACTTATGAGTAGATGTATGTGTCGTATGTATTGAATCCCCATGATTACCGTCTCCCTATGAACTAGGTCCATGATAGTGTGCTCAACTCTTGTTGTATGTTAAAACGTGAATTGGATGACTTAGCATGCCAGATGAACCTCATTGGACCTCATGATTGTGTACATGTTTAATAAGTATTGCTAGTATCATGTAGGATATATACCTCCCAGTTATAAGCTCTTATATGATTGTGTGACGTCTTAGTTTTACTATGTGAATATGGATGTATGTGATGAGATAGTTGCTATACCAACCCTCCATCAACTGACCATACCCTTAGCATGATTTTTAGGGTGCATCTTAGCATGCTTGCCAAAATCTCGCAATATTATGACTTGCTTATGTGTGTATCTAAATTGAGTGATAAGTCGTGCATATGATATCCTGTGATGTTTGCTAGGTCTTGCATAACTTATGCAGTATATGTCCCATGTCAGTCTGTGCATACATGTTCCTAGTCTCTCAAGCAGGATTGGTGAATGAAATGATAGGTTGCTAGCTTGTTTTGCACACACATAAAGATGATTATATGAACATGTTATGAATGCATAAATCGATATCCCTTGAGATAGGTGCATACTTGTGTGAAATAATGTGATGATATCTCTTGATTTTTATGTGCTTGTGTAGTTGCGTGCCACAATTATAAGGGCATCGTTGTCACTCTTGGGTTAGGATCTTCTCCTTGGTCTCGTCATCCCTAGTCCTGGTCCATGTCTGAACTCTTAAGGAAGTTATGTCGTCCGCCCTTGTCTCTCCCCTATCTCCGTAACTTCTAACCCTTGCAATCCTTCGATGAGCGCCGACATGCAAGAAAGGACCGACGACCAAGTGGCACCATAGCAGCGCAACGGAAGTGTGATGGGTCCATGGCCCATAGACCACAGGACTGACGTCGCCAGAAGTATACAAAGGACGAACACATTTGAAAGATGGTAGTCGCGTACGTGATTCTCTTAGATGACTCAAGGAAGGACGTTCTTAATTCAAATCGTGGATTCTTCTATACTAATCGGAATTGATGTTTTGTGATAGGCCTAGAATTGGCATAATTGAATGTGTGATGACAGATGTGCTGAATTGGTAGCAATGATTGTCTGACTAACTTGTTTCTATGACAATGTGCCTTGGTGCTTGGTATACTGACTTGCGGGTGAGTAGGTTATGGGTTATATGTGTGGGAGTGCTTTCTTATTGAGCTTGAGTCGTGAGATTCTTCAGTGAGACGAGTTGGAAAGTGGAAGGTGGATTAAGGTATTCGGATTGGGTATTTGGTCGTGTGAGATGGGGTGCAGAAAGGATGCGTTAGCTTGGGTAGAGCCGAGTGAGTTGGGATGTGTGAAAGATAGTGGTCTGTGAGTATAGATGAGCTTCCAAGTAGGTCTTAGGTGAGCAGTGGGGCTAGTATGGTGAGATTTTGAGAGGGATGTCCTAGTGAGAAGTGGTAGTCTAGGCAGGCAGTGTGTGCAGGTAGTATAAGAGAGTGGTTGACTGAGGTCTGGACTAGTTTCATTAGGGTGATCTTGAGAATGGGTGTGGGTAGAGGTGGTTCTAGAGGTGGATAGTTCTAGAGGTGGATGGGCAAGCTAGGAGTTGATCGAGGGATTCTTGAGGGAAGTTGTTATGAGACGGATTGGTGTGCTAAGGAAGGTGTCTAGATAGTCTATGAGCGGAACATGGGTGGTGACAAGGATGATCAATTAAGGAATGTTTGAGGAATCGTATAATTTGGGACTAGGTGATGGGTGCTAAGAGTGGGGGCAATTTCGGTAAGAGATGAGGTTGAGGAATTTCCTAGGAGAAGTAGTATGAGGTTGCTTGGGAAATAATCGATCGGGGATATTAGGTTGTTCATATCAGGGTTGTTCGTTTCATGAGTATATGGGAGTTGTTTAGATAGGATTGGTAATGGTTGGGGAATTTATGAGTGAAGGATCTCTAGATGCGTTGTTGGAGGATTTTGGCATAGGGAATGAATCGAGATTTATGAGTGGAGGTCATTGTGGCTATTGGGGTAATTGAGGACGTGAGATGAATCTTCGAGGAAAGGCGGGTAGCTATGCAATGATGTGGTTGAGATTCCTAGTAAGACTATGGGCTTAAGGTTGAGATAGAGAGATTATGCACATGGATTTGGGAACTAGGCAAAGCAGAAGATATTGAGGACGCTAGAGAGATTTTTGAAGGTTGGTGAAGTTGCAGTGCTTAGGAAATTCAGACGAGGGTGTCATAGGAATTCGGTGAAAATGATGATCGGTACATAAGGGTTTAAGTGGTAGAAATTTCAAAGTTTAAGGAAGCGTGATCTGAGGCAATTTGGGGAAACATGCGGAGTTGAGGGAACTAGTCTAGGTACAGTATGCCGAGAAGAGGATCTAGAGTGGGTTGGCTTAATGGTCATGGTGATTCGTGGTTGGGAGTACCACTAGTTGAGTTCTGCATTAGAATTGGTCGGGAGTGTCAGGTGTGAGATGGTCAACATGAGTTGGGTCCTTAGAGGTGGATGGTTAGTGAGAGTGGTTAGTGGCGTGGGGAGTATGATTAAGTTAGCAAGGTGATTCGCAATGTCTCTTTAGGAGATGATAGTCGAGTGAAAGGTAAGACTTGAGGTCGGGATGTCGAAGTGGATTGGCCCTTAGATGGCTTGTTGGGATAGGAGTTGGGATACCTTGTAGTTGGTTTGGGTATTAAACCTTGATTGCGAATAGTTATGAGGCTAGAAATGTTGTATGTGAGCAGGATATAATGGTGCCTAGAACTGGTAGTGGATTGAGTTGGTAGACCTCGGTGAAGTTGATCTTAGTGCAAGGGATGATTAGTAGTGGTCGTGTCTCGACATAATTTGTAGTGTAAGGCAAATTCTCCTGAGATAGTGATCTAGTGTATACTTTACTTGGGGCCGAATGTTGTGCGAATTCTATGCTATAGACGATGTTGATTCTCTGATGTGTTGCCGTTGGCAATAGAGAACTGTAGTACTAACATAGTTATCCCTGAACTCGATGGAATGCTACTGTACGGAAGCAGTTGTTTGTCTCTAATTCGATGACGCTTGGTAGTTAGAATGAATATGATGTACTTATCTGATTGATATAACGTGCTTATATGATTGATATGGTGTGTAACTTTCGTGAGATGATGTGATAAATTCTACCATATATGATACGATGCTAGATATGCTATGCTATGTGGCTATTCTTGAGGTGATTATGTTATGCTATTAAACGTGAGGTGCTATTGTTGTTCGATATATATACATGATGCTTGATGATGGAAATGATAGAAATTGAACTGTTGAACCTTGATAATGTCTTAGAACCTAGGAAGAGAATATGGGATTAACCTTTAGAAGTGGATGGTAGGATGAATGGAGATGTTAGGAATGCTTTTGACTAATGCCGAACTTGAAGTTTTGAACGATGTTTTAAAGAGGACGTTGTGATGTATTGAGTTATGAGACCGAGGAGTCGGAGTAAGGATGTGGTAGGGGCCCATATCACATTCTTGCTACGGTCTATTGGGGATATTATGATCATGACAACGGTACTGTGAGGATCTCATAGGGGCACTTATGAGATACATATGGGATCAATGGCATGATCCTTGGACTCACCAATTTCAAACTTCATCTCCTATTTTAAAAAGACTTTAGTCTCGGGGACGAGACTTGTTTTTAGAGGTGGATGATGTAAAGGCTCGGATTTTCAATCCTAATTTTTTTCGGAAAAAGGAAATTAAAAATGTACTTAAATCGAATTAAAAGCTCGTTTAGAGGATTCCGACTGTAATATAAATTTTGACGAACGATTTTCATTCTTTTACCTAGAAAATTGAAAATAATTATCAGATGGCGATATCCTTGTCGATTATAAAAATCTAATTGATCGAGAGAACGAGAGTCGGAGAAACTAACATTTGATAACTAATTGCGGGATTCAAAATTCACGTATTCGGGATTTATTACCGGGTATTTATTAACCAATCCTACACTCAATCATTACCTACTCCCATCACTCATTGTACCCTTTAACACCCCTTACCCTTTCATTTTTGCCATCATCATCCCCGTCATTCACCATCACCCTCACCATGATCATTCACCATCACTTTCACCAACTCCCTCTCCCCATCATCTGCCTTTGATTCCCATTGGAACAAGGATGAGCAAATCCTCCCTTCCCTTCTTCATTAACTCCAATCCATCCCTCCTTCTATTCCAATTCTCTCCGAGCCGCCGACGCCATCACCGCCACCGTCCCTCCCCTGTTCTTCCAAGAGCATTGCAGCAGTAACTTCCACTCCTTGCTTCCTCCTTTCCACTTCGAGTCAGCCACGGGAGTCCACCTCGACGCCCTGCCAAGAGCCAACCGCAGCAGCAACAGAAGGAGGAGCCGGAGACCAAGCGAGCACCGTCGTCCATCATCTCCCCTGCTCGAACTCGAACTCCGCTTCGGTAAGCCGTTCTCCTCCGTTTTCAATTGGAATCATCCTCGGACTTCACCATCACCCTCACCCATGTTCCACGCAGGACCGACGAGCCATCGCGAGCCTCCGACGATGCCCAGAACTCCAATTGAAGCTCCGACATCCGCGAATTTACCTCGGTGATCTTCGTTCATTTCGTTTGATCATTTGTTTCATATTGTTATGGGTCGGAAAGAGAGTGTGAGCTGAGTGAGGGACGATGGGGTGTGCTCGAGAGCTCCAGCGAGCTCGAGAGCGTCGAAGTCGGCGCGGTTTCGCGAGTGTGAGCGAGGGCGCATGCGAGGTTGTTGGGTACGGGCAGACGAGCTGCGAGCGTCAGCTGCACCGGGTGTGGGAGGTGCGAGAGCTGAGCCGGGCGGTTCCGGGCGAGAAGGCGAGCAGACGGGAGCGCGAGAGGTGAGTCCGGCGGGGGTCGAGCTCCATCAACAAGCGCAGGCGAGCTCCCTTTGAATTCTGGAGGAGGAAGATGACGCTGACGTGGCTGTGGGACCCCTTGCCAATTTATACTATCATTTAACCGGTTGGAATTAATATTACGGGTTCGGTTCGGTTTGGTATGGTTCGGGTTATCCGTTTATTATTTAACTAATTAACGGTAATTAAAATATATTATAATAGTAATTGAGGATTTAAAAGATAAATTATTATATTTTGGGAGAATTATAAGGGTTGATTTATTAAATAAAAATGGTCGGGATTTTAGGGGATTTGGAAATAATTTATAAAAGTGTTAAATAAATGGTATTTAAAATATCATGTAATACTATTTGAGATTTAAAATATATTATTCGGACTTAAAGATTTGTAAAGAATTTGGAAACGAATTTCAAGGTTGGAAAGTAATTTAATAAATAAATTTAAAAGGGAATTTGGCGAGTATTTTCAATGGTCGGAACACTTAGCTATTTAACTGGGATTTGAAACGGTTTTGAAACTAACCTAGGAATAAGACTAATTCGATGACTAACTAGCATGATAATATGATCGTTTGAATAACAGTATGATATGTATGACTAATAGCATGACTTGTGATGAATTATTATATGAGATTAAATGTTGGATAATTATGACGATCTAGTAGGATTTTATATCACACAAATTATGTCTTATGATTTTGATGAACCGTTGAGGTATATGCGGAATTGATGTACATGAACATGCGGAATTGGTTGAATGATTTATGGAGAACGATGTGGTCTTGGAGAGCGGATGATGTGATAAAAGGACTTTCATAATATGTTACTTGTTCTATTGATTGAGGTGTGCTTGAGTGCTTAATAGTTAGATGTAGACTTATGTATATTCCATTACGTACTAGATGATACTCTGTGATTGTGACTACTATGTGCTGCATTCTTCTATTGCCGATCTGCTAGCCAGGTAAGTACCTCCGGGGCTTACTCAGTAACCAGTACCTCCTGCCTGATGTGTCATATAGTATGTAGGTGTTGCATATGCATAAGAGCATGTCATGTAGTATCCTGCTTAGGAATTGCATTTACGAATGAGCATCCTTATTCTGTATGCGTTTGAATACAGAACGGCCGTTATCTGTGAGTCCTAGAGTCCTTGCTAGGGTCATAGGGCAGCCCGGCTTCATCGGGTGTTGTCCTCCTCGAGTCATTTATATATATCACGAGATACGAGATGGGCATGAGATATGATATGATGATGAGATATGATATGATGATGAGATTTGATATTATTATAGTATCGAACTGGCCAGTCTCCACCTTGTCTGGAAGAGGGGTGGTGGTAAAAGAGGGATATACCGCTTGGTATTCTTTGTTAAGGCCTTCCTCAATATTCTGCACATATGAATTAGGAGCATGATAGTGTGGTTAATATTCCAGTACTGCATGAAGGCAGCCTTTACTCTAGGTATAGGCGTATTATATGTCCTCAGCGCGGTCAGAGGACCCGCGGGCGGACTCTTGGCCTGACTTGGTGGTATGGTTTCAGGTACCCGATACGCTGCTTGATTTGTGCTGTTATGACGGGGTCTATTCTTATGGCGGAGAGTGAGTGTTTGAAACCTGACTTCACCAGATTCATGCTTTTGGGATTTCTCCCTAATTGTACTCTGTTTTGACCCGGCTCTGCCGTGGCTCTGGTTGTATCATTTTCAGAACATATGCCCTTTGCAGGATAAATGATTTTCCGCGTTGTAGACTTAGGACAGGTACAAGGGTTTACCCCGGGGTCTCCAACAGACCTTTCGGATTTGGGTGCGAAATCCCACTTAAAATTGCACATCTTCGATTTCAAACCTTCAACCTGTACTCGGGACGCAAGATCCTAACGAGGGGTTTCATCCCTCGAAACGTAACTCGGGAATCATAATCCCGGGCCGTTACAATTCCGGTGAACTTTCCGACCAAATACGCCACATGGACGCCGGAAAACACACATGGCATAAATTTTTTTCACGTCACCAAACTTCTATGTTATGCCATATCATAAATTTATTTTTCATTTCATTAAAAAAAAAAATTAAACAAATAGGCAAATAGCTACAGTACCTTTCGAATTCTTTTCCTTTATATCTTCCCCTTTATTATATGTGTATCATCATATATTATTGTGAATTATTTTTATTTATAATGTTATAAATAAATAAAAATAGCAAGTACTTAATATAAATATATTTTATTACATCTAGATTAAAATAAAAAAAAAGTTAAAAATAAATTTTATTGTGAACAACAGCTTCTTCATTCTCTTGTACTTGATGGACTTGCCTTGCATCTTCGGTTGGACTTCGAGTGGCACTCCCTTGAACACCTGGAGAATGCTCAAAATGTTGTTGGTTTGGGAAAAAAAAAAGAAGAGGATTGTACACATTGGTAGGATTATGTGGGGTATAATTTGGATATTCTGGTGTTGAAGAATTGTTAAACATTTGCAACATCACTTGAAATTGAGGATTTTTGAGAATATTTGGATCAAAAAACATATTTGGAATGAGTGGAGTATTTGGATTATTTTTATCCATGGTTAAGGAAATAGGTGCAACTACAATAGATCAAGATGGGGGTTATATATAGGATAAAATTGGGCTCAAATTATAGAAAAAAATAAAATTAAATCAATGAGATATTTTATTTTAAAAAATAATGAAATATAAATATATTTTTATTTCATTTTAAATCCTATTACAACTAATAAATCTAAATGTAAAATATATCAACCTACTTTATCATAAAAAAAAAAAAATAGAAAAGGTAAGAGGTTACCTGTTTCTACCAAGGTAACCCCTTCCCACCTCTTATCTTAAGGTAAAGGCCACAACCATGGGCTTACCTTTTAGCAATCTTAAGGTTGCTAAAACCCATGGTTGCTCATGCTCTTGTTCGAGAGTGTGCTTGTTGGTGTTTAGTCAATTAGGTTTAGGTATAGATTTTAATTTTTACTTACATTTCTAGTTGATTTTTCGTAGGCGGTATGGATGAATGTGTGAAATAAAATAAAAGGTGACACCTATGATTATATTCTTCCATTCTTCTTCTTTTCTTCCATAGATCTTTGTAACTCATTCTCATGTCATAGGGATTCATTTTTACTCTTGATGCTAAAGAATTGGAGCGTGCTCACAAGTAGAATTTTGATCATCCTGATAATCCACTACACTTCTAATTCTTTATTCTACTTCTTTGAAGGCCTATCTCATATGCTTAGTAAATTGTATTGGTTGTGTTTAAATTTAGATGCTTTTTGTTATTGAAAAAAACTTTTAAAATATATGGTAAAGCCCGAAAGTGGACAACATATCCAAGTTCCCATTTATAATTTTAAGACTCGTCAATGGCGTAGTGATACTTTCAAGTAATTAAGTATGTGCTACTTGTTGCATTCAATAATAAAGAACTTTTGTCAATCCATCACCATTAAGACTTTATCCCTTTCTATTGACATTTTAGTTAAGTGAGTTACAGTTTGCTAATGTTATTCCTTTACTGATTGAAATGAGCACCTCTTTGCAATTTTTGTCACGTGTTTTAGTTCCATAAAATCATGTGTATCATTTGATCTTGTAATTGGAATCATTAACCCTAAATTACACTACGTATTGGGCATATAGGCATAGAATTGCTCTAGTTCATAAATACAAATTGCTCCGAAGTCCAAGACATAAAAAGCATGAGTGTTCATTGGCTTTACCAATGAACACTCATTGGTAAGTATTTGAGCCTTACGTTCTCCGAAGTTCAAATTTTCAATTGTGTAAGTATTTGAGCCTTACGTTCTCCGGTTTATTTTCCCTTCTTCTTGAGAATTTTTTTTATCTACTTAATCTTCATGTACTTTTCAAAAGAAATAACAACTTAACATGTTATCATTGATTTTTTTTAGTGGATCACGGAGCTAGTTATGCCAATAAGGCTATGTCCAAAGTTGATGTGAATCACTCATCTTTTTCAGGTATTTATGACATTCAATGCGCAATAAAATCCTATAGCACTTTTAATTTATTTTATCCGTGTTTATGTACTTTTCAAAAGAAATTACAACTTATCATTAATTTTTTTTAAAGTGGATCAGGTCAGGAAGAGCAAGTTATGCCAACAAGGTTATGTCCAAATTTGATGTGAATCACCCCTCTATTTCAGGTACTTATGGTACTCAATGCGCAACAAAATCCTATAGCACTTTTAAATCCTAGAATACTTAGGTTGACATGCACTTTTATATGATTTATATATGACAATCCATAGCTATGTGCTTTTGGAACCTAATTGACTAAGTTTATTTTGAGTCACTCCTGGAAACTTTTATAATTAAAAAGCCTTGTAGCTAGTTTTTATTTTGTGTTATCCTTTGAATGCTGGTCTGAAGACTCGCTCCACTTTCAATTTGACATTTGTTAGGGGGATCTTTCTCTTGTAAAAACTTAGCTTTGATAATAAGGCTATATTACTATTTGTGAATTGTGATTTTATGAATGATCATCTTTTTTTTACAAGGTCATTTTGGTGAAGTTAAAATCTTCTGGTATTGTGCTATATATGTGGTATATAGTGGTGTATGTAATTGGAAGTTGTGGCTAAAAAAGAGAAGACTAGTTTTTAGGGCCTCAGATTTTGCCTATGGCTATCAATGTATTTTTGACAGATTGAGAATTACTATATATGTTTAGGTTTTAGAGTACTTTTTTAGAACTGGTGAAATTATAAGTTGGTGATATTTTATTTATGCATAATGGTAATTGATTATGTGTAATTTTATTTTTGAATTATGAATTTTTAATTTACAATCATACAGGTGTATATTTAATAATGGGAATTGATAAAATGAAATAAAATTGAATATGGATATTTTGTCATACCTTTGTAAACCCCCAAAATAGTCAAATAATTGTTGTCGTGTGAAGTAAAAACCGCCACCACAGACTCAAACATCCGTTGCCAAAGATTTTTAATTTACAATCATAAGGACTTTTATGTGGCCTTTTTTAATGGTATTGTAGCCATTTTTGTATTCATATATAAACCACTACATTAGCTATATAAAACCACCACTTTAGAACTAAGGCAGCGGCAGGAGATGTAGCGGCTATAAAACCGCCACATTAGACTTTAGGGAGCGGTTTCTTGACTTCTTGTAGCACTTTTTAGCCGCTACAATAGCCCTGCAATGTAGTAGTGACTAATACCACCCTTACCTCGATGGCTCACTGTCGATAAGTGGTGAATAAGAAAACCGGTTGAGTTGACTGGCATCCTTCTCAAATAACCCGCTATCATCACCAACTCCTTCATTGGGAAATTGTTTTCTCCATTTGCCCGCCCGAAGATAGTGTGGGCCATGAATCGCTGGAAGATCCGGATCACCGGGTTAGGGATGCAGGAGGCCTTTGAGGATGAAGGGTTGTAGTTAGATCATGTAGCAATCTTAGACCAAAATTTATTCTGGCACCAAAAAGCTCAGCTTTCACATCTCGCGATATCATTATTCACCGCCGGGAAATACAAAATTTGGTTGATTTCATTTAGCGTGAGTATCCGCTTACTTCCTCCTAGCTGAAATGTTCAAATTCCTTCTGCTACTTCTGGGCCCACACAAGTGTGTACATCAAGTTTGCTCAAGAACTCTGGCGTGAGTCCCTTGTAAGTAGGCTCACTAAAAGATAGGAATTGATCCCATCCTAAAGCACTCGCCAATTTCTCTACATCAGCCCGAATGCCCAACTCAGAAAGGAAGGTAAAGTCCAGATGGTGTGTACCCTTCCACTCCTTTTCTTTCAACTGGTGGAAAGTAGTCAGATGTGAGGTCTCCCCTAGAGGGAAACCAAATGACTCCGGGGTCGACTCCCCTACTCTAGTGGGAGGCTCATGAGCTACGAACCCTCTAGACGAGGAAGAAGATGCATCTTTCTTTATCCTTTGGGACACTCTCGGTGGCATGACCCTAAACAACAAACACCAACAAAGCACAAAAATGGTTGACACGGCAAGGACAATGCTCACAATAATGCAATGGTGCAATATCAATCCACACAACCACAACCAAACCTCAAATCTGCAAAACTAGTGCAATTTAACTAGAAGCAAGCCAACATCCATCAATGCTAATGTCAATAAACTCAACAAGACAACTCAAATCAAGTTTTATAGCATAGATGAAAATCAACTCAATGCCTAGTCTCAATAAACCACACTTTGCACATTCTCCTCCAACATGGCATCCCAAACTATAAAATCAAGACAACTTCCCCAAATCAATCCCTTTCCATCAACAAATATAGCACAAATAAGGTTTAATTTCAGCCAACAACTCCTAAATTAGAAAAATTTCTTCAATATAAGAAAACCTAGAAATTGGGGGTTTTGAAATGTTACATTAACTCTTCAATGGAGGAGAGAAAGAAGAGGAAGGGACTGAGCGGGGATGGTGGCCGGCGTGGGTGTATAGGGCCGACGGCGTCGGGTGACAGTAAGGTGAAGGCGGCGCTGGCGGTTGTGGGAGAAGGGAGGTGGAGGGAGATGGAACTCGTTCTGGGAGAAGGGAACTCGATTATGTAACTCGGGAGAGAGACACGGGATGGGTTTTCAGATTTTTCTCTCCTTTTTTTTCTTTTTTTTTTTAAAGTGGGATGGCAAAAAACTCGGGTGGGGCTAAAAAAAACTCGACCGAGTTTTTCTTTACCCACCCGAGTTCTTCTTGAAGACCTGTTCGCTACTTGGGTTGGCCAAGAACTCGACCGAGCTTCACATCTGTAATTCTCTGCTTTTTGCCCTCTTTTTTGAAGAACTTTTGTTTTTTTTTTTAAACGGGAAATTGAAAAATGCAAATCTAAAGTACTCACCTTGGGTTGCCTCCCAAGAAGCGCTTGGTTATAGTCTTTAGCTCGACCCAATGCATGCTCACTCTTTGGGTTTTTGCTCCCTAAGAGCCAACTCCTTAATGACTTCTTTACTTGCTCCCTCATGATATAATTTTAAACGTTGTCCATTGACTTTGAAATCTTTGTGTGTGGGAGCCTCATAAATTTCCACAACTCCATATGCAAATACTTGAGCAACCACATATGGGCCAGACCAACGAGAGCAGAACTTACAAGGAAAGAGGCGCATGCGCGATTGAAATAGGAGAACCTTATCCCCCACCATGAATTCTTTCCTCAAAATGATCCTATCGTTCCAAGCTCTTGTCTTTTCCTTGTAAATTGATGCATTATCATAAGCCTCAAGACGGAACTCCTCTAACTCTTGTAATTGTAGCTTCCGACCTTTGCCAGCTTCGTCAAAATCGATGTTGAAGCTCTTTACTGCCCAATATGCTTGGTGCTCTAGCGGCCGGGGAAGATGACATGCCTTCCCAAACACCAACTGATATGGTGACATACCAATCGGTGTTTTATAGACGGTTTTGTAAGCCCATAATGCATCATATAACCTCATACTCCAATCTTTTCTATTCGAAGCAATTGTCTTCGCAATGATGGATTTGACCTCTCTGTTAGACACTTCCGCTTGGCCATTTGTTTATGGATAATAAGCCATGGACACCCGGTGTGTGACATGATACTTTTTAAACAAAGCACTCACTGTTCGGTTACAAAAATGCATTACCCAATCACTGATCAAAGCTATTGAGATCATGAACCTTGCAAAAATGTTTTTCTTCAAGAAATCTGTCACCACTTTAGAATCATCAGTTTTTGTGGGTTTCGCTTCCATCCATTTTGAAACGTAGTCCACCGCTAACAAGATGTAAAGTTTACCAACGGAGTTTGGAAATGGTCCCATGAAGTCAATGCCCCAAACATCAAATATTTCACAAAAATTCATGGGAGCTTGAGGCGTCTCATTCCTCCGGAATATATTTCCAACTCTTTGGCATCTACCACAAGACTTACAAAAACTATATGCATCTCTAAAACGGGTAGGCCAATAGAATCCAGAGTCTAATACCTTTCTCGCTGTCTTTTTGGGTCCAAAGTGACCGTCGCATGCATAAGAATGACAGAAGGCTAACACAGAGGTTACCTCATTATCAAAAAGGCAACGGCGGACTACTTGATCTGAGCAGTGCTTCCACAGATATGGATCATCCCATACATAATACCTCGATTCATTGCGTAGCCTATCTTTTTTAGCCTTGGAGAAAGCGGGAGGAGTCTCACCTATTGCAAGAAATTTCACAATGTGGGTATACCATGGCTTCATAGCTTGGATGACGAACAATGTATCTTCAGGGAATGTTCCTTGAATAGGTTCTTGTCATTGGCACTTGTCATCCTCCTGGATAAGCCTACTGAGATGATCTGCTACCTAGTTTTCGACGCCTTTCTTATCCTTGATCTCGATGTTGAACTCGCTCAATAGCAAGATCCACCTGATCAACCTTGGCTTCACCTCCTTCTTTGTAAATAGATAATGAAGAGCTGCATGATCTGTATATACTATCACCTTTGTGCCAAGTAAATAGGATATGAATTTCTCTAATGAGAAAACCACTGCTAGGAGCTCTTTTTCTATAGTGGAGTAGTTCCTCTGCGCACCAGTCAGAGTCATGGACGCATAATATATCACATTAGACTATATCCCATTCTTTTGCCCCAGAACAGCCCCAATAGCGTAGTCACTCAAGTCGCATATGATCTCAAATGGTAGAGACCAATCTGGTGCCTGAATGATCGACGCACTAACCAGACGCTTCTTCAGCTCATCGAACGCCTTCTTACACTCTCCATTAAAGTCAAACACCACATCCTTTTTCAGCAGCTCGTACAGGGGAGAGGAAATCTTGGAGAAATCTTTAATAAACCTGCGATAAAAACCTGCATGGCCTAGAAAAGAGTGGACTTCGCACATGTTATGTAACGGCCCGGGATTATGATTCCCGAGTTATGTTTCGAGGGATAAAACCCCTCGTTAGGATCTTGCGCTCCGAGTACAGGTTGAAGGTTTGAAACCGAAGATTTGTAGTTTAAAGCGAGATTTCGCACCCAAATCCTGAAGGTCTGTTGGAGACCCCGGGGTAAACCCCTGTACCTGTCCTAAGTCTACAACGCAGAAAATCCTTTTTCATGCAAAGGGCATAATTTCTGAAAACGATAAAACGGGCGTCACGGTAGAGCCGGGTCAAAACAGAGTTGGGAGAAATCCCAAAAGTATAAATTTGGTGAAGTCAGGGTTCAACACTCACTCTCCGCCATATGAATGGACCCCGTCATAACAGCACGAAATCAAGGAGTGAAACGGGTACCTGAATCTAAAAAAAAGAGGGGAATCTGGGCCGGGTCAATCATCAGGCCACTCATGCGCGTGTGTAAACACACTCTAAGAGGCATATAGTAAGCATCCTATCCCTAAGATGAAATGTGTAATGCAATACGGAAATTACATCACATATATATACTGCCAGTTTAATATAATGCAGGAAGCGATAAATGGATCCCCACTGAATGCCAAGTGGCATGTCCCTCTCCTACCTCCACCCTCTTCCGATAGGGTGGAGACTGGCCAGCTCGTGAATGCATTACATAATAATCGGGCGGCACGCATGCCCAACCCGCTCCATAAGAAATAATAAAGCCCGGAGGTAGCTTTCGCAATCATGCTCATAATATAAGTAAAGGAAGTTCCATGACTCGATTGACTCAAGACGGGACCCGATGGGACTGGGTCATCCTATGACCCTAGCAAGTACTCTAGTTACTTCACAGATAACGGTCGTTCTCTTGCATGGACATATAGAAATCATATGATTTTCATTTTAGCTCTTAAGCGTGATTCTAAGTCGTATGGTGCATGGACACTAGCCTACTATATAACACCCAGTGCATAGAGCGCCCATCATGAGTAAGTTCAAAGAACTTACCTTGAGAAGCGCATGATCCAAACAATGATCAGCAATGGCAAGCAATCCAACAGATCATAGATCACCTAGTAATCCCATAAGTAACATAATATGTCTAAGTCTAATTTACACAAAGCACACAAGTCACATATGAAACATATAAGATACACACACCAATCAATAGAACAAGTAACATATCGTAAATGTCATCGTATCGCACGTTCCATAAAGTCACATCGCTCACCATAAATCATCAACCAAATCTTCATGCTCATACTCATCATATCCGCATATATCCCAACAGTTCATCACACTCATAAAGCATATAATTTGTTCGATAATATTCTACTAACTCGTCACGATCATATAACCTTTTAACCTCTTATAATAAATCACCACAAGTAATGCTATTAGTTACACATATCATGCCGTTAGTCAACTGATCATATCATCATGCTAGTTAGTCATGGAATAAGTCATATCCCCAAGTTAGTCTAAAGCCGTTTCAAAATCCGAGTCAAACGGTTAAAAATCCCAATTCTTAAAAATGTTAGCAGAACCCTTTTTTAATTACGTAATACATCATTTCCTAGCTTGAAATTCATTTTCCCAACTTCTCTTTTTAAATCGACAAATCCGAAAATTTTATTTAAATCCCAAATGATTTTATAGATATTTTAAGCACCATTTTATCAACACTTTTATAGAGTATTTATAAATCCTCTATGAAATAATTCCAATCCATTTGTATTCGATGAAACCAACCCTTTATAAATCTCCCGAAATAATATTTTGTCTTTTAAATCCTCAAATATTATATAATAATTTAAATACCGCTAATTAATTATATAATAAACGGACCAACCCGAACTGAACCAAGTTAGTTAATCCCCAAACCAGTTTAAATAAATAACAATTATATATATGTTAGTGAAAGGGGGGCCCACACGCCATGTCAGCTTCATCATCCTCCCAATTCAAAAATATCATCCCGCCATCTTCTTCCCCACTCGACGGAGCTCCCTCTCCGGCGTCGTTCTGGCCTCCCGCCTAGCCATGGCTCACCGGCTCTGACTCCATGGTACCGCCCAGCTCGCTCGCTCCCTCTTTCACATGCCCGATGCTCTCGCTCTCTCCTCGCTCTCTCCAACACTCTCGCGTACGCGCGCTCTCGCCTCGCTCCCGCTGCGCTCGTCCTCGCCGGAGCTCTCGCAATCGACAAAGCTTCCCACGCTCAGCACTCGCTCACTCTCCCCGACTACTCTAAGCGGAAAAGGAGGCACGAATTTGAAATAAGGAAGGAAACGAAGCTACGGGAGCTCACCAAGGTGATTTTGCGGACGTCGGAGCTCTCGATCGGAGTTCTGGGCATCGTTGGTGGCTCGCGATAGCTCATCGCACCTGCACCGGACATGAGTGAGTGTGATGGAGGAACTGCTATTTGGATCGGAAACAAAGGAGAACGGCTTACCGGAAGATTTGTTCACGCTCGAACGGAGGCGTCGAAGCCTCGGTCGCTCGGTGGTGGCGTTGAGAGCTCCTTGAGATGCCTCGGGGCACCGTTGGACGACGAGTGAGATGGAGTATAGCTGATGTGGCTCAAAGGGAGGAGGATGAAGAGAGATTGGTGATGGTGTCGATCGGAGGGAGCAGAAACGTTGGTGATGAAGAACAATTGTGATGATGGTGGTGGTGAACCGATGGGGAAGGAGGAAAGGGATGGTGTACGGCTCAGCAGTAGGTGATGGTGAATCAAATGGGGAAGGTGAAGAGGAGATGGGGATGTCGATGGTGATGGGGAGTAGGTGAAAGTGATGGGTTCATTTGAAGGGTAAGGTGAGTGATGGAAGTGGGCGAGGAATTGTGTGTTGAATTGGGTAACCAATACCCGAAAATAAATCCCGAATACGTTAATTTTGAATTCCGCAATTAGATTTTAAATGTTAGTTTTCCCGACTCTTGCTCTATCGATCAATTAGATTTTTAAAATCGACAAGGATATCGCCATCCAATAATTATTTTGGATGTTCGAGGTAAAATGATG
Organism: Persicaria tinctoria; assembly: GCA_037127255.1. NCBI lineage: Eukaryota > Viridiplantae > Streptophyta > Magnoliopsida > Caryophyllales > Polygonaceae > Persicaria > Persicaria tinctoria. The sequence continues at coordinate 81,516,929 of JBANSL010000006.1, forward strand.
GAAATTATTCGTGAAATTTTATATTCCGGTCGGAATCCGCTAAACGAGTTTTAAAACAAATTTAATTTCATTTTTAATTCTCTTTTTCTGAAAAATTAGGATTTGAAAATCCGAGCCTTTACATTATCCACCTCTAAAAACAAGTCTCGTCCCCGATACTAAAATAATCTTAAAACAGGGGATGAAGTTTGTAATTGGTGAGTCCAAGGATCATGTCATTGATCCCGTAAGCACCTCATAAGTGCCTCTATGAGATCCTCACAGTACCGTTGTCATAATCATAATATCTCAAATAGATCGTAGTAAGAATGTAATATGGGCCCATACCACATCCTTACTCCGACTTCTCAGCTATATCATAACTCAAAAAGCATTACAACATCCCTACTAGGTCTTAGCAAGTAGTCTATAGGGGCCCCTATAACATGCATGTATCCACTTCGTGGGGCGCCATAAAGCAAGCTCGGTTAGAAAATTTCAAGAGGGTCCTTAGTTTGAAAAGGTTTGGTCTCAAAATCATTGAAGTTATCAATCGCGTTCGATTTCTCTAAATCCAACTCAATCCTTTTTAAACACCATTCAAAATCCCTTAACCCGATGTTAGTCAAGCAAGTTCGAAATTCAGGAGGTGGAATCATCCACCTCTAAGGGCTAACCCCAAATTTCCTTCCTAGGTCCCAAGTCAAAATCAAATTCATTAATTCAGTTCTATCATACTAGCAATTCTAATTCAAGGCATCATATATCATAACAATTGTATCACACCTTCATAATAAGGTCATAATCATGTCACAGATAGTCACATATCATAACATATCTAGCATAATATCATACGGAGTAGGATTCATCATATCAATCATATCAATCAGATAAGCATATCATACTTATGCCAACTACCAAGCATCATCACATTAGAGGCAAACAAAGACTTCCGCACGTCAGCATTTCATCAAGTTCAGGGGATAATTATTGTTAGTACTAACAACTCACTATCACCTATGACAATACATCAAGGAATATCATCACCGTCTAAAGCATAGAATTCGCACAATACTACCCCAAATAAAGCATTCACTAGGTTACATCCTCAAGAGAATCTTCCTTCAACTACCATCCATAACAAGACACGACCACTACTCCTTATATTTTGCATCAAGGTCATTCTTATATAGGTCTACCAACTCAATCGAATACTAATTATAAACCCCATTGCATCTCTCTCATAATATACTCTCTAGCCTCACAAATGTCCGCAATCAAGGTCAATTACCCCAAACCAATTATTAAGCATCCCAAGTCTTATGCCATCAAGCCATCTAAGAACCAACCTACTTCGACATCCCGACCTTAAATCCTACTCGACCACCTAAAACCATATCTCGGAGTTCCCGATTGCACAATTTCCTTATTCCGACAAGCCTAACAACTCGATCGACTACCAAGACTCTCTATAAAACAAACCCTCATCCTATAGGTCCTCTACCCGTCTCATCTTCACCTTCTAAGAGAAATCTCAAGTCACCTCAACTGAACTGCTCTCTCGATCGACCTACATGTTCCTTAACAATCTCGCTTACTCTTCATAGGTCCTCAAGACTCTGCTTGACCATCATCTTCCAAAGAGACATCTCGAATCACCTTGCTAACATGATTACACTTCCCGCACCACTAACCACTCTCACTTACCATCCACCTCTAAGTAACCAACTCATACTGACCATCTCACACATGTCACTCCCGACCAACTATAACGCCGAAACCCATCTAGTGCTACTCCCAACTACAAATCACTAGACCCTAATCACTAGCACCTATCCTCAAAGAAAAAAGAAAGATCGAGCTAGATGAAGAAAGAACGGGATTAGCGATAGAGGCGACACAAGCCGACAGAAGAAGGAAGAAAGGGAGAGGCTTCATAGACCGACTGGGGAAGAAGAAGGGGAGAAAAACAGGTGGTCACACCGCATCCTCTGGAGGTACCGGAATCCATCGGATGGTGGTGCCAGGTATGTCTTTGAGATTTTAAACCCCTTTCCGAAAAATAGGGTTTAATGTGTAATTGGGTGTGAATTGCTCAGTTTGTGATTGTGTAATGTGAAATACTCAGTAGTGAAATACTTAATTTGTGATTGTGCAATGTGAATTACTCCAAAAATCATAAATTTCTAAACCCTAACACTCAAATGTTGATTTAAGGACTTATTCTTTTTATTCTTCCAAATTTCTAATCCAAGGGACTTGTTTATCTTTTACTAGATATTTCTTTTTCCTTCGGGTCCTAGATTTTCATTGTTAGCGGTTATACAGTTGTTTGTGTTTCTAGACCAATGAAATGTTTGCCAAATTTCTATGATAGCTTAATTGAAATGTTTTCTCATAGTATGCATTTGCAAGTGCTTACAATAGATTGAATTATGTGAATGTAATAATGTTTCATTTTTGTGTGCCTTTTTCGATTCAAAAACCTTAAAAGAAGAAAAGAGTGAAGAATTGTTTGGATGGGGTATTGACGTGATAGATCCCAGAGAGCTCTTTACTAAAATGCTGAAGAAGTTAATTTTGTCTGATTATTGTCTAGTCAATCCACTATGCATAATTGAAAGTGCTTTCCTTTTGACATTCCTGTATTATGTCAATAGGAATAAGATAAACCTTAATGAGATATAATATGAATCTGCTATGGGACTTGTCTTTAGGGTGCTCAGTTTGAGAGTCCTTCAGTTTGTATTTAAGTTTACCAATTGCTTCCTATGCATCTCTTATCACATTTTTTGGTGGTGCATGCCTGGGATTTGTCTTACAATTCTCTGAATGGCTCAATTATGGAGAACTTGGGACAATTGATTTTTTTGCGTATTCTTTAATATCATCATCTAGCTCCTATTATAGCCTATTAGCTCAAATGGCAGAGCATTGTGTTTTACAATGGTGTAGGTTCGAGCCCCACATAGGCTAACTTGTTAAATCACTTGTTTCATATACTTTCTAGGCAAAATTAACAATAATTGTGAAACATGTTTTACCAGACAAAATCTACAAATATCCACTAAACCATGGCATGAGAAGTCATGGATCAGTTTGTATATTCAGTTCCAAGAGCCTCAAAATGTAATCAAACCTTGTTGTCATAGTTTTGAAACCTAGAATTGATGCATATCACTTCATTTGAAATGAATATAATGATTGTGTACACTACTTAAGAGAACATATGAGCCTATGTGGGAGTCGAACCCACATCTTTGTGCGCAAACACATCGCTCTACCAATTGAGCTAATAGGCTATCTGTCAATCTAAACTTAATCACTACTACATAATAAGCTTATTGCAACATGTGAAAAATATTACATAAACCTCGAAAAATGATACAATAGGTGTAATGTAGCAATTTTGTAAATGCTACTTCCGCTCACGTTGCATTAGATCAAATGTAACGGTTATTTCAAACTAATGTAACATCTATGCATGAGAAATATAACCTGTTACATTATACTAAAAAACAGTTACAATAGGTATGTAATGTAACAGTTTATGGATAACACTTTTTTTAGATAATGCATCACCAATTCACACCTAATGCAACAATTTTAATTCAAGCTATTGCAACAATCTTCTAAATTGTTGTAGAGCATTGCTCATATAAACTAATTAATATAGAAATTTACAAATCTTTTGAAATTACAATAGCAATAATAAAAATGACTCGAAAGTTAAAAAATGACAAATACATTAATATTATTATAAATTATGTCATGTATATTGATAGTACATGGATGATCGTCTCTCATCAAGTCTCTAAAATAAATGTAAATATACATAAGAAAGATCTTGCTATGGTTTATGAGCTCCACCTCCTAGTCTTTGTTTGCTAAAACTCAATCTAGCTCAAAGACTTCCATGCCTTCATGATCCTGCAAATATGTAACACGCAAACTTTCAACTTACCAACAAATTCAACTTCTAGCAATCAATTTTTTATATAAACTAAAATGTCAACCTTATGTTAGATTATTTATGTAGCAATTATTATGTAGATTCAATAGATGATTATTTTTCACATAAAAAAATCATATGTATCCATATAACAATTTAAGCGCCAATACAACATCTAGGTGTCATTGGCATAATTGAATAATAAGAAATAAAAGATATATATCTATATATATATATCATTCTTGAAGAAAGAAAAGAATGCAAGATAATTTATCATATCATGAAGAAAAGATCAACCGTAGCCAGTGTTCTAAAAATCGCGCCTAGGCGCCGCCTGGGCGCTAGGCAGGACGGGACCTAGGAATTTTTAAGCCTAGGCGGACCTCTAGGCGGAAATTCGTCCAGGAACCGCCTAGTCCCGCCTAGGCGCCGCCTAGGCACCGCCTAGGCCAACGATTATTCAATTTGCGCTTCTAAGCATATGATTAGTTGACTTAGGGTTTTTTTATCCCCCATGTCGGGATGCATTTGCTTTTCAGTCGAACTTATAGTTTTGGATTTTAGGAGGTTTAGAGTTGTTAGTCAGACATGTACTTTTGCGTTTATTTACTTTAGTGTTAGTTAACTACTACAAATTTGGATTTATGAGTGATATTATGAATTATTATTACATTATATGAATTATTGACAAGTGTTATTCGTCAAAATATAAGGAAATAATCAAGTTTGTTCTAAGTCCGCCTAGGCGCCGCCTAGACACCCGCCTAACCGCCTAGGCGCTAGGCGGCCACCCACCGCCTAACGGCCGCCTAACGCCTTTTAGAACATTGACCGTAGCATACAATGAAGAAAAAACATTAACAACGTTTTTCGAGCAGATCCCATTTTATCTTAGGCTTCTATATCTCAGCTTTTAAAAAAAAAGCCTAAACCAAAAGGCAATATGAAGTTGGAACACATTAGAAGCAAAAGCTAGCATAAAGAAAGATAAAGCATATACTAAGTAAAAAAAACAATCAAGGGAGAATGATAGTACTTAACAAAGTAGGAAGAAGGAAGCCTTACATGAAAAAAAGACTTCTTAGCTCATCTTCATATATGGTTTTTCGCCAAGTTTAATTATTTATAAACGAAGTATTGCAAGGGGCTTTGTTTTTTTTTTTTTTTGTATTCTGTCACAACCTACAAAACAAGAAAGAAATAAAAGCAATTTGAGCAACATAATCTTAATCCAAAAAGAAAGAATAACTTAAAAACATATTATTGAGTAGTTGTGGAGTATCATGCCATAAGCCACTTTCAAGTGAAAAAACACAAAAGGTGCAATGTAATTTACAATTAACAATAACATGTCACTTAGAATTGACAGTAATATGTGACATGGAAAAAGATAAAAACAGTTAACTTACAATTAACAATGATCTTAATCCTAGTAGTGCTAATTCAGAGTCAGCAGAAATAGGCAACGATAAGACAGAAAAGGGAACAAAGAAGGTTATTGCATAAAGATGAATACTATGACAATATACAATGAAGTAAACTGAAGCTGCAAGTAGCAAGTACCTACCTAGAATTACTAGATTAACTATCAGCAAGTGTACTATAACTTAGTGGGCAGAAACAATTGAATGTAACTCATCATCATTGAAAATATCATCACTTTAGCACTTACTTTCCTGATGTCTCTTGCATATGTATGCAAGTTTTGATGAACGAGTATATAGATATCTATCACCATTGAAAATATCCAATAAATAAGTAAGGTTAAAAGTATATAAATTACAACTAAATCGGTTCATTTCCAATATTTGACCAAATATAATTCATCAAATCCAACTCTAACAAATTTTACAAGCAACTAAGTAAGGTTACAACTTGCAAGCACAGCAAGTTCCCAAGACAACTCCACTTATAAGTTCATTTTGACCAATATAATTCATCAAGTCCGACTCTAACAAGCTTTACAAACTACCCAATTTAAAAACAAGTTAGAAAACTTAACCAAGTAACTTATTCAATTCAAGGATCTACAATTGTCAAGAGTCAAGACATACAAAATTCTCAATATAGCTAGTTCACTTAGCCACTCATGACAACCAATCTGATAATTAACTGATTACTTTGTTCCTCTACCTAGCTTGCTCAAATCCTTTAAATATCGTTAGTCAAGTCATAACTAATTGGTTTGTTAGTCTGTTTTCATCTCCTAGATGTCAACTCTAACTACTCAATTTGGTTTATATAATAGTTAGCCAGTGGATTCATTAAGGTCAACCAACATGTGAAGACAACAACGATTTCGCTTTATTACCTAATTAACCAATTTGTACATCCAATCCTATCTATGAGTTCACATTTAAGCAACCCAACTCAATCAATGGGGTCAAACCCAATAATAAGGAATAAATCTCCAATGGAAGCTCATAGCAAGAGTCATGAACGAAATCAATAATCTCAATTAAGAAAACCAGAATGACCACAAATCGTTCAACTAAATCGAATGAAATGAACATAGTTTTTATAATTTTTATTAAAGAAGGATCCAAGAATTTATACCCAAGATCCTGACGAAACGAAAGGGTCGAGGCTCGGAGGGAGCATTTGGGGCTGATAGGGGTCCGGATTTCGCGTCTGAAGCAGTGGAGTTGTTGGATTCAGGCTCGCAGCGTTCAGCATTGGACCAACTCTGCATCTCAACCTGGCCTGGATTCGGGCTCGTAGCGTCGGGCAACAATGGTGGAGACGAGGAGCGGCTGGGCTTGGCCTCGATGGTGCCGCTAGTGTCGACAAGGCCACAAGGCTGCCGCTGTAGTTGGCATCGATCTCGATCTGAGGGCGACGAGACGAGAGGGGAGAGAACCAGAGATGGAGATCGAGGACCCAAACGTGAGATTGAGCGACAGAGACCGACGAGGGAGAGGTCAAATCTACTCTTCAATGGAGGGAGGGGTTAGAGATCTAGACGAAAGGCAAGATCTGGGAACAAGAGCGTGAACGAGGAAGGAACAGGGCGAGAGATTGAGGATTTGAGGAGAAGGCAGATTGCAAATAGGGTGAGCGGCGGGCCGACGGCTGGGTTTAACTGGGTTTTGATAGACCTAGGGTTTACATGAATTTACATAATTATTTCGTGATTTTATTTTGTAAAAAATTACAAATATATTCATTCAAAATAATTTACAAAATACAACTCAGTTATTTTATTTAAATTGAAAATGCCCTAAATGAAAAAAAAAACTCAGTTTGAATACTGTATGAGTTAGTTTTTAGGAAATTAGAAAATTAGTTTGCTATTTTTTAAATTATAAAATTTCAACCCAATTAAATACGAAATACCACACAATAAACATTATTTACATTTGAAAAATGCTATAGAAACTCTCAAAACTATTTTAATATGTTTAAAATATAAATATTTTTAAATCAAACTACCTAAATGATAAAACCAATCAATTTAAATAAATTAAAACTCTTTAAAATAAACTTATAAATTTTAATTATATTTAAATTTTGATAAAAATGAATAGATAAACAAATTCTATTGAATATTTTTTATTAAGATGTACTACGTAAAAATTTAGACTATGACGGTAAAGAGATTTGGAAAAAAAAAATGATAAGTCAGCAGATCGACAAAAACACTTGATAAAAATTAGAAATTTATAACTACTTGATTTATTTTTTTCTTTTTTATTTAGTTCATTTTAAATGTAGCTTATCGAAAATGTTACCATAGCTTAAAAAAAGTATTGCATTCATATCAACTGTTGCACTAAGTGTTATCTTAGGAAAAAAATGTTGCAAACATCTATTACAATAGATAAACATGTTGCACACCTATTGTAATAAGTGTTGCCTTAGGGAAAAAATGTTGCAAGCACCTATTACAATAGATAAGTATGTTTCACTTGACTATTACATAACATAACTGTTGCATTAAATGTTACAATAGCTAAAATGCTACAATCAAATGTTGCAATAAGTCATTTTTGTAGTAGTGAATATTACTTACTCACATACAAACTCAATCTAAACTTACCATGAAGAAGAAGAAAATTTCAGGGGAAAAAAAACTGTTTATCTTCACTAAAAAGGCAATCACATTATCAATACATACTACACGAATTTGATTAACAGTCCAAGTATAAAATTGTAATCAATATGGTAAAAACGAGATTCTATGTCAAAACCACAAAAGAACCATGAATAGATATTTGACACAAGTCATCAATCAAAAAAATCTCAGAAGTTCCGTAGCATTTATGTTTCTTACCTTTAAATGAAGAACCCGCCTGTTTTCTTTCTTTCATGGTAAGAAGGTTTTCGTCATACAAGTAATTTTTCCTTCCTGGATAGATCAAAATAAAAAAGCAATAAGAGGAAAGTATATAGCCCACTTTGTTTCCATGGAAAATAAAGAAAAACACTTAATAGCATAGCCAACTTTCGCGAAGAAAGTAATAAAGTTGAGATTTATACCCAACAACCCATGCAAACAGTTCTTCGCTCTTTTCTTATTTTAAGGTTTTTGAATCGAAAAAGGCACACAAAAATGAAACATTGTTACATTCTTATAATTCAATCTAAACTAAGCACTTGCAAATGCATACTATTAGAACAACAACAATTAAACTGTCATAGAAATTTGACAAGCATGTCATTGGTGAATACAGACAATTGTATAACCACTAACAATGAAAATCCAGGACCGGAAGGAAAAATAAATATCTAGTAAAAGATAAACAAGTCCCTTGGATTTAGAAATTTGGGAGAATACAAAGAACAAGTCCTCAGCCCAACCTTTGAGTCTTAGGGTTTAGAAATTTCTGTTTTTTGAGTAATTCACACTGCACAATCACAAATTACACACAATCACAAATTAAGTATTTCACTACTGCGTATTTCCCATTGCACAATCACAAACTGAGCAATTCACACCCAATTACACATTAAACCCTAATTTTCGGAAAGGGGTTTGAAATCTCAGAGACATACCTGGCACCACCAACCGGTGGATTCCGACACCTCCAGAGGAGGCGGTCACATGTGACCGGCCTGTGTTGCCTCTCCCCTTCTTCCTTCCCCTGTCAGCTTATGAAGCCTCTCCCCTTCTTCCTTCTTCTGTCGGTCTTTGTCGCCTCTATCGCTAATCCCGTTAATTCTTCCTCAGGCTCGATCTTTCTTTTTTCTTTTTTAATTAAAAATACTCACGGAGGTAAGCTTCTCTGTTAGTATTAACATGGTAAGGGCATGATGCGAAATTACCCTGAAACTCAGGGGTACCAGACCAAATAGACTAAACTCTTGTATACCTCGCGAAAAACGTTATACCTTAAGTGTACCTGGCGAAATTTCTGTTAATTAAAAATAAAATAATATAAATAACATATTTCATAAATTAACAAAAGTAATAGCTCTTTCTTGAACTCGCTAAAAACCTCGGGCTCAATGCATAACTCGGTCAAGTTCTTCCTGCTCCACACCAGTTCTTTTAAACATCCATCTTGACGTCCAGATTTCGCTATTTTTAAGGCTGAATTTGGAAAAGTCGTAAACACAAAAGTTATAGGTCTTCGAATCCTCTTTCCAACAAATATAAGTACACCCCAATCAGATAAATAGAAGCTTCAAATGACTCGTTTTAGTGCAGCGTCACCAGCTTGGAGAGCTCTAATCAATTCTTCTTTCTTATTAGCCTCTTGCTCGGTGTTAGGTCATTCCCATATCATCAATTGGCTCCACCAATTCCTGAAAGTATGTGCAAACATATGTAGATTCCGACTCTCTATATAATTAACTAAAATACGAAAACTACTCTAATTCATGCACATTATTATATCTAAATATATATAAATGCAATATGTTAACACTACCTAAATGTGTCTTATCAGTATTCGGGTCGGTCTCATTCAGGTTTCAAGTAGAAGCAGGTCTAAGTTTGTTTCAAACTTTTAATTGTTTGAGTTGAATTTGTTAAATCATGTTCGTTCGGTACTTTCGGGCAATAAATTTTATTAAATTGAATATGTAATTCATGTTATTTGTGTATTTGAAAAAGTATTTTTAGTATAATTTAATATGATTCAATAAATATTCTACTGATTGGGTCATAAGCTCCAAATCCTAAAGTCGTTCTATTCAGCATTAATTTCATTGAAATTTGTCAATGCATTGTTATCAAAATCATACTTGATTCCCTATCTAAAAGATATTTCACGTTATTTGTGTGATTGTTTTATTGTGTATTTCAAAAAGTAGTTTTTAAAAAAAAACTATACTATGTATATGATTCGAGTTATTATATCCTCATTGTACTCATCTTTTATTATTGGGAAATGAGAATTTTGAATTCAAGTCGATCATTCATAATTCATTACATGAGTAAATGAGTAACTTTGATCAATGAAATTTTTATTTTGTTTAGAAATAACATTAACTATCAGTAACTCGGTAATGGATTAAGTAACTTTATTTTTTTTTGTAGTATAAATGTATAATAGATATATATTCAAGGATATTCAGGTCTGGTTGGGAGTCGAGTTGGGTTGATATTCGGGTCGGGTTGGAAATCGGATCACTTGGGGTTGAGAAATGTTTGTTTTTATTCGGGTCACTTCGGATTTCGAGTCAACATCAGTCGGGCTCGGTTTCGGGTTTGGGTTATACATAACGCTAAATTTTTTATTTCGATCGGGTTTCTGTTTGGGTAAGTCAGTCGGGTTTCTTCGGTCGGGTTAGATCTTGTCAAATCTCCGGTTCAATCATTTACTCTTAGTGGTTTAATTTATTTTACTCGTAGCTGTTCAACTATTTATTCCTAGTAGTTTGTGAAGTTAACAAGAAGTGATTCGTGACTTGTATAACACAAGGTTCATAAAGTTAACAAGAAATATGTGGTTCATGAATTTAACCAAAAATACGTCGTTCCATTCCCATATATTTTATAAAACAAAAAAAAAATCTCCTAAATCAATTTAGCCTCACCAGCTTCACTAGATTATGCCCCTTGCTGGAAAATCATAAAAAAAAACCAGATTCAGCTAAAGGATACAATCAGAAAGTGCAAATTGTTTGTCATTGTTCAATAAAATCAAACCCAAAAAATCTCACCAGTTTCAATTTTTTGACAATTTCATCGAATTGCCTGTGGTCGAAGGCCCGAGGATTAGCCTTTTCCACTCCAATCCCTAAAAAATATGAACATAATTCAAACAATTAAAGTACTCTAACAAAAAGCCTAAGCCTTTGCAAAAAAAAACGAAACCTTAGACCATCCACAGCGGTTTTGTGCAAAATGTACACATTTGCACATGATGTGTAAAAATCCACATCACTTTTTAGCAATTTGCTCAATTGGTGAAATGTGCATTTTTTACACATCATTGAAATACACTTCATTTAAAACAAAAGGAAAATAAAACCATAAAAAAATAAAACAATGAAATTGTATAGAAGAGGGCCGAGGAGAGGGAGATCTGGTCGGAGTTGGCAGAGTAGGAGAGGAAGGAGTAGGCATTCTGAGAGTTGGGATTGAACGAGGAAGAAGATATGGATCATGGAAGCCAACCGCATGTGCTTCACGGGACCATATGTAAAGGTATTATTTCTTTCGTTTCACGGGACCATATGTAAAATTATTGGACATGGATCTGTCCTATAAAATACCAAAATATGGACAGATCCATAATCGGTCCGTATATTTTTTATTACAATTTGTAATAATTATAAGATATGTGTCGAGTTATGGGTAAAACGGATCCTGGATTCGTCCGTGTGAGCGTATATAACACATGCGTCGGATGCATATAGCCACCCTGAATAATACTCCCTCCGTTCAACAAAACTTATCGTTTACTATTCACGCACGCTTTTTTAGAATGATAAAAACTATATAAAATATTCATTTTTTTAAAAAAAAAATTTAACAAGTTTGTACTTATTAATAATAACTACGAAATTGTTAAACAAAATTATTTAAAAAGTCAATATTTTATATAGTTTTTAGCTACTAAAAAAACGTGCATGAATAGTAAAACGTTAAGTTTTGTTGAACGGATGGAATATAAGAGTATTTTCGTAAGATTTTAATGTCAGCATATGTAAGCGAAAAGAAAAGTTAAAAAAATTTAAAAAGAAAAAAAAGGGCATAAGTGAAAGTGGGCGGGAAAGGAAGGATACAACTTACATTTACAAGTAGGGAAAAGGGACGTAACATATGGGAATAAGGAAGAGGAGGAGACAAAGTAGGGGTGGGCACAAATCCCGCAAATCCCGTCCCGTCCCGCATCCCGTCCCGATCCCGTTCCGATCCCGGTGGGATTTAGGAAAAAAAAATTTAATCCCGTCCCGATCCCGTCCCGCAAAAATTACGCGGGACGGGACGCGGGACGAAGAGTTCACATCCCGCAAATCCCGTCCCGTCCCGCATATATATATTTAATTAAAATTAATTAAAATTAATAAAAACATATAAGAATATATTTATATTATACCTTAATATTTATTCAAACCTAAAATTTAAAATAATAGTAAAATATTAAAAATATATAAGAAGTAAAGAATTTTAATACAAAAACACTTTGCATTACTTACTATACTACTGAGTAGTGATGCTAACTCACTTACTGTTTTTTTTATAAGACTAACTCTGTTTATTTGGGTTGTGCTGGTGCAAGACTACTGTTTTCTTCTTCTTCTTTTTTGTAATGAAATTAATTATGCAAGACTACTGTTTTTATATTTGTTATTTTTGGTTTGTGTTTTAATTTTTTTTACGAGGGACAAATCCCGTCCCGTCCCGATCCCGTCCCGTCCCGTGAGGGATAAGACCCGGCGGGATTTGGAAAAAAAATTATTAATCCCGTCCCGATCCCGTCCCGCAAAAAATACGCGGGACGGGACGCGGGATTACCCCAATCCCGTCCCGTCCCGTCCCATGCCCACCCCTAAGACAAAGGAAACAGAGAGAATGAGGACACCATAACTATTGTGTCTAGTGCTCTCCATCACTGAAACTGACACAAGGCAGGCCAATGCCAAAGCTTAGGCCAGCAACTAGCCACTCTTTTTGTACTTCAATTCTACTATGAAGTACTTGTCATCTATCTCAACTGACACATACGTACTTTAGTTATCCCTCTCTTTCTACTCTTTTTTTTTTATACAAGGCGAAAATTTGACGGTGAATCATTCAATTTAGAGCAACCAAGTTCGATCTGACTAAATACAAAAGTGACCGATCGATGTCGTACATGGCTTAGTACAAAGTGATCGAATTGAGATATCGATCATCAAATACCTACGAAGACTATATACGAGGGAAATATATGTAGTTCTAGCACACAAGTTTTCATCAGTACAAGTGTAACGAAGGTCGTATATGGCTACGTACAAAAGTGATCGCTATATATTGAAGTGAGGACACAAACGATAGAGGTTGTCCTCTGATGATTAGTTATATATCTAGCTTGGTAACGTACTGACAAAAAGTGGTTAAGGTGTCCAACTTACTAAAGAACTATGTGATAGCCTCCATTCATATAGGTGTTATAGGACGTATTTAGCAAAACATAGGTGTAAAGAATGTCCTTATTCATATTAATTTGTGAATTTGATTATTGTTGTTATGGAGGCGGAATCTACACATAGTTGTTATTAATTTAAGGTATGAGAAACTTGGATGGGAGATGAATGAAGCAAAGATGATATTACATGATTCAATCCAGGAAGCAAGGAGAATATTGTTGTGAACAGTGAGCCGCGCCCGCGGCCATGTAGTCGCGCCCGCGGCCATGTAGTCGCGCCCACGGCCAATGCCGAAAGCAAGAGTTGACTGAGCCATTAAGCCGGGCCCGCGGCCTCTATCAGCACTGAATCCCTACTTTGCCGAATTACTTATTTTAATTAGGTTATTTTGTAACCCTTTTGGACGTCAATTAAATGGATTTTTAGGAGACTTATTATTGACCGTTTAGCAATTGAAGAAACCCTATAGGAGAGCTTTTGTGCTATGGCGAACCAAACTCCTCTTTCGTTTGATTGATTAGTTTGAAGCTTTCGATTTGATATTCCGTGAGATATTATCTACTCTATTTACTTTTGAGTAATCTTTATCTTCCATTGTCATTGCTTATGATTGAGTTTGTGTTCTATTGGATTGGCCACCTAATATTACTTGAATTCAATCTATCGCTAGATCTATAGGGACGCTAGTCCAAGAACTTAGATCGTAGTAGCAACTTGTGATCATCTAGGGCTAGTTGACTTGGTTGATTGCATGAAGATAAAGATACAATTGGTTTATTGCTAGATGCTTTATTTCAATTGTTTCTATTGAATTTCCTTGGTGTGCATTGCAATTGTTGAATTAAATCTGGAAAGTTTCTAGATTATTCATCAATAAGGGTGTTTAGAGTCTGGTTGACATATTCACTAATTGGAGGGAAGGAATTGAACGTTATTGTCAAGGTACAATTGATTTTCACAATAGGTTTCTCAAGAATAATAGGTTTAGGGAATTTCAAAGATCTGAATCCAAATTGAGAGTGGATACTAATTAATTAAGCGTGTTTCTCACATATTGTTATCAATCACCGTCATTGCCTCCTTTGCTTACTTGTGTGTTCCTCTGCATACTTCCAAAACTTCTCTTTTCATATCTCATCACTTTAGCATACACATTGAGCATACGAATTGCACAAGTCTATTTGAGTTCAACCTGTACTTGTCGAGCTATACTAGTCAGGTTAGTTCATAACTATTTGATAGGATTTAACGACTGCGAAAATATCTCTATCAAATTTGGCGCCGTTGCCGGGGACTTTTTTGATAATTTGTGTGTTTTATTTGTGTGCTATTTCTTGTGTGGATAATCCATATGATCTACACTCGTTTTACTGACCAATGTTGAAGGTGAGGTTATTGCAGCTACATGGAGAGAGTTTTCATCAATACTTTACCAGATTGCAGGAGTACATTAACGCTCTTTGTTCATGGGGTTATCAAGCTAGTACAAGAGAAGTGCTTCTATGCATCTTTGATGGTATGAATACCGAGACAATGAGCCTCGTTGAGCACATAAGTGATGGAGGTTTATTAGATATGGGACTCTTGGAGATGTGGGATTTTTTCTGCTACATGGACTTTCAATGTGTGCAGAATGAGTCACTTCCCCAAGTATCTCAAATCATTAAGACTTCTGTTTCACCTACTGAGGTCATTGTGGAGAATCATACTAAAAGATGGAGGAAGACAACATTCCATTTGACGAGATCACCCCTAGCTCGCCCGATGATTAACCAAGTTTAGAGCCAATTGCTGAGGCTCAAGAGGTAATAAAAGTCAACTATTGCGAATGTGAAGGTAGTGGTGATTGTGTCGATCCATGGGAGCATTACTTCAATGCACAACCAACAGAACTGTGTTGATGGACTTACATACCCTCGACGGAAAGTCAGACTCAAGAATATGATGAGTTGGTAAGATTCTTGAAAACTATACTATTTTCTATCAAGTTTTTCATATTTTGTATCCATTCATCTTTTGGATGGGCAAGAGAGTTTGATTTACTTTTGAGGGCGCTAACAATATCCACTTAAGTCTTAAACGAAAAACCAAAATGAGTCGAGCCAACGACCTAAAACAAAGGTGCTACTCGTGAGGCAATTTTTTTTTATTAGTAGGTAGTTTGGGTGTTTTCGGCAAGACACTAACATTTCAAAATAAGTAAGAGAAGAACGCAAGGATAATGAGCCACGCCCGCGGCCCAAGAACCACGCCCGCGGCCTTCAGAATATAAAAAAAGGTTGGAATACATATAGAGTTGCGCCCGCGACCTACCTACCGCGCCCGCGGCCCTTCTCCTGCAGTAACTTTTGAATGTGACTCAGTTGTATTGAGCCCCTCCTCGTTCTACTTGTTTGAGTTGCCGTAAATTGTTTAAAGTGTCGTAGTTTTCCTTTTCCCGCCACCGCCACAAGTTTCATTATGAGTTTTCTTTTCTTTTACTCTTCCATGCTAATTCTTGTACTTGTCTTTAACTTCATTGAGGACAATGAAAGACTTAAATGTGGGGGGACTATTAGCTAGGATTTAGGTTTTAGATTGCATTAGATAACATGTTTATTTCCATTCCATGTTTATTTCATATTATTTCATTGCATGTTTATTTCATAGTCTTAAAAAAAAATGCATTAGTTAAGTTTGTTTTATTTTCCCACATGAAAGATCTCTTATCCTCTATATTTTATTTTTGATTTATGATGCCCCATGACTCACTTGGATTGTTGAAGCTTTGATTTAGTACTTTCATATATTAGTGAGTATGGTTTATTGATGATTGAGCATGTAAGACTCTTAGATTTGGGCGACATTGAAATTTTGTGCAAATTACCCGGTGATACTATTTTGGCCTATTTCAGGACAATCTATAATGTGTCCTCTTGCTTGTTGAGTGTACTCTATTTAAATGCTTCCTCTTTGGCTTGCATTTAGATATCATTTTCAAGGCTGCATTTTATGATTTCTGCGCATGCCTTAAACATGATTAAGGCACCTTTATTAGCCTTATTTGACTAATTCCCACCTTACATATTATCCGTTGCTTGAAGCCCATTTGAGCTTGATTGCCTATTCTTTTGAAGCTCCACAAAATGTATCCATAGCCAATTATAGCCCGACCCCATCCGGGAATTTAGGAATAGTTGGTGAATATCTATATTGTAGATGATGGTTTCAGTGATGGATGATGTGATTTGAGGTATCTTTCTGTATGTTCAGTTGTTTCTAATTAGTGCTTATTACTTGGGACCTAAGGAGGATAAAATTCACTTAGGGGTAAAAGTCAAGGAAAATCGATTAATATAGCATGATATAAAAAGAAAAAGAAAAAGAATAAGAAGAAAGAAAAAAAATATATAATAAAGGATAGAGTTGAGTATGCTTGTAGAGTTGTATACTTGAGATTGGGATTGTATGACATGTAGAGATACGGTATGAGTTGATGAGTAGTGGTTTGTAATTTGGTGAGTTCCTTAGTTCCCGGATTATGAGCACCACATGGCCTAAACATGTCCATACCTTATGTTTTCTACCTTGGCCCCATTACAACCTGATTGAAAGACCTCATGATTTTTGTTGTGTGTGGAGTCACCGGCTGTGGAGAGTTAGAACACTGATGCAAGTCTCTTATAGCTAAGCTTCCAAAGATTGAGTTTTGAGCGTGAAATTGTTAACCCCTAAACACATGAGTGAGAGAGAAACACATACCTAGTGAGGTGCAGAATTGACATGTTTGCTTGAGTTTATTGGTAACAAAATATGTGCAATGATGTTGTCAATTTATCATGTTTACTTCCCTTTCATTTCTAAAGAAACAGTTGGGGTGGATGCATGAAGGGTTTGTATGTGGGGTGATATGATGTTGTTTTCATTGCTTGAGGGCAAGCAAAGGTTTAAGTGTGAGGGAATTTGATAGCATCCTTTCATAGAGGTGTTATAGGACTTATTTAGCATAGTTTAGATGTAAATAATGTCATTATTCATATTAATTTGTGAATTTGATTATTGTGGTTATGGAGGCGGAATCTACACATAGTTGTTATTAATTTCAGGTATGAGAAACTTGGATGGGAGATGCAGGAAGCGAAGATGATATTACATGATTCAATCAAGGAAGCAAGGAGAAGATTGCTGTCAACAGAGAGCCGCACCCACGGCCATGTAGCCGCGCCCATGGCCAATGCCGAGAGCAAGAGTTGACTGAGCCATTAAGCCGCGCCCGCGGCCTTTGTCATCGCCAAAACTCTACTTTGTCGAATTACTTATTTTAATTAGGTTATTTTGTAACTCTTTTGGATGTATATTAAAGGGGGTTTTAGGAGACTTATTATTGACCGTTAGCAATTGAAGAAACCCTAGAGGAGAGCTTTGTGCTATGGCGAACTAAACTCCTCTTTCGTTTGATTGATTAGTTTAAAGCTTTCAATTTGATATTCCGTGAGATATTCTCTACTCTATTTACTTTTGAGATATGTTTATCTTCCATTGGCATTGCTTATCATTGAGTTTGTGTTCTATTGGATTGGCCACCTAATATTACTTGAATTCAATCTATCGCTAGATCTATAGGGACGCTAGTTGAAGAACTTAGATCGTAGTATGGACTTGTGATCGTCAAGGGCTAGTTGACTTGGTTGATTGCATGAAGATAAAGATACATTTGGTTTATTGCTAGTTGCTTTATTTCAATTGTTCTTATTGTATTTCTTTGGTGTGCATTGCTATTGTCAAATTGAATCTGGATAGTTTCTAGGTTATTAACCAATAAGGGTGTCTAAAGTCTAGTTGACATATTCACTAATTGCAGGGAAGGAATTGAAAGTTATTGTCAAGGTACAATTGATTTTCACAATAGGTTGATCAAGAATAAGGTTTAGGGAATTTCAAGGATTGAAATCCAGTTTGAGAGTGGATACTAATTAATCAAGCGTCTTTCTCACATATTGTTATCAATCACCATCATTGCATCCTTTTCTTACTTTTGTGTTACTCTGCATACTTCCAAAACTTCTCTTTTCATATCTCCTCACTTTAGCATACACATTGAGCATACGAATTACACAAGTCTCTTTGGGTTCGACCTGTACTTGCCAAGCTATACTAGTTAGGTTAGTTCAGAACTATTTGATAGAATTTAAAGACTGCGAATATATCTCTATCACTATGAGAATAACATTGACTGCCACGAGAAGAACAATCCAGTTGTGGAGACGGGTCACACGAGCTTGGGACGCAGCATTCAACCAATGTCAAGCAAAGACTGGATGTGAGACGAGTCTCCCTACCCACCAGCTCGTCATTGGTTGTTCACAGTGTGACCATCGCAACCTCCCAACGTTCCCCTCTATCATCACTCAGCTGAAGGCGGTCAGTTAGGTAGCGTGTCAGTGCTTCGAGCTCAAGGATACGAGGATTTCCCATGTTATTATTCCCCTGATCAGTCCTCACTCCACTGAAGGCAACTTGCATTAGAGGTGCTGCAACCGGTTCAGGAGCTGGTGCTGCAATCGATATAATGAAGACATATTTAGAGATCGCACAAAAAAAGATCATATGTTGAATTCAGTGTTTGAACTACCTTGTGTGCCTAATGGTTATAGCGGTTATAGACCCCGTGTATCCACAAATATTTGCGTAAGTCCCCGCTAGGCCAACTAATGTCAGAGTCGTCGGAGTTCACCATGATTATCTACAATTATAACATACATATATATTATATGCTTAATCCCTCAAGAATAAGAAATTAAGAATCACACACCAAGGGCATATATTTGTTCAGCATTCAACATTCAAAAATAACAAATGTAATGCTAATCCCAAATCCCACAAATATTATATGCTCTCTGTCTCTCTCCCTTTCTCTCTGTCTGTCTCTCTCTCTCCATAAACTAGAAGCTAACTGTAATCCCATAAATGACATATATACTCGATCAATCGCACAACGCTAATTCTAACCCTGACCTGAAATCGCCCCAATTTCGCTCCATCTATTGGATGAGAGAGAGTTAGAAGCGAACTCCAATCCCAAAACCCTAACCCTGTAGGTTGTCGTAAACTCCAATTTCGTCCCTTTCAATAGCCACTGGACGAAGGTGGGAAATGAAAATCATACACATAGAGAAGAAGAAGTGCCATCACCATCTGGATTTCCTGATGGGTGTCGTAGCTTGATCGAAGTTTGTCACCAGCACCTGCGGCTTCGAGCTCTTAGACGACGAGTGAGAGCGAGGGCGACGATGAGTGGGCATGTTTTTTGTTTTTGGTCGAGATGGAGAGTGGGTCTATTGGATGGGCTTGTAATATTGTACTATATCGGGCCCATAGTGTGCCAAAAAAATTAGGAGGGAAATACGTTCTTAGACGAGGGAAGTCAAAATTCAACCACAAAAATTCATTACAATCGTTTCATTCAGTCAGAGTCCCCTCGCTCTCTCAACTTCAGTAAGTCGCTCTCCATCTCTTAATTTTGTCCCCAAATCTTGTCTGGTCACTCAACCAATCTCCCCATCTCTGTAAGAAAGGAGCTCATCTGCCTCCCCGCCACATCGACGGTCCTCCTCCCACACTGTTGGGAAGCTTCGCACAGGTTATGTCATCGTCTCTCTCTTTTGAAAACTTTGAAACAAAATATTGATCTAGGGTTTCAGGAGTATATGAAATTGGTCGGTTATCCCCTTGATTATGCAATCTGATAGTTTGATACTCATTTCTGCATATCGACCTAGGGTGTTACTGAAATGAACCGTCATATTTCGTTTGTGTTTGAACTGGGGTTTACTTCCTTCTTCACATGACATCAAGTGTTGTTCTTGTTGCAGTGTGTCACCCTGGCTTCTAAAATGCATGGAGGGTTTCTCAATCAAGGAACAACCCGGTGATCTGCTCGTACACAGAACATCCAACCTGAACCCTCTCAACCTATTGATCCCTCTAAACCACCCTCACTCTCTCAACCCATTGCACCCTCTACAACACACTCACCCTCTCAACCTATTACTCAACCTATTGCACCCTCTAATGGTCTCCATGTCCCAGAAAGTGCTTCTAAAGAACCCTGACGAAAAGGTATTGCATCCACTATGCCTACAAATACCTCTAATGCACCCTCTAAATCATCACTCCCCATGACTCAGGTGTAACCTGTTGCTTCAGCCTCCGAAGATGGAACCTGTTTAACTTTAAGTACTCCACCCTCCACACGTTTGCCTCCTCAAACAAGTACTCCCACATCACAACAGGCACCCTGCTCACAACCTCTTGCTACTGCTCGGTTGTTCCCCGAACCCAACGAGGACGACCTCCAACGACTTGGGTGCGGATCAGTATCATCTCAACAACCTTTGTCTTATAGCATCCAAGAAGACAATAATGCCATAGCTACAGAGTCATCTCAAGTGGACAAGAGAGTGGAAATTGAGCTCATCAATGGAAGGTATACAAATGTATACTTCTAATTGTGTTTTTTTTTTTTTTGCATATGGGGATTCTCATTTTTGTGTAGCGTAAACGAACCAAGATTGTGATGGCTTTCCTTAAGTACCGTCACAGAATTACCATTTCAGCTGAAGTGTGGTTTCTTTTTTAGTTCCATAAATGTTTTTCCTTAAGTACCTTTACATGATTACTCTTTCTACTGAATTGTGAACTATGAGCTCCTAATTCAGTTTCTTCTCATGTTTTACTTATGTTAAAATAACTTCGCACAATATGATTTTCCTACAAATGAATATGAAGCTTGTTCATTTGTAATCTTATGAAGGTCGTAGATGTTGTAATATTATTTTTCTGTAATTATGTTCAGTTGTTGAGTTTTTCCTTAATTATCAACACTTACTTACATAAATTAATTTGCAAGGTTTGGTGGATCAAGTGCCGCTTATGGAATCCTCATGCAAATTATACATTCCCATTTCGATTGGCCTTACATTCGGTGGAGTAGTGTTCTTGAAGCAACACTCGATTTATGGTAGGAAATGTTCAAGGTATAAATACATTCTATATATCCATTACTGTCTTCGTATATAGTATTATCCTTTAACTATATATATAATAGCATTGCTATATCTTCAACACATATAGAGTCGATGCAAGTGGGAAGAGAGCTTAACTTAAGAACATGTCCGTAAAGTTTTCAACACGAAAGGAGGTAACCACTTCATGATCACCTCTTCGGGAAGGTTCGTGGTGGGAAAACAAGGAAGATGCCTTGTTGGGTAAAAAAGGATATATGGTTGAAGATGTTGGATTTATGGGCAAATGAGGAGAAGTTTCTTAAATAATCTAAAGTAAAGAAGCAAAACCGGGCGGTTGCAACTCAAAAGGGAACTCCAATTTACAGTGGCGGATTAGTTTCTACAACCGTAGTTAAAGATCAACTGGTAAGTTTTTTTACTTGTGTGTTACTCTGCATACTTCCAAAACTTCTCTTTTCATTTTTCCTCACTTTAGCATACACATTAAGCATACGAATTGCACAAGTCTCTTTGGGTTCGACCTGTACTTGCCGAGCTATACTAGTTAGGTTAGTTTAGAACTATTTGATAGAATTTAACGACTGCGAAAACATCTCTATCACTATGAGAATAACATTGACTGCCACGAGAAGAACAATCCAGTTGTGGAGACGGGTCACACAAGCCTGGGACGCAGCATTCAACCAATGTCAAGCAAAGACTGGATGTGAGACGGGTCTCCCTACCCACTAGCTCGTCATTGGTTGTTCGCAGTGTGGCCATCCCAACCTCCCGATGTTCCCCTCTATCATCACTCAGCCGGAGGCGGTCAGTTAGGTAGCGTGTCAGTGCTTCGAGCTCAAGGATACGAGGATTTCCCATGTTATTATTCTCCTGATCAGTCCTCACTCCACTGAAGGCAACTTGCATTAGAGGTGTTGCAACCGGTTCAGGAGCTGGTGCTGCAATCGATATAATGAAGACATATTTAGAGATCGCACAAAAAAAAGATCGTATGTTGAATTCAGTGTTTGAACTACCTTGTGTGCCTAATGGTCATAGTGGTTATCGACCCCGTGTATCCAGAAATATTTGCGTAAGTCCCCGCTAGGCCAACTAATGTCAGATTCGTCGGAGTTCACCATGATCATCTATAATTATAACATACATATATATTATATGCTTAATCCCTCAACAATAAGAAATTAAGAATAACACACCAAGGGCATATATTTGTTCAGCATTCAACATTCAAAAATAACAAATGTAATGCTAATCCCAAATCCCACAAATATTATATGCTCTCTCTCTCTCTCTCTCTCTCTCTCTCTCTCTCTCTCTCTCTCTCTCTCTCTCTCTATAAACTAGAAGCTAACTGTAATCCCATAAATGACATATATACTCGATCAATCGCACAACGCTAACTCTAACCCCGACCTAAAATCGCCCCAATTTCGCTCCATCTACTAGACGAGAGAGAGTTAGAAGCGAACTCCAATCCCAAAACCCTAACCTTTTAGGTTGTCGTAAACTCCAATTTCGTCCCTTCCAACAGCCACTGGACGAAGGTGGGAGATGCAAATCATACACATAGAGATGAAGAAGTGCCATCACCACCTGGATTTCCTGATGGGTGTCGTAGCTTGATCGAAGTTTGTCACCAGCACCTGCGGCTTTGAGCTCTTAGACCACAAGTGAGAGCGAGGGCGACGATGAGTGGGCATGTTTTTTGTTTTTGGTTGAGATGGAGAGTGGGCCTATTGGATGGGCTTGTAATATTATATTATATCGGGCCCATAGTGTGCCAAAAAAAATTAGGAGGGAAATAAGCTCTTAGACGAGGGAAGTCAAAATTCAACCACAAAAATTCATTACAATCATTTCATTCAGTCTCTTCATCTCCCAATTTCTTTCAGACTGTCAGATTCCCCTCGCTCTCTCAACTTCAGTAAGTCGCTCTCCATCTCTCAATTTTGTCCCCGAATCTTGTCTGGTCACTCAACCAATCTCCCCATCTATGTCAGAAAGGAGCTCATCTGCCTCCCCGCCATGTCGACGGTCCTCCACCCACACTGTTGGGAAGCTTCGCACAGGTTATGTCATCGTCTCTCTCTTTTGAAAACTTTGAAACAAAATATTGATCTAGGGTTTCAGGAGTATATGAAATTGGTCGGTTATCCCCTTGATTATGCAATCTGATAGTTTGATACTCATTTCTGCATATCGACCTAGGGTGTTACTGAAATGAACCGTCATATTTCGTTTGTGTTTGAACTGGGGTTTACTTCCTTCTTCACATGACATCAAGTGTTGTTCTTGTTGCAGTGTGTCACCCTGGCTTCTAAAATGCATGGAGGGTTTCTCAATCAAGGAACAACCCGGTGATCTGCTCGTACACAGAACATCCAACCTGAACCCTCTCAACCTATTGATCCCTCTAAACCACCCTCACTCTCTCAACCCATTGCACCCTCTACAACACACTCACCCTCTCAACCTATTACTCAGCCTATTGCACCCTCTAATGGTCTCCATGTCCCAGAAAGTGCATCTAAAGAACCCTCACGAAAAGGTATTGCATCCACTGTGCCTACAAAAACCTCTAATGCACCCTATAAATCATCACTCCCCGTGACTTAGGTGTAACCTGTTGCTTCAGCCTCCGAAGATGGAACCTCTTTAACTTTAAGTACTCCACCCTCCACACGTTTGCCTCCTCAAACAAGTACTCCCACATAACAACAGGCACCCTTCTCACAACCTCTTGCTACTGCTCGGTTGTTCCCCGAACCCAACGAGGACGACCTCCAACCACTTGGGTGCGGATCACTATCATCTCAACAACCTGTGTCTCATAGCATCCAAGAAGACAATAATTCCATAGCTACAGAGTCATCTCAAGTGGACAAGAGAGTGGAAATTGAGCTCATCAATGGAAGGTATACACATGTATACTTCTAATTGTGTTTTTTTTTTTTTTGCATATGGGGATTCTCATTTGTGTGTAGCGTAAACGAACCAAGATTGTGATGGCTTTCCTTAAGTACCGTCACAGAATTACAATTTCAGCTGAAGTGTGGTTTCTTTTTTAGTTCCATAAATGTTTTTCCTTAAGTACCTTTACATGATTACTCTTTCTACTGAATTGTGAACTATGAGCTCTTAATTCAGTTTCTTCTCATGTTCTACTTATTTTAAAATAACTTTGCACAATATGATTTTCCTATAAATGAATATGAAGCTTGTTCATTTGTAATCTTATGAAGCTCGTAGATGTTGTAATATTATTTTTCTGTAACTATGTTCAGTTGTTGAGTTTTTCCTTAATTATCAACACTTACATAAATTAATTTGCAATGTTTGGTGGATCAAGTGCCGATTATGGAATCCTCATGCAAATTATACATTCCCATTTCGATGGGCCTTACATTCGGTGGAGTAGTGTTCTTGAAGCAACACTCGATTTATGGTGGGAAATGTTCAAGGTATAAATACATTCTATATATCCATTACTGTCTTCGTATATAGTATTATCCTCTAACTATATATATAATAGCATTGCTATATCTTCAACACATATAGAGTCGATGCAAGTGGGAAGAGAGCTTAACTTAAGAACATGTCCGTAAAGTTTTCAACACGAAAGGAGGTAACCACTTCAGAATCACGTCTTCGGGAAGGTTCGTGGTGGGAAAACAAGGAAGATGCCTTGTTGGGTAAAAAAGGATATATGGTTGAAGATGTTGGATTTATGGGCAAATGAGGAGAAGTTTCTTAAATAATCTAAAGTAAAGAAGCAAAACCGGGCGGTTGCAACTCAAAAGGGAACTCCAATTTACAGTGGCGGATTAGTTTCTACAACCGTAGTTAAAGATCGACTGGTAAGTTTTTTTTTTTTTTGTTGGGGTTTAATTTCTACATATATTCTTTTCAATGTCTTTTGTGTTGTCCGTGTGCTTTTTTAAGCAATATAACATGTGCTACAACAGTGCTTCTATAGCCTTTAACAACCTATAATTTGTATGACAGAAGATGGAACTTAGACAAGACTCAACACCAAAGCTAACATTTGAAATGTGCCATAAAAAGAAAGATGGTACTTGGGCTGGCACTCAATCTCAAGACAATGTGATAGGTCCAAATTACATTTCCTTTGTATTTGATATTTTGGTTCCATTTACAGATGTTCAACTTCCCTTACCCTAGCTACATTTGCTTGGAATATAGGACCATTAATTCATTACATCTACTTTCTTTCATAGGAAAAGTACGACCAATTGCTTGATGATGCAATCCAGGATGGCGAGCTCTCTGACAGTGGTTCCCATGCAGTTGACAAGAATGCTTTCTGGATCAAAGCAATAAGTGGTGTCAAAAAAGAAGGATTGTAGGCATGGATCTGAGTCCCGAGCTATCTTGCAATCAACCCAAGGTATTTGTCCACGCGTTGTACTCTCTACTGGATCTCAAGACTATGGTAGTATAAGAGACGAGATGCTCTCACAAATGTCAACTTTCAAGGAAGAGGTTAGGAAAGAAATGAAAGATTTAGGTGAGCAAGTGCAAGGTAATGTGACTGCAAACATCAAGGAAGAAATGAAAGCGTTCGGAGACATGGTTCAGAAACAAGTGACTTCCAGCATAAAGCATGAACTGACCCTGTTTGGAAAACAAGTGATGGTTGAGACTAAGAACGTCAATGAAGAATGACAACACAAGATCTTTGCCACCATGAAAGAGTTTTATCAAGGCAAAAGTCCCCGCAAAAATCCTCGCACCAAGTAACTTCTTCTGCTTGTCTCACACACACACACACACACACACACACACACACACACACACACACACACACACACACACACACACACACACACAGCCAGCATGTTTGTGTGTTAAATTTTGTCATGCATTAGAAGCATGATATTAGGAATATCGTATATGTAAGCTTACATGTGGGGACAAGACACATATGGGCCTCAATCTAATCCTATACCCGTCTATATTTTTTTTAGGTATGTGATTATTATGCATGTATGCTTCTGTGACTTGGTGCGAGACTTTTGAATGGCGTGTGAGAAAGAGCTTATAAGACTCTGACTCCATCACCACATCAACTATGATAGTTTTTGGGATTATTGGATTTCTGTTTTGACCCAGCACTTCCATGTCACACTAGTTGTATTTGGTTCGAGACTATGATGATTGGTTGCTAAAATGATTTTCGCGACTTAGGCCCTAGGACATGTACAGGGGTGCTAACCCCGGGTCTCCAACGACCCTCACGATGGTGTTCGAAATCCAACTTTCCGCCACTAATTCGTTGTTTTTAAACTTCAACTTGTACTCATTGCGCAAGATCCGAATAAAGGATTCAATCCTTCAAAATGTAACTCGGGTTTCCTAAACTCGGGCCGTTACACAATCCTTAACATAGGATAATAGTTTTCTAAAAATCTTTGAAGACCGATGACCTTAATTCGAGGGTCAAAACACGTTGTTGTGAGAAAAATATCATAGTTTTTTTGTGTAGTTGGATAAGCATTTAGCCCTAGCCTCCTGTTGAACAAAAATACGCGAATAATCGTACAACACATTTTATTTAATTTTTGATATTTGAGTTCGACCCCTTTTGGTTATCCTCTTGATTCGAAGTCCTATCGATACAAAGATTTGAGTGGTATTTGTGATTTGGGTTGTACCCTAATTTTAGCGGGTTGCCTACGTATCTCTTGGAAGAGAATCAAGCCTCATGTAGTTCATAGTGGTAAACCAATTTGAATTTTTGGTTCGGCGATTGCACCCAACAAGCTTAAGCTTTATGTCGAGCTACCTACGTACCTGTGTGAACGGGAACAAATCACCCGTAGTTCTTATATAGGAAAATTTGATTTAATTTGAGATGAGCGACTGAATCCGATACATATTAAATTTTAATATCGGATTTCCTACGTAAGTCGTAAAAGAGTATCAAGTCTTTACGTAGTTCTTTTGGATAAACCAAGTTTATATTTGACGGAACTTGATTTGAGGTTTAGACTCCGTTTTTTTATTTAGGAGTCGATTTGAGATTGACCCACTAGAATCAATTAGTAAAGAATATTTGACGAGTTTACTTTTATATTTTGATCAAACTCGAATTCTTAATTTATACCAATTATAATTCTTATATTTTAGCGGGTCGAATGTGTATTTAAACACATTTTACTTTCACGATTGCCAAAGCATATACACATTCATCAAACGAAAGTCTATCAATCCCAATTAGCAAATCTTTACTAGAAAACTTTTAATGTATTTCATGTTCTGCATAAGATTGAAGTATTTGAATGGACTAAGGCCCAAGATTTAAGCACTACTAGAAATTTGTTATTTAACATCAGGTAATAGCCGATGTCTTTCAAAAAAAAAATCGATGTCTATGTGGGTGATGTAAAAAGTCAAAAGTTTTTCACATCGGCCAGAACCCGATGTCTATATTATTTATAACATCGTTCCTCATTATAAAAACGATGTTTTAATATGAAAGAGACATCACTTGTATAGAAATCCTACATATGTATATTCATTTTCTCTCTATAATTTGTAATGTTATTTTTTCACACCAAATTTGGCTATATGGAATAAATACAAAACCGATGTTATTACATATATGGAAATCATTTTTAGTTTTAATGCCGTTGTTTATATATAGTAAAGACATCCTAAATTATTAATTAATCAGATGTGTTAAGTTCGTAAAACTAATGTGGTTAGTTCATAAAAATGATGTTTTTAATTCATTAAAATGATGTGCTTAGTTCGTAAAACTGTTTTTTTTTACGCAAAGCTGATGTGTTTGATTTGTAAAACTGATGTTTTTAGTACGTAAAACTAATGTGTTTAGTTCGTAAAAGTGATCTCTTTTGTTACAATAAACCGATGTCTTTCGCCCGTAAACCCGATGTGCTAGCTTATGAAACGAAGCATTTTGGTTCATAAACCCAATATCCTGTCTATATACACACATACACCAGACCACAATACCAACCAAAGAGAACATATCTAACGTGCTAACTTATGAACCAAATTGTCTATATATACACATAATATATCAAAGTACCACAAGGAATGAAACATAAAAAAGACATTTATTAAACCTTCTGAGTTATCTTTCACCTGTGCAGATGCACCTGCATAAACCATTACCAAATACCAATAATGAGAGATCCATTTGAGCATTTTAAATAAATCATATGAACAAGAAGATGTATAAACCCGGACAGGGAAAAGAAACATGATACTCTTTAAAGAAGACCTCCTTATTGCCTAGTGAACTATCAGATTGTAGGTCCTATCCATCCAAATTCTTACAACCGGGAAGATTCATTAAATGCAGCATCAAGTCATACAAATCCACACCACATGACAATTTTAATGCACCGAAAAACCTCCAAAATCACCATTCAACAGTTAAAAAATAATCCCAACATCAAGCCTAAATTAAGATAAAAGGGTTTAAAATCTCATTAGAAAGTGGAAATCTCAATTGTTTAGAGTTGTACCTATTATCTCAAAACGACGAAGGTTCATTAGGCTTCCAATCTTAAGTGCTTTAAATCCCTAACCGAGCTCGATAATTCCTCAAACTCAGAATAATTAAGATTGAGAATGCAGAGACACTCGAGGTTAGACAACAATCCCTTCAGAAAAGCTTTACTTACATAACCCGCAGGGCTGTCACCCACAATGATGGCAAGGTTCTGGCATTCATAGTTGAACCAAGGTAAAAAAACACAAGAACAAGAACTGAGCAGAATGGTAAAACAACAGTCTTTCTTATTCTAGCATTTACCATGGCACCCTCCATTCTTGGCTGTAGTTAGAAACAGGGTAAAAAAACACAAGAATGACAACAAATAAATTGATGAAGATGTGAGAGAGACATCTGATGTCAAGGACGTAAGATTTTGTTAGGCATGCATAAGTTAATGCAGATACGGACATTCATATTCACATATACAATAACCTAAATCTGGTACTTTTAGAGAGAAAATGCATCGTCTGGTTGGAAAATTAGAATGACCAATGACCACCTTATGATGAAAATGCATCGTATTGCTGATAAGCTACTAGTGCTACCATATATAAAGCTGAACTAGATAAATTCAATTACCCCAAAGTTACCTGAGTGCCAATCAAAAGGAAAACATAAGCTACTAGCTAGTGCTATCTCCAAATAAAGTTCTCGGCTTGCCAGAATTTCCTAACCCTTGTGCTTTATATAACAATGAGATATAGAGAGTACATAGTTTACCTCTTATTATTATTATTATTATTTTTAAAAGAATGAGATATGTAACACAACATATCTGCTATACCAGATATTTTGACAAAAGAATGAAGAACCATATTCATTAGACATTAATCAATCGAAACGAGTTCATACCATTGACATTCATCAATAAGAATACCATCACGAATATCCAGAGATATCAATTGCACCAAAGAAGTCACTTTGTTTAACACAATGACAAGGGAGGGTGGATGAAATAGGTCATGGTTAAATCAAACTTGCCTTATACCAACCACGTGTTTAAAGTCATCCTCTAGTGCTCATATCATTTACTTGTAAAAATTAAACTTGGGATTTCCCCTGCAATGTGTCTTAAAGGAAATAGCTTTGTACAAAATCAATTTGTAGTGAAACGAGAAAATTAGAATCGGTTAGGACAAAGAAAGCTTACCGAAATAAAGCCGAGTCTCATTGATGCATAGTTTGATTTGGTAACAGATGCATAAAATTGCTTGAAGAATGAACGTTGATAAGTTATTCAAGAAGAAAAAGTTCATGAAATTGTGCACAAACCAATTACCGAAACATACGAGATCAACTAGTTCCCCTCAATCTGGTGCATCCTCTTTGTGCTTTCTCCCTCCATAAGGTTCTGCTCCATCATTATCCTGCAAACATTAGCCTTCTTTTCTGCTTCATATATGGCCATCTACTTTTGTGTCTTTGCCTCTTTCTTTGCAACTTTTTGCTTCTCAATAGCTATGAAGACCTATATGATACACAGAAGTTAAGAAAATATTTCACTTTTAAACCAAGTGTAATAATAGCTTCAGAGATAGATTAAGAAGCATCCAATCCAATCATATCAGTAATTTTCAAGAAATAAAACCTACAAACATCATGTAAAAACCCAAGTTTTAAGGATGTGAATGTGCCATGTACTGGTTTAAGATAACTTTACACAGTTAAGTATTTCATTAATCAATAAATAATATTTTCTTATAGGTTCTGGGTTCTACTATATATCAACAAACCAAAATCCCATAAAAAAACATTGTTGGATCCTCTATGGAACTTTGATCCATCTTCAAACTTATTAACCAATTTCTCCATATATATGTTTAAATTTCAGTCAATCAGCCACTTGCACGGTTAAAATGAAATATTTGATAGGAAACGCTGCATTTCAGTTAATCAGCCATTTGACAATGAATCATTTACTGAAGCACCAATGAACAAATGGTCATGAATAAATCAAAGTGTCAAAACTACATGACATGTAGAGAAGTAGCATAAATTTGAAGCTGCATTAAAATTTCAAATCAGACATTTTCTCAAACAGGTGGTAGGCATGCCACTGTATTGTGAGCATGAAACGAGCTTGCAACTGCAAATTTCAATGGATTCCTGATAATTTCCATTAATCTAGTAATACTAAAACCATCTTAAGACTAACTACAATTCACAAGCTTGAATTGAGAAATTGATGCAACAACACAACTTACGTAACAGTGTATTACAACCTTGATAAAAGAAAGCACAAATTCAAATTTATTGCGCATGGATCGTGTCAAAGTCAGGGGTAAATTGGTAGTATCAGGATAAACCTTAAAGGCACGGAGAATTGTACCTGGATCATTTATTTTCTTAAGAAGATCACCACCACTCCAGTATACACCAACATGGCCTTTCTGGCACTTGATGCAGAATACTCCAGCTATTATTATCGGAAGACATAGATGATATCTATTAAAATTTGAAGTCAAAGTTCCAGTTTCAGAAAACGAAATTGAATGATTCAAATCATAAACTGACATCCTTACAACATTTGACTAAATCCTAAAGTATGCTTTCCAGTAGGAAAAAATCAGACAATGGTAAACTAGTAGTATCAGGATAAGATTACTCATATGGCTTCCTAGTTTTTCCATCTTCATCAATTAGCTCAAACACATCAACTGCAATTGTAAATACAAGCATAAATATAATTGCAAAACATCAAAGAAATCAGAACATGAAAGTTTGCGGGGGTAGGGAATGCGAGAAATAGGAGAGCACTAGAGAACTTACAGGGTATGTTGAGTGGTGTATTGCACAACTCCTCTACTGACCTCAAAACCCTAGATTATATTGCTTGACTGGGCCTCTAGGTTGAATCATTGAGTAAGGCCACACTCCCATTGTTATTCACAACGTCTCTTAGGGTGTCGTCCTTCATCATTGCCTGAAAATTAGGGTTAAGATTAGGGATTTTACGGTGAAATAAGGGGGAGGGAGAGGAAGTGCAAGAAAAGACGAAGAACATAATGAAGGGGGGAGAGTGCGGGAGATGAAGCGAGACTACGAGAGGTGTCGTGCTCTCCCTGGTGGCGGATCGAGAACGACGACGCTCACTCCCAAGGGAGATAGTGAGGGTGAAGAGGATGACAGCTCCACGCAACATCCAGGATTTGGCCGTCGGAGAGAAGATAAGAAGAGCGGAGTCGGGATTCGGTCGCCGGAGAATAGAGTCCTGCAACTTCCACTGGGAGAGAGAGTTGAGGAAGGGTTGGTTTTCTGAGATGAAGAATGGAGAAAGAATGAAGAAAGAAAGAATCGCCTTCTAAAATTTGTTTGAGCGGGTGTTCAAATGATTTCAGGTTTTGCTCCGCGCCTTCTAAACTTTTTTAAAAAAAAAACATATATTTAACATCGGTGAAATAAATGACACAATGTTTATTCTTTTATTTATATCGCGAATTTAAAAACCGATGTTAAAAAACTGTTTAACATGGCAGGTTTTTCTGCCTGATGTTAATTAGCCGATGTTAAATAGCAGAATTCTAGTAGTGAAGCCCAATTTTAATCCCACCACCTCCTTAGTCAAAAAAGAAGCTACGTATTTTTTTTTTCTGTAAACTTAGCCAGCTAGCCATCCTTCTTTCTCTTATCGATAGACCACCATTGAAGATCACCTGTCCTGGCATCATTCGACAACGGCAACACAGCAGCAGAGAGCTCTCAGCTCGGGCGCTCGCATCAGGAGGAGGGAGATGCGTCGGGCTTTAACAACCAGAAAATCGCCACGAGTA
The DNA here is from genome assembly GCA_037127255.1 of Persicaria tinctoria. Classification (NCBI taxonomy): domain Eukaryota; kingdom Viridiplantae; phylum Streptophyta; class Magnoliopsida; order Caryophyllales; family Polygonaceae; genus Persicaria; species Persicaria tinctoria. The sequence continues at coordinate 81,549,713 of JBANSL010000006.1, forward strand.
TTTCGCCCCTAGGTATGCTCTAGGGTTTTTTTCTAATTAGCAATTTTCAAGCCTCAATTTACCATTTAGTTTAAGATTTGGATGGTTTGAACTCCAAATTTTGAGTTCTCTCTTCCATCTACTTCCAAGCAAATATTCAATTTCGAAATTTGACCGATTTCGGTTTCAATTTCTAGGGTTTTAGTTTGTGCCATTTGGGGCGTTTTGGTTGAAGTGATTGAAAGAGGAGGCCGATTTGAGGGTTTTTTTTTTGGGGGGGGGGGGGGGGGGGGCTGAAAACGCACAAGCCGAGAGGATACCAATCAACCGAGAACTATCAATTTAGGTATGTGGACTTCTGGAAACTTTAGTCAAAATTTTGTTTCTATGTTGTTTGCTTTTTTTTTTCTTTTGTTGATCGTTTAGCTAATGCTTGAATTTATCTTGATCAAACTAGCAAGTTTTTTTGCTTTCATCGGAACTTTTCTGTTTGCAACCTTTCATTTTGGCTGGCTCCATAATTGCCTGGCTGATTTTAGTTTCAATTTCCAAGCTTTAAGATTGTGTCATTTGAGGCATTTTGGCCTGAGTGATCAAAAGAGTAGGCTCAGTGGATGCTTGGGGTGACTGAGAACAATAAACTAAACTAATACCAATCAACAGAGAACTTGTCAATTAGGTATGTGAATTTCTGGAGATTTTACTCCAAAATTTAATTCTCTGTTGTTTTTTTTAGTTAGTCATTCAGCTTTAATGCCTGTATTTAACTTGATTAAACTGGCACTTGCTTCCTTGATTGGATGTTGTTGTTGTTGTTTTCCTTTGCAATCTCTCATTTCACCTGGATTTATAAATTTACCAACTTTATACAATTTTAGGAAAACTTTCAGGAACTTAAGATTTAATATCCTTCTCACCGATTTTAGTTCCAGTTTGTGAGAATTCATTGAGTTCATTTGTTAGAACTTTGTTTAGGGAAATTTTAACATAACTTAGCCATTGATTAGGACAGTTTTACTGTAATTTCAAAGTCTCATGTCTGGCTGGAATGTTTTTCTCTGCTTATATGAGATTGCTAGTTGGCCTGTTTAGGAAAATTGGGCAGCATTTTGCCCTCTTTTAGAGTGATTTACTCATCCCGGAACACAAACCCTTTCTTAAAGCTCAATGCTTTATAAGAGGGGGCGTCAAGAATCCCATATATGAACAAGACCGGAGGTACAGGACTACCTTCTCTTTCTTTCTTGTTGTTTGCTGAAATTTTGTGCTCTCTTTCTCTCTTTTTTCTTTATGCAGTAAAGCTTCCTTATACAGTTTTTTAAAACTGCAGCAGTTACTGCACAGTTGAGCAGTTACTCAATTTAAGCCTTGCTGGCTTTTCTTCTCTTTCTTCTTAATTTGTTTTCATTTATATATGCATATGTAGATGTCCTATAGCATGGTCCTATCCCACCATTTCTGTGGCTTTATTTTGGCCCATTATAGTTTAATTTTTATGCATCACTTTAATGACATTGTGCTTTCTTCACTTGCCTTTTCAGTAGGACACCCCATCTACAGCTACAAGAGTTTGCAAACAAGCTACACTCGAAGACTCAACAAGTGACTTTTGTAGAAGTTGGTGAGCCTTGAATATTTGGCATTTGGCAAACGTATTACCTTTTTACACTCATCATCGAGTCTTGTAAAACAAATGGAATGTTTGAAGTGTAATTCATACATTTGTTTGACATGTATATAATGACTCGATACATTTCCCATGAATGAATATGTATTTGTGTTGAATATCCTTGGCATGAAATTTCGCCTCCGAACACCTCCATCATAGCTTAGAAGATTGACGGTATATGCAACCCGTCATTTAGGGCACTCCATTGTACATTGTGTTAAAATAAAACAAATGTGAGGTAGGGGCATAAGCATGACTAAAATTTTTGCTAGCGTCATGAAAAACTTTAAAAACTTTCATGATGTCTTTAGCCTTTACCCAAATTTCACCAAAATCATCGAACCCTTTGATGTATTGGGTACGAAAGCAGATATGTAATCTCTGTACAAATACGATTCGTGAATCATTAATTAAGAGGAGTTCCACCGGGTGGAAACATTAGGAAATTTCTTTGATCTCACCTTGTTTCGCTTACAGAAGGCCTTCACTGTTAAAGGAGCGTTTTACTCTTCCAGAGGGGCTTAAGAACAAAATAAATATGTTCGACATATGGTTGTAAATATCATAAACTTCCCGAACACATAAGTTTAAAATGTGAGGGTGAAACGGATGTGGAAAAATGTTCCTTCGGTTTGAGGGCTACAATATTGAATTCATTCTTCGATAGATCGAGGTCGTATTTGCAAAGGCATTGTCAACCAATTGGAAAAAATGTTTGGGTCAATTTATATTCTTGTAAAACAGTTAAAATTATATGAGCTATGCTACGAGCCGATTGTGACTCGTCAAATAAGCAAAAAGCCAAAACTCTCTTGTGCAAAGTAATTAAGTTTTTCATCGACCCAATGACAAGTGATATCCATATAAGAGTACTCTAGCCAATTATCGGTCTAAATATCACTTCAAATTGAAACTTTTAAATAAGAGTGGTTTCAAAAGTACTCAGCTATTTATTGTTTTCGACATATAAAACTTTTCTCAATTTTCCTAGTGGCAGTTTGACGAGAAATAAGGTGGTAAGTAGGGTTAATGGTGTTACTCATCCAATTGTTAAAATGTAAACGATGTGCAAAGTCGTAAGCTAAACCTTCCGTAGCTACCATTTCCGCAAATTCATTACAACTATATTGGAAATCAGAACTAAATAAGCCATAAGGAAGAAGTTACGTAACCAGTTAATTGCGTCTAGACTATCGCCATGCCTTATTTCTCGGGATGCTTGTTCTTGATTTGCCTCTTGTAGTTGTCATAGCCTTCTTCTTTGGGATACTTGTATGACGTACTGCAGACATTGCACTGGGCCTTGCAACTTTCATCAGCTTGGAGCACACCCTTGGTAAACTAGTATTTGAAGATGACCGACGTGTCTTCCTGGTTTGTTGGTTTGTTGACGGAGGGCAAAGTGTTGTGTGCTTTACCTCGCCACAAGATAATAATAATCCAAACCTATCACTCAGTAGAAATGGTAAGTCCTGACGTCGATCATCAGGGAGAATACCTTTCATGTGTACTTAAATTGCTAATAAGAGGGATGCGATCAAAATATAGTTGACTTCAAAGTAATTGAGCAATGTAAAAGTAGCAATGATGAATTATTGTAATCAATTATAGGGAGATAGTTTCACCTGCGATTCGTCAATAATTGTTAGATCATTGATCCTTGACTCTATTCTATTTATCCTTAGTTGATTAATCCGACCATGGATCTGAAATACCCTAAAGTATTTTTGGGTATTTCTATTTTAATTTAAATAAAAATAAGGTTAAATTTTTTAATAAAAGTATATTGTAGTAATTTGGGGTTGTATGAGTATAGAGAATTATTTATTCTCTATCTTGAACATTTAGATTTAAATAAAAGCATCTCTTGTCGTTTTGGAAATTTTGAACCCAAAGGATATATTTAATTTTACCTTATGATATTTTATAAAGTTAAATAAATAGTTATTTAATTTTATAATATTATTTAAGGGTATAAAATATAACGTGTACGTTTAGTTATATAAATATATAGACTATAACGTAAGGCCGTACATATAGTATATATTATATATATATACGAATGTACACGTATGGGTGTTATATTATATACACAGTATATATACGTACATATGTATATAATATATACGTATGCTATGTGTGTATACATATATGATATATATACACTACGTTATTTTCTATTGTCGAAGAATCGGATGAGTTTCTTATATTATACATAGTATAATATACATATACCGATCCACATGATATATATACCATTACGGGAGTATATAAATTGTACGTATATACAATTTAAACGAAGTCAAATATGGGCCGAAGCCCAATTCCCTATCGCAGCCCAGCCCACTCAAGTAAGGCCTTCAGCTGGTTGAGTCAGTCGAGTGGACTCGGTCGAGTTGGCGAGTCGACTCCGTCTTCCACCTTCAAACGAGCAAATTCAAACTTGCAATTAATCGACGGTTTCGTCCCAATAATTGGGGAAATCAATGCCCATTGACTGCTATAGATAAGGACGTTGTGCTGGAAGCTCCAATCGATAGAATCCCATTGATTTCGCCGATGAATCATTAACGTCAATTCCCCACGTTTCGCGAAGTTCTCGGTCGTAACAGTCAAGTTAATGGACGAATTACACAGTAATGATGAATGGAATTGATTTGGCTAGTTAACTCGGAGATAACGGCGTCGTCAATTGATGGTTATCCACTCCGAGCGAGCTCAGTATAAAAGGGGAGTCACTCTCCACTTTTCGAGTGCAATTCGTCCACACCTCTCACAATCTAAGCTCTTCTCCTATTCCATCGTATTCCTTGAATCTCCAGAAGCAATTCTGTTCCAAAAATTAGTTCAATTACATACCAAATCCAAAACCCCCAAATTTGCTCCGCCCTCTTCGCCGTCGTCGGACCACCGGTACGCCGCCTTGCCACCACCGTGTCGATCGGAGTTGCACCTACTGAGGTCAGAGCCACCACCCACGGAAGTCGGAGCCACCGATCCACGTCGAGCCATCCGCGTCGAGCCCTCGTTGTCACATTCCAGTAGCCGTGACATCCTCACTGTGTACGTGTGTGTTGCAGCCCGGATTTGTGAAGAGGAAGGGTAAATCGCGCAATCAGCCCCCATACTTTCTGTTTTGGTAAAATATACCCCTAGTTCAATTCGAAAATTATCAAGATTAACCCACAGTTTTAGAATATATCTAACTCGCGTTAAATCTTAAAAATTCGCAGCGGTCAACTCAGAATCCAACACCCAGATTTCGATGAGGTCCTAACGAGGATCATATTGGTATTATTTTCTGACTTTTAATTAATTCGATATTTCTTCGAATTAAATAAGTCAATTATTAAAATACCAATTAATTAATTTATTATTCGCATCTCGTAAATCATGTATGTAGATCCGCTGCCAATTTATTCAAATCTGTCACCAAGTCTTTGAAGTCCATAGTTGGTATCGAAATCCAACAAGGTGAAAAAGGCAAGTGACTTTCCGAGCCTTTCTGCTCACTTTGGTGCTTTCGTGTCTAGTTGTTTTCTTTCATTTGATTGCTTGCCAAGTTAAATAAAATAAATTACAATTCACCTGTTTTGTGTAATTTATTTAACAATCAGTTTGAATTTGGCAAGTAAAATTGGGTAAAGTTATTATTTGACCTTAATATAAAATAATAACATGGTTTACCCACCATTTCTTTAAAGCGTGATTTATTATTGTTCTTTCATGCTAAAATAGTTAGGTATGGAACATGTTATTTCGTTGATGTTTCCATCCGTTATTTTATTTTATTTTATTTGGTATCCATGTTACCTTTAAATAATATGGATTACTTTTGTATTGTGTGATCACTTAAGATATGTCATTAATCAATAGTGAGAAGGTGAGGATTGCGTGTTACGATCGAAACTCAATTGAATCAAGATCAGTGCAAGTAAAATGTATCAATCAATGCAAAGCAAAGTGAAAATAATGTGTGAAGTAGAGCGAAAGTGACGTGGTAGAGTCAGGTCGGAGCTGTTATTCTCCGGTCTTAAAGTTTCCTGAAACTAACACATTCCGAACGCGCATATATTATCTATCGGAATGTTACACTACCAAATAAAAAGGTTTTAGGTCGTTATCCGCTATTGAGAGCGGGACCGGTACGTATCCTATAATTGTTAATTAATTAAGAGGTGTGTGTCGAATGAAATGTGTAACCTCTCAAAGTGTTAAAATGTGTAACATTATATAAAGTTGTGCCCAAACTATTCAACGTGAGGAAAGTGAAGTTGTGTACGTTCAAGCTATTCAACGCGAGAAAAGTGAAGTTGTGTTCAAGCTATTCAACGTGAGGAAAGTGAAGTTGTGTACGTTCAAGCTATTCAACGTGAGAAAAGTGAAGTTGTGCTCAAGCTATTCAATGTGAGGAAAGTGAGTGAAGTGTGTGATAGACATTTGGTTTCATAGTGATCATAATTAATTCAAGCTATATCATATCCCATCTGTACTCAGGATATGGTTCCTAAGGGTGCTTGTCGCCCACTTCTTATGTTATTCAATCCTTCAGGATTATCCGTGTCATAATAACAGTAGTGTCGTCAAATTTTTAGCCCCTCTAAAATATTCTAATTAATAATCGCATTCGGGTTTAAATTCATACCATTAAAGGTCAATGAGTATAAATCTGAAGAAGTCTCAGTTTTCGAGCCGTCACTTGCTAGTTCTCGCGAACTAACCGTCCTTTGTTAATTTGGACGGCTAGGGGTTCATTGTCTTCATACAATACCCCAGTCTCCAGTTCGCAGGTTAAGGTCGAGTCTCCGAAGAGAAGTTTAAGAAGAGTAAGAAGACATTTGATTTTCAAGATTTAATTATTTAAAGTTGTTAGAAAATATTGTATAAAGAGTTAAGTGTTTATTTTTACCAAGTCTTCCGCTGTAATATGTTTTAGTGTATTGAATATTGTAATTTGAATTATACGTTTAAAAAAAATATTTATTGTATTTTAAGACTTCCGCTATTTATATTTAATTTTATTATCATCTTGTTTATGGGAGCATGGTAGCATGTCCCTATAAGCCTAAGGTGGTTACGAAGACATTAAAGTCCGAGTAATCACTGGCGCTAGAATATTCCCTCGTTTACAGAAGGGGGTGTTACAGGATCACTCCAAGGCCTTTGGTAATCGAGCAATATCAATTCCCTAAACAATTAGAAACAAAGGTACAACTCCCTACTCCTATGCCGCGGGCGATTGATTTAAACACAATTGTCAATATCCCACACACTAAATTGAAGCTTTCGCGGGATCGGTTGATTGTGTTTGCTACTTAGATTCAATGAGTTCGCAAGAAGCAATCAAACCCTAGCAAGAGAGCAAATTCCGTCAAGGTAGCTAATCAAGAGGGATTACATGCAATCAAACAATATAAGAACAAAGATATTGAATCAAGCAATGATAGAATAACATAGAAATCAAGTCTCAAAAATCATCTAACTATGTATCTTAATAGCAGATGAAACACAAGAGGTTTAGTTCCTCATACCAAAGTGAATAAACGTTCTTCCTCTGAATCTCTCCATTGTTCAGTTGCTCTCATTCTTCCGCTCTTCACCTCTACTTCTGTGCTTAACCTCTCTTCACTTGTCTTATTGTCTTGGTACTGCTTTTCTCCAACTTCTAACTTATCACACTCATCCCCAACAAAGCCATAGCCACACTTTCCCGAGCGTCGGAATACAAATGTGCAATTAAGCTCAAAAAGCACGTAGATTCCACACTCGAGAGCCAAATACTAACAATGCAATTTACTAGATAATTAATGCAATATCTACACCTAAATTCTATAAAAACCCACCTATAATGCCTACCTAAAATATGCATTATCAAACTCCCTCACACTTAAGCTTCGCTAGTCCTCGAGCGAATAATAAAGAGCAACCTATACCTACGAGTTCATCATTCATGCAATAGCCTCAATCAAAAGCAAATCAATTTGAAAAGAGCACACGATCAAGTGAATAAACATCATAGCATGCATTTAGCGATCAAAGCCCATAAGTATAAATCATCCAACCTTACAAGGAATATGTGTTCCACTGATGCTCTCATGTGTTTAGGCTTTCAAGTTCAACTCTCAACTCAATACAAAATGCACTAAGCTCGTAGAATTTGAAAATAATATCACAAAATCTCCACCGAAATGCCATCACTTGCGGAAAACAATAAAAACAATAAGCAATTTGGCTCTAGAATTTCTCTCTGCTCTCTTCTTTTCTTTTAAGCATACTTTTTCCCCTAGATGAATTTTATCGTCCCTAGGTCTAAGCTTCTTGATTCTTCTCTCTAATTTTTTTTTGTTTCTTGATTTCTTTCTTTCGGCTTTGGTATCTTTTGACACCTCAACTTACTTGAATAAATTCCACTTGAACATCTTTTAATGCGAGTTGCAAACATGAGTGACATGAATGAACCCAGTTAATCAAATATCAAGCTTACTTTCATAGCGGATAGCTTTTGACATTGTTTAACGTGAATTATACCCATGGGTGTAATGTATAGATCCAGTTACAGAGTATCTTAACCACTGCCACTTTATTTCAGTCAAATCTCAACAAGCAACTAAAGCCAAATGTTAAACATAAAAACTTAAACTCTGCAAGCAACAAACATGTGAGTCAGTCTTGATAATAGATAATGAAGTCAATATCAAGAGGTAGGAGCATAAGGAGAGTAACTCACACATATAAGCAAAAGGAATTTTTAAATGATTCCAATAAGGCTAAAACATTGTCACAAAGGTCATGTTTTTGTAGGATTTCAATCGTACTCAAGCTCAATCATACATGCTCAATTACATCACTAATCATGCTCCGTAAGAAAACCATTTTAAAGTAATAAGGCTAAGCACTTCAAACTCATCGTAGGATTTACAAGTTCATGCCATAAGAAAATATAGAGTTTTGCTAACCAAGGTGGGTGTTTAGATAATAAAATATATGCAATGCATGATATTTTTCAATTTTTCAATTTTCAATGATTTCTTTCATTTTTCCTTTTTAATATCAAATAATAATCATAAACATGATCCAGGATTTTGAAACATAAAACTACCAAACACAAACTGAAATATGAAACTAAAATTTAAACATGTCTAACTAACTATAAATAAATAAATCTCCTCCCCCACACTTAAAGATTACATTGTCCTCAATGCCTAAACATAAAGATAACTACATTAATGAAAACTAGAGTGTAAGGAGGAGGGTGATACAACTCACCGGGGCAGCGGCTGGAAAAGGGTAGTACTGCTAGAATTGCTGGACATAATAATCAAAGCTGGTCTGAAGACCGAAGAGTGCACACGCATGCTCCTCCTGTATCTGGTAGAGATCTGCATGAGACTGACGCCACTCAGCTGCATAGTCGTCCTAATGTTGGCGGAGGTCCTGGTGGTATTGTCTAAACCCCGCACCCTGAGCAATCTATCAGGAGTAAAATCCATCTAATTATCTTAGGCTTGGCATCATTCTTTGTCATCAAGTATCGGAGTGATGCATGATCGCTATAAACTACCACTTTTTCACCCAACAAGTGAGTACGAAATTTCTCAAGAGCTAGCACTACGACTAGCAACTCCTTCTCTGTAGTGGTGTAATTTCTCTGGGCCGAATTCAACATCATAGAAGCATAATATATCACATGAGAAGCTTTGTCAACCTTCTGTCCCAAAATAGCTCCAATGGCATAATCACTAGCATACACATTAGCTCAAAGGCCAGGGTCCAAACTGGAGCCTAGATAATGGGTGTTGAAGTCAACTGGTGTCTCAACTCGTGAAATGCTTTCTTGCAACTCTCATCAAACAGAAAGAAAAAATCCTTTTAAATAAGCTCACGTAAATGTGAGGTTATCTTAAAAAAGTTTTTTATAAACCTACGATATAATCCTACATGGTCTAGAAAAGAACGAATTTGACGCACATTAGTGGGGTAGGGCAAAGATTGAATAAGATCAATCTTTGCTTTATCTACCTCAATTCCTTTTTTGGACACAATGTGGCCAAGGACAATTCCCTGCTCAACCATAAAATAACTTCAGAGTTTAAACTGAAATTAGTCTCAACACATCTTTTCAGCACTAAGGACAAATGATGTAAACAAGAATCAAAATCATTTCCATGCAAAGTAAAATCATCCATAAAGAATTCAATGAAATGCACAACATACTCAGAGAATATACTCATCGTGCACATCTGGAAAGTGTCAGGTGCATTACATAATCCAAAAGGCATTCTATTGTAAGCAAAAGTGCCAAAATGACATGTAAAATGTAAAGACCGGATATATTTTAATATCATTTTATTATTATTTAATTAAATATATTATTATTTGTAAAAGTGGGAGGAAACTCGTCCTTGACCGCAAGTCCGATTTTAAAGTCATTCCGGCATCGTTTTAAATATTGGATTTTGACGGATTTTAATTCCGCCATTGAGCTCTGAATTTGGATAAATTTAATTGAATTCCAGAAATGGTTTATAATTCGATTCAAATTGTCTAGTGTCTGGATTTCATTTTAGTGAGTGGAATTGAAGTCGAGTGTCGGGATTTAAGTTGGTATTGTGGGGGGCATTCCTCAAATTGGAATTCCATTCCTTTTTTTCTTTACTCTCTCACTCTCTCTCTCTCTCTCTCTCTCTCTCTCTCTCTCTCTCTCTCTCTCTCTCTCTCTCTCTCTCTCTCTCTCGTTCAGACGGCAGTACGTTGAGGAGAATGGTAACTCACATCTCATTGCCTTTTGCCTTATCTTCACTCACCCCTCCTCATATATGATTAATCTCCCAACCATTTTTTACATCCACCAACACTCCCTCATCTGCCTCACTCTCTCTCCACCCATTCCACCAAAAACCCATCAAAGGAGCCCTATCTCCTTCTCATTTCATTCCCTTCAAGAATCCCAGAGATGCCCCCCCCCCAAAACCTTCTTTCTTTCCAAAAT